>VZTF01008224.1:358281-500974 GCA_013397755.1 Cnemophilus loriae
TTTTTTTTTTTTTTTTTTTTTTTTTTTTTTTTTTTTTTTTTTTTAGCCTCGGAACTAAATAGAGTGACGCGCTCCCTTGAAAGAAACAGAACAGAAACCCTCCAGCTGTAAAAAAATCAACGGGGCAAATGTCACTGTTTAGGGGACTAGGATCTCAAACTCATTTCGCTGTTTTGGACACCGGAGAGAAGGAAATTCGTGATGTGGTTCGCCCGTGTCACAGCCTTGGAGGTCCAGTTCGGGCCGTCGAGTGGCACAGCTGAGATTTCTGATCGTAATGTAAAACGGAAATAGCTGCCATTTAGGAGACGTAACTGTTTCCACTATCGCATTTTACCTACCCGTAAAATGCAAATTTATCGCTAATTTCAATAGCTATTTCGTCAGAGACTGTGAGGAATGGGCTGATTAATAAATATACCCTAGAGATAAATTATCCCTTCAAATAAGGTTATCAGATTTAAAATTGTAAAAGCGCTTTCCGGAAGTGAAAAATTAGGTATGTGACAGAAACATAATTAATTAAAGAAAAAAATAAAACAAAACAAAAACGAAACCTCTGTAGGAGCACTAACTCCACACTGGAAGAGATGGCAACTTGTCTGAGAAAAATTCGTCACTACGAAAAAAAATTGCCCTGCTGTGGCTGTCGCTCTGAAATGATAGGAGAGGGGAAAATGTTTAATGCCTGTCACCGACGAACAGTGCTGTGGAGTCAGTTTATCTTTATGTTAAATCTGGGACATATTAACTGTTCCGTGGTCTAAAGTCTGTCTGCTCTGCCCTTCCAGCCGTGATTGAATCTGAAGGAAATCAGATGTGCGAGAGTGATCGAAACGTGCTAAGCTAGAGGATCTTGCACGAGTTTAAACGCCGTCGCGGTGGAGATGAGATCGATACAGGAGAGGAAGGACGGAAATGGATGTTATCTGTCTGAGGGCGCTCCCGCAGCCTCCTTNGCGGGGCCCGGGTGCGAGCGACGGGGGCCGCGGGGGCTTTAGGGCGAGGCTGAGCTTCTGGAGAAACTCGGCGCGGGCGCGGAGTGCGGGGCCGGCCCCGAACGGCCGCCGGGACCTGCCGGCGTACGGGCGAATTGCCGCGCTCCTCCGCCTGGCTCTCCGCGGCGCAGCGCCGGCGGAGGGAGGCTGCGGCGCGCAGGCAGGGACGGGGACGAAGAGGCGGTGGTGCCCCGGAGGTCCCAGAGAAGCCTCTGGGCACGGGGTTGCTGATACTGCCCGTTTTTTATTCTTTTCCCTCCCTCTAGAGCCAGCCGCCTCGCGTTCCCGCCGAGGAGACCCTGACCCCTTGCTCCGCACCGCTCCGCACCCCTCCACGCCCCACAGCGGGGTGCGCGCAGCATGCCCTCTCTACGGCGGATGGACAGATTGCCCGGATTGTTTTTATTTCTAGAGGAATGGCCCTTGTTGATGATTATTTTTTTTTCTCGGCTTCTCGGTAGATTTCTGTAGGTTGCTATGTGGCATGTTGTTTTCATTTCTTGACTTTTTGAAATAACCGTTTGGATTTAAATTCATCGAACAACCTGTTATCCATATGTCTGTCCGATTAATTTTTTTATGGGATGATGAAAGAGAGAAGAGTCTATATATATAGTGATCTGCTAATGGAATAATATATATATCCAAAACACCTTTCTGGGGTTACTTTTATTTCCGGACTTTAAAATGCAGTCTGGATTTTTAGGCAGTTGGGTGAGATGCTGCTTATTTGATGTAGGAGAGTCACATATTTAGACTTCAGAGGAAAAAATACATTGTTTTCCACCAGAAAGATATTTTCCTGTCCTCTCTTCGAAAATCTTGAGGGACTTTTACAGGAAGGTTATGGCCATGTTTTGCCACTCACAGTGTGATTTCTGCAAATCTTTTCGAACATTGAAGCCGGGTGCCACCAGAGAGTAAAATATCCACAGGATCCTTTTCCCTTCAAAGACATGATTTTCTGTAACTACCCATCAGGGATCCACAGGAGCGGTCACTAAGGAGAACATATTTATATCATTAGCCTCTTCTTCCCTCCGCCCCCCAAGTGAGCCTAATAGCTTCACCCTAAGGAGACGTGGCGTGTAAAACTGACAGTAAGGAGCTGTGACGGCAGCTAGTCAGTCAAACATTATCAACTGCAGAAAAATTATAGACGCCGGTGAGAAAGTCATCTGTAAACCCTGTTTCTGTACATTCCAAGTGCACCTTCGCCCCCGCCCCTCTCCCTTGCCCTTTCTTGCGGCTGAGCGTGTGTCGGGGGCGAATCAGCACTTCCAGCTTTTCTACAACGGGGTGAACAGCAAGCCTAGAGCGACTGTCCCAGCGATACAGATAACCTTCGAAAGGGTTGAGAGAAGGTTAATCGTGGCTTAAATTTAAAAGAGGCAGGAAAGTCCCCTGAGCCCTCAAGTCCCGCTCCACCGGGGATCCTCCGGACGGGCTGCTTTCCCCACTGTCAGATGGGCTGCAGCCAGATGGAATAGATGGCACAGGGGAGCCAGCAGGAACGGTCGTCCGGAGCGGCAGCGGGGCTCTTTATTGGTTTCCGATGAGAGTGGCTCGGCCCCTGCTCCCACTTGTGTGCGTCACCTTCCTCGGGCGCAAAACGAGCGGGGCGCAGGCGGTCCCGGCTCATCCCATGCCGGGCCCAGGCTCGCGGTGTCCCAGCGGCCATGGGCAACCCTCCGGTATTCGTCCCACGGCCTGTCCGGGACACACCGCCTCGTGCTCCCGCCCGACGGGATTTAGCTTTGCGGCCGAACCCGAACGAGAGGGAGCGGGGTCGGTTCCCCAACAGTTGAGAACTCCCCGCGTTCAAACTACCTAACTAGACTGACGGGTCCCAAAACAAGCGGACGACGAGGCCGCTCTGTACCCAATCTCAGGACCAGAAAGCACGCAGCATCCCGTTTGGTGCTCCTAGCTCAGGAGACGAGAAAAGGGAACAGGGCCGGGAAAGAGAAGCCCCCGCGCTCTCATGGCGCACAGAGCCCTTTGTCGCCCGCAGTGACCCTGCTTTAGCCTGAACCGCGGGGAGCCTCGTTGCCGCTGTCGTCTGTCGCGCCGAAGCCAAGCCCAGGCTGCCAGGAGCGTGGTCACAGCTGCCCTCAAACAGCCGCCGCGAGTGGGGTTAGGGGAGGGCTCATCCACACGGCGTGGCGAGTTTTGTTCCCGCTCCAGCACCGCGGGACNNNNGCGCGCGTCATCCCCCGCGCGGCGGGCACCGGCCTTTCCCCGTGCCCCCGCCGAGCCCCTCGGCCCGGCCGTCCTTACCGGGAGGTGCCCCCGCAGCCTCAGGTCTCGTTTTAAAACTTAGGGGGAAAAAAATATTCGCTCCCCTGCCGCGGAGTATAAATAAGATCAGCGTACGGAAATAAACGCTCAGCCAACCGACCGGCTTTCCGGACGGGTGAAAATGCTGAGGAACTGCATTAAAGAATTGAAAACACAGTTTAAAGGCATCCGTGTTAAAAGTATAAACATGCTGGTGATTGCGTTTTATAGCGCTTATATTACTATCTTAATTCCTAATTACACAGCCACGAGTATGAATAATTTTTAAGGAAATCTCCAGTCTTTAATACGACGCTCCCACTTATATTTATTGTTCGTTTCAGACAAACGATTTTTAAAATAGCCTTTTCATTACTCCAGTCACAAAATAAGCATTTGCAAACGCTAAATGAGGGTTGAAGAAACCTCTGGCTTTACTTTTTTTATTGCTTTCTTATAAATTTAACTCATATTTTCATTATTGTCTCAGGAAAAAAATGAAAACGCATATGGAATAAAATTAAATCAGGTAGCTTTAAATCACCGTAGTTTAGGGTAGAGTCACTAATTGGAAATATTTATGTTTGCGAAGCTGGAATTTCAGCAGCAAAAAGATACCGTATATCCCCTTTTTATCATAACGTGGGGCTACGAGAACATTTATATCATGCCGTTGTAAGAAATGATGTGTAGTTAAACAACATTTTTTAAGCAGAGTTTGTGTCTTTTTATGGCAACCCTCGGTCTTCAGTCAGGGCTAGTTCTCATATTACATGAAATGTACTTTAAGAAGTACTACCTGCTCCAGCTGTCCAGGAAAAACTGAATTATGGAACTAGGAAACATATGGCAGTTGCATATTGCACGAGTAAGGTACATATGAAAGTTATAAATTTCTTTTTTAAGTAACCATTGTAAACGCATTTTTATAGGTTTCACAGTATGTATTACATCTGTAATTTTAATTTTTGCAATATACCTTTTTAAAGATATCTATGTTTTCTGTACTCCGGGGAAGGAAATGCAAAGCGACATTTACACGTTTAAAAAAAAAAAAAAATGCTGCAAGCAAAACAAACAAGACAGGTAAATAACCTGGGAAGCGGAGCTTCCTCACAATGGAAAGGACACTATGCCATCTATTGGCAAAGCAGTTATTTACAAAGCCAAGGGTACCCAAGCGAGTATTCTCTGTTCTTTAAATATTGTAGAGTGTCCCAGCTGTAGCTTTCGTGTATTATGACAAATACATAAAGACATTTCCATGGAGGTCCAGGTAAAAATAATAATAATAAAAAAAAATTAAAAAACGAAGAAGAAAAAAAAAGGAAGAAAGCAAGACAGTTCGTGAATTTATACATCACAAATTAGAATTAGGTCATTAACTCACAGGGGATTTTGCAGCTAATTGCGAACTCCCTTCTTGGAGCGCCCGAGTAGGAGAGGTTTAACTGTTTCGATTGTTTTATTACTCAACCGTGTCAAAGAAGGCTTTTTTTTCTTTTCTTTTCTTTTCTTTTTTTTTTTTTTCTCCCCCTGTGTTTTTAATGCAAGGTTACTTAAGGACTTTATGGCCACGGAACGGCCCAGCAGGCTGCTTCGGAAGCTGACCTTACGGTCTCTGCTCGGTCCGAACGCTATGCGGGTGTGACTGCAGGATCGGGCCTCCTTTTCCGCGCATCGCAGAGCTCCCCCCGGAACACGAGCCTGACCTGCGAGGCGCTCTAAGGCTCTGTCGGACACCGGCGAGGGGGCAGCGGCGGCGGCAGGAGGTGCGCGGAGCAGCCCCCGCCCCGCCGGCCGCCGCCGAATCCCGCGGGCAGCGCTTGTTCTCGGCGGCAGAAAAGCTTATCCCGTAGGAGAGACCTACTAGTGCTTTTCCTGTTTCCAGGGAGGCGAGGGAGAAGATTATATTTCCCCATCAGCTATAAATAAACCGAAATAATCGGACAGATGTGAAGGGAAGAGTCAATTTTTCCTGTTCCAAGCGTAGATCAATTTCTGAAAGAAAGTCCCTGCCTCTCCGTCTTGAACTGGCTTTCTTCCTTCTTCCTTCACTTGCTAAGGATTTGACTTTTTCCCTGCCGTGGCTAGCCCACTGCTGCTCGGTGGGAAACACGAGAGCCCTTTGTTTTAACTTTCAACATTGTAATCTCCCTCTCCCTGTCCCGCAGAACCCAGCTTGGCCCTTCTCTCCTAGATGTGTGCGTCGGGTGGGGAGAGGGTGCGGGGGGAGAGAAATTCCTGGGAGCACCTGTATTTCTCAGCTCGAAAGGTTAATCTTTCCCCACACAGAAAAAGAAAAAAAAAATCCCTAAAATGAAAAAAACCACAATCCCCTCCGTCTAAAACCAGACCCCAGAGGACAGGAAAATATAAAATCCAGACCCCGCACTCATATCCTTTTACTGCTCTTCTCGGTGTGAACGTGTGAGTAGATGGTGTTTTACAAAGTTGTCTGAATTTCATGAAAGGCCGTTCCTGTGTTTATATGCGAAGGGAATTGCACTGTCTCGCTGACTGAAATGCACCTTCGCCGATTGGTCTTTACCCGAGCAGCGGGACGCGGCGCTGGGAGCCCGAAGGCTTCGCCTCGCAGCCTCACGCCCGGATTTTCGGATCAGCCCTGCGCGTCTCTCGCTGCCGAGGGAGCGCAAACACGCGCGCTCTGGGGGCAACACTCGTTTTCTGCTTTTTTTTTCTCCCCTGCAAACATCCCCGAAGCTCAGGCGAGCCGCGGGCTGGCGGCGGCCCACGTCTGGGGACGGTGATGGGGCACCGCGCACTCCGGGACCCGCCGCGGCTCCCCGCAGTCCCGTACCCGTGCTGGAACATCACCACGGCCCGCAGCCGCGCCCCCTCGGTTCCGCATGCCCGCTTTTTGGGGGCAGTCAGCCTGGGAACGGGGCCGGCGCGCCCCGGTGCCCGGCCGGGACACCAAAGAAGCGGCGGGAGAGCGCGTTTACTGGGGTGCTGGCGGAGAAAGAGGCAGGCGAGTAGGCTTTAGGGTTAGAAAGGCATTGATGGAGGAGAAAACTGAGCTCCATCTGGGCAGCGATTTTTGAAGAAGACATCAAACAGGCTTCTCTGCCCTGTAGCCCCCGTCGCCCGCTGCAGCGAGGTGCCGGCCGAGCCCCTGAGCATGGCCCGATTCACCCTGCCACCTGAATGAAGGGATTTGGCTCGTCAAAATTAAATTCCTCTGCAATCAGACTGACCAAAATGCTTTCAGAGGAACATCCAGGAGATCGTTTCCTCCGAGTTCCCTATCAAGTGTTGCATACAAGATATATCTTTTAAATATGTTGGTTTTTTCGATATTGTGCTGGAAGGGAGACTGTTATTAAAACTGTGCGAGCACTCTGCTTGTAATTACCCGGGGAGCGGGCAAGGACGAGGTGCTAGTGGGGGACTCAAGAAAAGCTGGGCTTTAATATCGCTGTCCTTGAAAGTTCGCATGGGTAAAGTCCCTTGGCACCTTTCTAACAATAAACAAATGCCTGTGTGTGTATATGCATGCGCATGTACATAATAATATAAATCTATATGTATGTCCAAACACATATACACACATACATCGAAGTGTATCGATTGCACTATTCTGTATGAAATATAGACATGCCTTGCGTTCCAGATTCTTTCAGTCGTTCCTGTCTGTAGATAAATGCAACTATTTCCTTTAGTGTTTTCTTGTTTCACTCTATTCTATTTTCTTCTTTCTCCTCCTTTTTTTTTCTTTCTTTCTCTTTCTTTCTCTTTTCTCAGTGGAAAGTGCACAGTAAGTGTGAAATATACATCACCGCCCGAGGAATTTGTCTTGAAAAGTCCTCTCAGCCCCCTGGTGTTCATAGACTAAAGGATGGTTATTGATTATTGCACTAGATCAGAGCCCGCATTAAACGCCAGGGGAACGAAATGGACCGGCTGTGAGGGCCCGGCTCCCGGCCCGCGGTACCCGCCGGGGCCGGGGCTCCGCGGGGCCGCCGCGCTCCCCGCCGCGCTCCGCACCCGCGGATGACGGGACGAGCCGCCCGCCGCCGTGCCGCGAAACGGCTCAGGGCCCTTTGGGCACGGCCCGTGGGCGCCTGCGAGGCCGCGGAGCCCCGCGCAGCTGCTCCGCTCTCCCCAGCCCCGCGCCCGCCGTTTCCCCTCGTCCTGGTCCGGCGGCAAAGCACCCATCGCGTCCACTGGCAGCGCGACTGTACCGCGGGTGCTCAGGCTGGGAGCACCCGGACTGCAGAGACAGGCCTGAGATGTGCAAGTGTGTATACACAAATATACACACATGCATGGAGAGGGCTTCAGCTGGGTGCAAGAGGCCATATATTTAGAACGATGAGCTCTTGGACAGGCTTGGATGTTCTTACCACGCTCATGCACCCTGAAATCCATCCCTGTTCCACGGAAAGTTTTACTGAAAGGGCAGGAGGGAATGCTGAGGTGTGGGACAGAGGCTGAGAAAACCCACTGGCAGGAAAGCACAGCGGGAGCGTCAGTGCCAGGGTGCGGTGCAGGGCGGAGTGAACGCCTCAGCATCCCGCTACAAGCACCCGCTGCAGATGTGAGGGGCTATGCCACACCCCTCCCCTCTGCCTGACCACAACTGTGTGGGTGACTGGGGTTCTCCCGGGGCTGTAGGTACCCCTGGCCTTTACCGCCCGAGGTGTTACATGGGCGCAAACTTCCCTGCATGCTTTGGAAAGGGTGGGCGATTAACTGGCGACTGAAAGCTCTCCAGAGCCGTTGCTTCTTTGCCCAATGCAAAACAGAGGAATATCTTTTGTCCTCAGAAACTGACCAGCAGTAAGAAAAGATAATGCTGAACGTGCTCCATTCATCTGGAGGGTGATGGTGCTGCTTAGGGAGGGGAGTTGTGGAGGGCAAATGAAAGAGGAGCNTAAGTGTGAAATATACATCACCGCCCGAGGAATTTGTCTTGAAAAGTCCTCTCAGCCCCCTGGTGTTCATAGACTAAAGGATGGTTATTGATTATTGCACTAGATCAGAGCCCGCATTAAACGCCAGGGGAACGAAATGGACCGGCTGTGAGGGCCCGGCTCCCGGCCCGCGGTACCCGCCGGGGCCGGGGCTCCGCGGGGCCGCCGCGCTCCCCGCCGCGCTCCGCACCCGCGGATGACGGGACGAGCCGCCCGCCGCCGTGCCGCGAAACGGCTCAGGGCCCTTTGGGCACGGCCCGTGGGCGCCTGCGAGGCCGCGGAGCCCCGCGCCGCTGCTCCGCTCTCCCCAGCCCCGCGCCCGCCGTTTCCCCTCGTCCTGGTCCGGCGGCAAAGCACCCATCGCGTCCACTGGCAGCGCGACTGTACCGCGGGTGCTCAGGCTGGGAGCACCCGGACTGCAGAGACAGGCCTGAGATGTGCAAGTGTGTATACACAAATATACACACATGCATGGAGAGGGCTTCAGCTGGGTGCAAGAGGCCATATATTTAGAACGATGAGCTCTTGGACAGGCTTGGATGTTCTTACCACGCTCATGCACCCTGAAATCCATCCCTGTTCCACGGAAAGTTTTACTGAAAGGGCAGGAGGGAATGCTGAGGTGTGGGACAGAGGCTGAGAAAACCCACTGGCAGGAAAGCACAGCGGGAGCGTCAGTGCCAGGGTGCGGTGCAGGGCGGAGTGAACGCCTCAGCATCCCGCTACAAGCACCCGCTGCAGATGTGAGGGGCTATGCCACACCCCTCCCCTCTGCCTGACCACAACTGTGTGGGTGACTGGGGTTCTCCCTGGCCTTTACCGCCCGAGGTGTTACATGGGCGCAAACTTCCCCGCATGCTTTGGAAAGGGTGGGCGATTAACTGGCGACTGAAAGCTCTCCAGAGCCGTTGCTTCTTTGCCCAATGCAAAACAGAGGAATATCTTTTGTCCTCAGAAACTGACCAGCAGTAAGAAAAGATAATGCTGAACGTGCTCCATTCATCTGGAGGGTGATGGTGCTGCTTAGGGAGGGGAGTTGTGGAGGGCAAATGAAAGAGGAGCTTTGGAAAGCACCATGACCTTGGGCTTTAATTTACAGCAAATTTTGTCTTGTATATAAACAAAAGATCAAGTATATTGTGGAAAACTTCAAAATGCATTTTAAATTTTATTTCTTTTCTCTTCCTTTGGGCTGCAGACACTTGAATTTATGACAATGGAGAGGATTTTCTTTATGAATAAGAACATCAACAACCCCATTGTGTCCTGTCACAGTATCCTGGTATTTCTACATCCTCTCTGAGCTTCACTTTGAGACTTGAAGGAATGTGATCTGGGAATTAGGTTTTGGACCATTTTGTTTCCATTTTGCAAATGCAAAGATGCTACAGTGAAACACACAGTGGTTTCTATTTCTTCCTCTCTGTAGGCATGTTTAACTCTCATTGACACGGATGTGAGTTATGCACATGTCTAAAGAGGAGAAGGGAGTCTTAGATCTTTTTCTCATCGTTTACATGAGATCAAAAGAAATCAAATAGAGTTAATGAAGGGCCAGATGGTGCTTTATTTGTGCTCTGGAAGAGCACAGCACAAGAGAATGGGAAGGAAGATCTGTAGTTTAACCTGGCAAAGAGGAGGAAAACTTACTATCTCATTTAATGGGCACTGAAGCAAGTATGCCATATCTTCAGAAGTGGGAAAGGTTTGCTTGTTTTCTCTCCCTCAGTAGATTTTGGATGCAGGGCTAGGGTTGTTTTTGGAAGGCGTCGATTGAAGGGATTCCAGACTCTGAAATCATTCGCATTTTGTCGTTTTTGGAAACACAAATTTCTTTGGACTGGGCAATTCTTCAGGTTTTGCTTTTAAGCCGTAGGATATGGGTGCTCCTCTAGCCCATGGAAAATGTGTAATCTAAGCTGCTATGAGAAGGCAGGGCTGCAGAAGTAGAAGAGCCTTTGATTTGGATCCTCACTGTGAGCAAGGGTTTGGCAGGAGAGGCACAGGATGCAGTAAACTTTACCAACTGTGCACACAGAGAAACTCATATCCCAGAGGATGCAGACAGGATCGGGGCCATCCTGTGCTGTGCCTCTGTGCCATCTCTTAGCCCTTGCACCTGGCTGGTGGGTTCGTAGCTCAAGCTGCCTGCAGGATCTTGAGGGAGGAGATTGTAGCACTGGGCATAGCTAATGACATTACTTTTACCTTTACAGGTGGTAGGATTATCTGAAAAGAGACGAAAAGCTTCTTTCCTCTGTAGACCCTACACTGATCCTGGCAGGCTCTGTCTGATATAGGATACCCCAAAGGGTCCTAGTTGGTAAATGTGAGGGAAAACGGAAGTTATTACAGAGGATTATCCCTGCCTGTGCTGATCTTGTAGGGATGAGTCTGTGGGGGCGGTAGAGGCCATTTTATTACTTGTCCTCTGTGCATCCCATTACTATTTTAATGCACGACACACCTATTCGAGGATAACTTAGCATCAGACCACAGATTTCCCAATAGCTTGATGTCATGTGTTGGCCTTGCATGATCTTGTAATGCCAATTGACAAAAAAAGTCACTTTTGTGTTGTTCCACAAGGCTTCTTTTGCTGACAAAGTAGCTCTCTGGATCTGGAACTCTCTGCAGCTGAACTGAAGGCCTAGAGGCTTTCCTGTTTTAAAAGCAATGGGAAGAGATGAAACTAACATCTGTACATTTGTTTAAGGATGCCAGAAATTGTTTGTGTTTATGCTTTCTTCTCAGAAAATTGTATCAAGAGTACTTTAATAGCAGTACAGCCACATCTACTCTTTGCCCCCTGGTACAAACCTAACATTACAGCTCCAGCTGACATTATTTCCACCTGCTTTAAATGTGTTCATTTGCCTCTAATCCTGTGTGCAGCTTCACATTTGTACCCATTTCCTGTATTTTATAGGCACATGTGGTATGTCGAGGTTTGGAAATGTAAGCCCTCATTTTGTGCTGCTAGTTTTTTAACATTCATTTTCCCTCGCTGTACTCCTGCCTTAAAAAAAAAAAAAAAAACCCTAAAAAATCCAAAACAAAACAAAACAAAACAAAAAATCTCCCAAAATACAACAAAACAAAAAACACCAAACCAAAACAATTTTTTGCCTTGTTGATGTTTAAACAAAACCTCGGGAACTTCCTTGCTATTTTATATATCTAGCACTTTTATTGAGTGAGGGTGCAGTAATTTGGTGGGTTTACTAAGTAACTTGACAGTTAATGGGATACATCTGCAAGAGATTTCAAAATAACTGGCTGCTTAGAAATATGGAAAAGGCTAGAATTTTCACTCCTTTCTGTTCTTGTGATAAATTCCTATCTGCTTCAGCTCCACAGAAGTCAAGATTCCATTAAAGATCCATGTACGCCAAGAGCTGCTACCAACAATAATAAAACTAATTGGAGCTGACTCTTCCAAACTTTCTATTATATAAGAAAAACATTATGGATTTTAATCGAAAGTATTTAAGAAGCTACATTAAAAACACACAAAACCACGCATACACCTGGAGTTACACAGTGGCTTTACAAGGCTTGAGAGCATAAAAAACCCCTCAGCCACGAAAGAAAGAGCCCAGGCTTCATTTTCCACAGACACATCGGCTGCTTCGCGTCAGTGACCCATACTTGTGCGCTTACTTGCTCCTGTGCAAAGGAGGAGTACAGCAACATCAGTAATCCTTCAGCTGGTGCACCACGGCCCAGAAGGGTTGGGAACACTTTGGTGTTAGGGAATGTAGACTCAGTCAACTGGGGATGGAAGTCTCTAAGAGGAAAACTCTAACCAGCAATCCCATATTGCTGGGAAAATTTCTGCATTTCCTAAACTGACTTCTTCATGACACAACAGCCAAAAGCTATTCCACCCTTTACAGTAAGGTTGATTTTTAGGGACAGCCCCCACTACAGGGAAGCCCATGGTAGTGTGAATCTGTAGGAATGAAGAGGATGGGGGAGGAAAATCAAACATTCATGCTGGAGATAGAAAGTTTGAGTGCATGTATCTAGTGTCCTGTGGTTCCAGAGGAAATAAAGAAAAGGAAAAAGATGAAGGAAACTGAGCAGAACTCTCCTGTACCTGAGTAATTTTCCCTGTGAGGGGGTTAGTTGATCTAATATCTTCATTGCAGTTTAATTAACTTTCATTTGCCAAATTTTAGATGGCTTCAGATAGGTATTTCATGTTAATGAAGACAAAGAGTTTTGGTAAACAGCTGAAATGTCACAACGCCCTTCATGACACCGATGTGTCTAGACTTGCAATGCATGCGTCGCTTTTCACTTCTTGGAGTTAAAAATTTGGTAGAAGGAAGACTCTCCTCAGATTCCTTCAGCAATTTGTGAACAAATTCTCCACACTGCTTTGCCAAATGTTGTTTAAAGCCTCGACATGTGTCTGTCTATTCATTAGAATTCAACAGAAGGGTAGAAACACAGTGCTAATGTTTATGTTCCAGTTGAGGAATTCATTTATGTTGCCTCACTTAAAAATATTCTCCTCACAGAAAATGTAAGTCCTAGGTCAATTTATCAGGTTTAAATTTAAGAAAACTATATTGTCAGAACAACCACACATTCCTTTTTGCACCACTTTTGAAATCTGTTTCCTATTATCATCTCTGCATCAGACAAATATAACCAAGTTATTTACAGGCTGTGAAAGATACTAAATCTTTTCTGAGTAATATTACATTGGATCACAAATTCTCACTCTTAATAATAATTGACAACAAACTAAAGCGAAGGATATTCACAATTAGTAACAACAGCACATAATGCTCTCCCAGTGACTTGTATCTCCAAGACCCGATGCAGAAGTAAGCTTCTGAAGTTTCATTAACATTTACTTTGGAAGGATGTTAAGTATTGTTATCTCCTGTTTACAGATGGTGAAAGAGGCTCAGTAGGATTGTGACTTGCCTAAAAAAACTTAGAACAGTTTAATTGCAGAAGCAAGACCAGAACTCTCAAGCTCTTGGCTCCTACTTGTGCGAGAGAGCGAAACATTTTTAAAAGCATCCTGTGACTTAGGAATCCCAGTTCCAGCACACACCAGGGCTTGAGCAGCGCTGGGGCAGTGCAGCTCCTCAGGGGCGCTTTGGGCTCCCGGCTCCCATTAACTTTGAGTGATTTTGGAGCTCTTGAAAACTCCTTTCAGTCCATGGAGGGAAATGCACAACACCTGTGATTCATAGAAGCGGCGCATGGAGAGGCAGAGCGAAGGCTGGGAGCGACAGCCAGCTCCACGTGCAGCTCAGCCGCGATTCAGAAGCTGGAGGGCCGAGTGCTGAGCCTGTGTTCCAGGGCTGAGGAGCCGGGGGAGCCAGCAGTGCTGCCAGCTCTTCTCACTGACATGATTTTCTCGGGAGCAGAGCCAGGAAAGATCTAAAGACAGAACTCCAGCCCTCTAATAAATTTCAGCTTTGCCTTTGGGAGGAAGCCCTCCTTGCCTGGCCCCTTGTGCCTTGCCCCTACACCTCCAGGAGAAGGGAGGAGCTCAGGTGGATGCACACCCCCAGGCTTTCTTCCTGGCCAGCCCCTGCTGCCATGCTGTGAATGGGAAAACTGGGAGCAAGAAGGTGGGCAGAGAGCAGTGGAAATCCCTGCAGAAGCAGAGGTACCCGCAGTGTATTTGTGTGCGTGTGTGATGGGAATGCAAGCGTGAAGAACCACAGTTTGGTTGGGGAAGCAGCCCCTCAGGGCTGGAAATGCAAAGTGAGATGGAGCTGGGCAGCAGGGGCAGGCAGGGGGCAGATCTGGAGCAGGTGGAAAGGGGCCAGAAGCAGCATCTCTTGTTGTTAGATGGAGAAGTGCACTGGTGCAAGGCATGCAGGTTGTCAAATGAAGCAAAGGTCAGGAGAAGCCATCAACATTCTAATGCCCAAAGACCTGTGACAGCTATTTATGTCAGGATTGGGACTGGGATTTGGATTGGGATTGGAACTGTCTGTGCAGTTCTCACCCACCTGCATGCAGCCTTTGCACCACCATGCACACCACAGCCTTCAGAGATGAGGAAGTGAAAGGAATTCAGGCTCAAAGGAGGGATCAAAGTCATCCCACATACATTTAGGTATCTGGCAGTGTCTGTGTCTTGCTGTTACCCAGTTTGTTAACTTTTCCCTTTGGCAATACCAGTGTACAACTAACTGGAAGCCTGGAATAAGAGTGGTTAGAGCTGAGGAGGAAAATTTCTTCATCACTGGGAGAGAGACTGGATATTGCATGAAGTAGGACTGGCTTCCCCAAAGCACTGCTTAGAAGGGAAAGAAAACCTTGGCTGAGAGAGAGGATGCTGAGGCACGTGCAGGGAGCTGAGTGAATGCCAGCTCTAGGGAAAGCAGAGCATCCCTGCAACCTCAGAGGGGGTGCAGCCCTCCTTTGACACCCAGATACCGAGCCTTGATTTTCATAGCAAGGTTTTAGACTTGCTTCCTTGGCTATGAGTTTTGGCCTTAGACAATGGGCAAAGGGATGCAGAAACCATTTACAGTTCAGTCTCAAATTTGCGTCTATGTTTAGAAATACTCAACAGCTTCATCACATTAAAACATTTTAGGAAGGTGTATAGCTAAGCAAATACTCACTGCTAAGAAGCTCTTGAGGTAATTCTGAGTAAGGAAGAAAGGTGTCCCTTATGTGGGAAAGACTACCATGCCAGAGGATCAACTTTCTAGGCCAAACCCCATTAAATTCAAGGTAAAAACAACTTTTAGATGGCCTTGTGCCTACACTGAGAAATTTAATTGAATCTGGAGTAGGCTTTATAGACTGAGGGACTCACAGCATGAGATTAATTGTTCATTGCAGTGATGGCAAATGCAAGCATTGAACTGGCCAGCTGGTTCTATCAGGAGTATAAAGAAAATCTAGTCAGGATAAATCAGGTAAAATATCTAGATAGTGGAATGTCACTCCAGGGGCCTGGATGAGGAAAGGCTAAGGGTCTATGAGAAAAAAGTTGCTTTTTAATGTTCTTTTTGCTTGAACATGCTAATATCCCAGAGGCCTAGTCTTTACATAATTCTGTTTGCACAAGATGAAGGGGGTATCAGAGCTTTGCCAGCTTCATGTAGCTCATTGCAAAATCCTTGAAAATACTGTTTAAAAATATTTATGCAGCAAAAAAAAGCTATTTCACACATTTTGAATCAGCAGCCAGGTTTTAAAATAAACCAATCTGTCCTCAGAAATTAAAAGAAGAAGAAATAAAGATCAAAATTCACAGTTGGTGTAAACTGCCAGACTTTCAGTGAAGTCAATGCAGGGCTGCCAATCTAAACTAACAGAGAAACCAGTCCAGAAACCATGAACGTGATTTTAAAAGTCTTCAAAATAGGGTTTGCGGAACATTATGTGGCTGCAGAGTACCTTGCAGAATGATACAGCATGGGGACAGTCTCCAGGTACTCTAGGACAGAGAACAAATGGCAGCACTAGGACTGAGGTATGTTAACTCTGTTAATACACAGTGTTTAAAGAGTACCAATAAGTAGCATGTATCAATCAGTAATTGCTTCTGCATTAAAAAAACCTGGCAAAGTAACTAGAGTTTTCTCATGCTAAAATAGTGAAATATTTAACCAAATCTGCTAAAGCTAATTGAATACATTTTTTTTTCCTTTACATTCTTGACATAAATGAATGAAAAAATGAGCTGCGGGCTCCCTTGTCTCTCCAGCAGATCACTTATCTGAACCACGGAAACCTTCTTTCAGACAGGCTCTATTTGGTGACATCTGCTCTGTAACTCTTTTTCAGGGCATTGTACAATTTTCAAAGGTATGTCTGAGAGCCAGAAGTTGGGAGCATGTACATTTTTTCTCCCTTTTGGATGTGAAAGAGTGATCTTGGAATCCTGGGAGGTAACATAAGCCAGTTATTGGTTACCCCAAGCCATTAAAATCTCTCTTTCAGAGAAACTATGACTGGAATATTTCTGTTGAAAAACTCACTGACGTTGACACACAGATCAGATATTCTCTTACTTGTTCTGTGAGGGTCACTATGACCTCCCTATCTTACCCTCTGCTTTATGTTGCATCCTATAGTTTTTCTTTCCAGCAGGCTTCTCGAGGTTCTGAAAAGGAGGGGGAAAACCTGCCCTCAGCACAAAGGATTGGGTATTTGAAGAAAGGCATGGCTGGTGTGCACCTACTCAGCAGCCATGGTGGTCTCCTCCAGCTCAATACCTCCACTTCCCCTCAGGCACATGTCAGTGATTGCTGCCATGGCAGTGCTGATGCCTTGGCCAAGACCCACGGCTGTGTTCAGTGTACAGCCTGATGGGACCTCATTCCAGGCCTCTGGGTGCTACTGTAATATTAGCATTACTGTCCCACAGTAACGACAAGAGCACATGTTTTAGAATTTATGGAGGGCCAGAAAAAGCAGTCAGTTTTGGAAAGGGAACACAAAGGTTTTTTGGATGGAAGTTGCTGAAGTGAACTTCAAGCCAGGCTCCTCAGACCAGGGGCAGGTCCCTCTAGGTGACAGAACCTGGCATAGCCTTGCTGGTTTGATCAGGTCAATCCTGATGCATAAGGATTAAACAAGAACTAACTGTGCTGAATTTGCTTTTTGTTGACTCCAGAGGTTGCCACCAGGCAGCCCAGAGAGGCTTTGCAGGCCCCTCTGAGGGCATGGGAAAATCCGTGTGTTTAGCTTTCCTGGGCTGAGCACTGGGCTCAGCTGGAAGTGTGGACCTTGAGGTTAGCCTTACATCACCAGAGGTGGGCGAATAAGCCTACCCTCTGACTTATGCCAGAGCTAAATTTAAAACCTTGATGGCTTGAATGAGTTCTGTGGCAACAGTGATGGATTTGAAAGGGAATGAGAGATTAAAAAAAAAGGAAAAAAAAACCCAACAACAACAAAAAAGAAAAAAAAAAACGGAGAGAAAGAAAACGGAGCTATGACATGTCAAAAATGGAGAAAACAAGACTTCTTTGCACTCAGCAGTTCAAAACACGGCCTGGAGGGGTACCAAAGGCTTTGTGCCCTTGCTGTCAGCTGGGGGACGCCCACCTGCCCTTGATGAGGAGCTTGCACCAGCACAGCTGCCTGGCTGAGGAGCAAATTACTTTCTCAAGCCTCTGAACTCTTCAGGACAGCAAAAATTGTGCTCTTACATGTATGTGACGTGCCTAGAAGAGGCAGGTCCCGGTCACTAACAGAGACCTCTAAGCACCAGCAAGAGAGCTAATACTGAAGACCTGTTTTGAAGGCCAAGGTCTAACATGGCCATGTTGTCCTGGTCAACAGCAAGTGCTGTCCTACTTCTGCATGAGAGGGCTGAGCCACATAAGCTTTACAGGGAAACATCCAGAGGGGAAGATTTACGTATTTGCCATGAAATAAAGGAGAAACATCAATTCTCGTATTAAAAGTACTTGGACTGCTTTATGTTACAGAAATAAATGCATCCCCACGGAAGAAGAGTGCAAATATTTGCATTATTTGTATGTCATTCAACTATCAGGCTACATGTGCATGGTATATTTAATGCATGATTTGCAGTAATATGTTTGTTGCACACTGTTGGATAAAGTCACTTATAGAGATTTAATAGGTGCACAGTATAAAACTCTGCCTTCTAATTTGCCATTATTATTTTATCTTTAGCTATAACTAATAATTATAGGAAACATCTCCGTCCCAAATAGTCTCAAGGAGTTTATTAAGCAGGTCTTCGCATTTTAAAAAGCTGTCCTGATAGTGTCCTTGTTTCACCGGGGTGGGGGGGCGTTGGGGGGGGAAGAGGAAAAAAAATATAGAAAAAAAAGGAAAAAAAAAAGAGAAAAAAAGGAAAAAGGGAAAGGGAAAAAGACAGCTCTTCTGCCAAAATACATCAATTAGCTCATGGATTAAATGTTTCTTCAGAAACATGTAAAGATGGGGAGTAATGTTCTTGGAGGAAGTTTTAGGACATGAATTCTGTTTCTTAAAGTGTAGATATTATTTGTTCTTTGGCAGCAGTCCTCTTAAAAATGTTGCTGGTGTTGCGAAAATGTAACTATAGGTCTTCCACTGGTTGCACAAATAGTTTATAAACGACAGGTTGAGTCATGTGCAAAATACCCAGTTGGATTCATGAATAGCAGGAGCTGTAGTCCAATGCTGGATTCACAAATAGTCTAGGAACTGGTGGACGGGTAGATTCAGGATTTAACAGTATCTAGAAACTATAATGTGTCATTTCCCATTTTTCACAAAAGAATAGTACCTAGAAAGTTACAGAAAACGGGACTAAAACTAGATAATTTCTCTTTTTCTTTCACGGACCCATTATTTTTCCTTTACTGTCATTTCTTACCTCCTAGGAACAAAAAACAGAAGAGACACGATAAATGAGAAGCTAACCATGAAAAGCATTCCAAGGAATCTTACCCTAAATATCGAAAAACAAAGATGGAAATTATAAAACTGGAAAAAAATATTGAAATATGAATAGTATGGTAGGATATTTAACATTTTCTTACTGCTTTTATTTTAGACATACTTTAAATTATAAATTGCCTGGATAGTAAGCTTTCAATTGACAGTTCATTTTCTGATTTGATTAAATTTCTCATCTTCTTACCATTGTTATTGTCAGATAAATGCAATACTTATACTTAGAATTTGTCTGTTACTATTATTGTTATTTATATGATTCTGTGTTTTATTATTGTGACTGAAATGTTCTAAGACTCATTAAATTCATTGTGATACTGAAGACAATTTTACTGTGTTACATTTGGTTCAGGATTCAAATGCTATTAATTTGGAAGGGGATTTCTATGCAGTCATCCCATCCCCCTCATGAAATCAATATTTCTAAGCACTTTCAGAATTTTTTTTCTGATAATTCTTTACAGTCATCAGTCTGAGTAAAAAAAAGACTTTGATAATGTACTATGAGATGAATCTTGCAAAGCAAAAGGAATGAGTTTTACTGATTTTGGTGGAGATATTATAAACGTCATCATGATTGAATGAATCTTCTAACAGGAACCAGCTGATTTTATAGACAAAAGTCCTGATCCTCACTTTGATAAATCTCTTCTTATTTGAATGAAGATTGCAGTATTGGACCCACGTGGAACTTGGTCAGAGGCCAACAATGTGCTGTGAATGGAAACATTAGTTTGTGATTAGAAATCTGACTCTATTGTTGTGCAGAATTACTCTAGCTATTGTCCTATAAAAGTGAAAAAGGGCAAGTGAGGTAAAAACCCTTTTTCCCCAACAAGAATTGCTTTTCATCCATGCTCACAAGACCCCTACGTGCATGTTTACTACAATGGCCTGTTGTACATGAATGGCTGCATGCCTCATTTGCACCAAGATGGGAGCAATCTGAAAGAGCACATCCTATTCGTATAAACTCCCCAGGAAGGCTGGGAATCTGGCTCAGATGCTGTCATCAAAATGTGCTTGTGCATGGCAGTTTATAGTAAGTGCTCCGAAAGTAATCCCATGATCTCTGCAAGGAGGGGAATGCTCAGCTGGAAGATGGTAGGACTTCCACTCTTGCACCTCAAAAGGTCCTTCTCAGTCACAGGGTGACTTAGCAGAATTCTGGGTCAAGCTTGAAGAAGACAAAATGTAATTAAATACTCTCCTGAGACTTATAGGTCAACTATTAAACACTGTGCAAGACTGTTAGCCCAAAAGCTTTCTCTGTTATATGAAGATATTGGAAAAATAGCTGAACTCATGACATTTATGACGAAATGTGAGTTTTTCAGTCATTTGTCTCCTATGAAACCAAAACTAGCAGCAGATTCAGCACTGCATCTATTCCCAAAACTTAGATCTCTGAGTTAAATGAGCTCTTGCTCTATGCTTCAGCAACTTCCATTGACAAAGTGCAATCGGATACATCTCCACCATTAGTTTACAGATATTGCAATCATTGCTCGCGTTGGATCACAAAACATATAGAACTCCTGTAAATGTGGAAATACCATCAGATATCTTTATTCACTATATTATCCCACAACAACTGCAAACAGGCATTTTTGTAGTTTGCCAGATCCTATGAGGATGGTGGGTTTCTTGCTGAGTTCTGTCCAAATTGTCAGATTTGGATTTAGAAAGCATGCTGGCCTCATTAACAGGCACTTAATTAATAGCAGCGGCGAGTCTCTGAAAAAGCTACTGATGCTTAATAAGTCTTTTGTATCTGGCTTCTAGAAAGTTTTGTATTAGCAGAAACGTGATAGATCAGATTCAGGCAGCAGTGCATTACTCATATTTCTTACTAAGTGGCTACTGTTGAAATGGAATCTTTATCAAGCAAGAACATACCTGTGCTCCAAAATCCATTGCAGGATTAGCATTTATCACTCTGTTTTCAGATGTGTGCTGGAAAAAAAATATATGTTTTGGTACATACGAGGTCCTTAAGGGGAAAATAAGCTATGTTGTGTGGTGCGGCTAGAGAAGGCTGCATTTAGTGTCATCCAAAATAGAAGTCCATTGGGTCGAACTAATCTCTGGCTTATTCTCAGGTGTCTGAGTAACCACTTGTATTTTTGTCCTGTCACTTCTCCCTCCCCACTGCCAAAGCTTCATTATGACAAAACTATTAAGAGCATTTCACTTCCCCTCTCAAAAGAACCTAGATGAACCTGCACGAGGGTGCCTTCTGTGGGTATTAAATATGAATTCTGAGCTCTCCTCAAGGAAGGACAGGTGTACAAGTCCCCAGATGAAACACCCTGGGAAGCAGAAAGGAAAGCTTTACATCTTTAGTCCTTACGTCCCTACTACTTGGACTCATGAAGTTGAAAAGAATTCAGCTCTTAGAATTTCAAGTATTTATTTCTACCACTTATGTACATGCTAAATTTTAGGGCATTCCTTTGACCATATTTACTTCTTAAAGAAGCCTTTGGAAGTGATATTATTGTTATATTGTGACTCTTTTGCAGAATGAATAAAGTTTTAATATGCAACAAAACTTGTTTATTTTGTTCAATGAACAAAATTTTGATTCTTAGACCAGCAACCTTAATGAATTATAGAGTTGTTGGCTTGCTAAACTATTATATTTTTCAAGCTGCCTTCCTATACTTCCTTCAAACTGCACATGTTTATATATGTTTTCAGACAAGACAATAATGACTTCTTGCTTGCTGTAGATCAACATAAGATTATTTTGCCCTCCTTGTGCGATGCTGTTCTCTCTTCCTCTTCAATTTCGGCCCTGCTTAATACTACAAGAGCTAACATTTTTCTGATACCACTGTTTAAGCTGAAGAATAGCTGTACTTCTAACAAAATTATTATGGGTAGAAAAAAAAAGAGGGAAGGTGGCAGTTGTAAACAGCAATAAAACATGTTACAGAATCTTTGTACCAAAAGGTGATCTACATTATCAAAGTCCCTGAGAACTCTGCTTTACAGTTTAATATATTTAACAAAATTTATAGATATACATATAAATATTTATATTCCAGGCTTTCGTTAGTCTCTACGCAACCTTAACAGTAATAGCGTTTTATGTTTTAATTTCCTTAAAGGAAAGTCTTCTTTGGAACCCATGAATGCTTCAATGTTTTGGAAAGATCTAAATATATGTCAAATATCTGTTGAGACTTACAATTTTTTTTCATCCACTCAGCAATCATTTCATGTATTATTTTGAGAAACAGCACTACATGTACTGTAAATAATACAGAAAAAAAAAGTATTATCTGATAAGCTGAAATAGCTCTGTCTGTTGGTTAATTACCCAAATACTAAAGAAAAGTTAGGCTAATGATTTCCAGACAGTTGTTATGCCATATCATGTTAAAGCAGCTGTTAACCATATGCACTACTGTAGTTCTGCTTATATTAACCATTATGAAATTTTCCTTGGGGAGAACTGCTCACGTGCTTGCAGAGAACCTCTGTGCCCTCTTTTTAAATGAAATAAGTTGGTTATTTTTAGAGCATGGCAAATAATTTGTAACAAATCACTTGGTGATTTTCTCCTGCTTGTGAATGGAGATTGTATTTTCCAAAGCCACCATGCACCCAAGGAGCTGAAGTCTGGTAGCTGCAATAGAGCAGAGGGAGCACTAGGAGAGCCTCCAAAACCAGCCCTGGTGTCACTGCACCAGTGCAGCGCTGATTCTGGTGGCCTCGTGGCTTTGGGACACAAGGTCACATTTCTTCATGGCACTGCACCCTGCTGTATCAACCCATCAGCTCATCTGAGGCTAACGCGGCAATCCCTGACACTGCTGTTTTGCACAGGAGTATGGACCAGGAGTGGGATAGGGTTTCATCCGACCTTTTCCTTTCTGTCTTTTTGAGAGGGAGAGAGACAGAATGATCTGTGAATTCCTAGGGGCTTGTGGTGGCAAATATCACAGTGATAACCACTAGGGAAACAAGATCTATGGAGAGAGGCCATCTCTTTTGTTAGGCTGACTAATATAATTGGAAAAAAGAGACGAGCTTTCAGGTCAAAACCCCATCGTCAGGTCCAAGACAGAAGCCTGTTTTGAGGACAGCTTGTGGATGATTGTTCATTGTCGGGGTTTTGTTGTGTATTTTCCCTTCTTGTTTAGAGCAGAAGAAGATACCATGTATTCTTTATAAGCATTCCCTCAGTTTTCTTAAACTATTAAAACTACAACATGATGTACATCTACTACCAGTTTGATGAATATATACCATTTTAATTTATCAGACTTGCAGAATAATTTATAATCTTGCATCATCCTAAGGAAGGGTATCTACATTAACTCAGGATGAGACAACATTTACACTTATTTTAGGGATATCTGTCTGAATTTGTTACAGCTGCCTTTGTGCCCTCAGTTGCATTCACTTTCTGTGTGTATTCAGGCAAATGTTCAGGAAAATAAATGAACTTCAAGATGAAAATGTTTTTATTGGATAAAGATCACAGAAGTGTTTTGTCTTACAATACCTACCCTGGTCGCAGTGTGAATGATTCACATCTCTTCTCTCTGCCTCCTAATCCCAGATCTTAGAAGAAGGCAGTTGACAGGGATATTATCTGTAAGAGATAAGTGATATTCCTTCTATTCAGTAAATATTGAGTATTTCAATATTCTATTGAAAATATTGTACCAAAGTATTCTACTCAGTTTCTGTTGTGTAAATCCTGGGTGTTGCACACCAAAAAGACATGGTGGGCACCAGAGGAGGACACAAACAGGGGGCAAAGGTCTAAAATCACATCTTACAAATAATGGCTGAAGGAATTTAGATTGTCTAGTCTGCAGAGGAATCAAAAGGAATTGTGAAAATAGCCTTCAGATACATGAGGGTAGCAGCAAGAAGAATGAAAAAAAATTCCTTTTCCCTTTGTGCATAAAAAAGGACGTAATTTAAACATGGAATAATTCTCTTAGGTAGCACAACAATAAGAATATTGTTTCTATTGTAATAAATAACCAACCTTTGAAATAGATTGTCTAGGGAAACTGTGAAGCCAAATTATCAAAGGGACCAAAGAACAGGTTAGGAAAGCAAATGGTAGGAATGATGTACCTATAGTTATATGCCCTATGATGTTGGAGGTGGATCAGCTAGATAACATCTTAGCATCCCTTATAGGTGCCTTTTCTCTGACCTTATGAGTGATAACTGTGTGGTGATGGCGAAAAAAATGCACAGAAATTATATCCTCCAAAATAAGTTTTCTCTCTTCAGTCTGAGTGCTTGACAGTGAACAAACAAAGGACTTTTTCCCTTTAAAAAGTTGTCAGTGTTTTTCACCTCAAACATGACTGTTGTGATATAGTGGTGTTATACTAGCACAACCCAGTCAAAGTCACAATGATCAGTAACTTAATTTCACAAGTGTATTATTAGATTATAGTATAAGTAGATTATTGAACAGAATGAGCCCTCTGATTCAATGCAGAGAAATATCAAGATGACAGGAGCTTCCACTGTGTCCTAGTGGGTATTTCTGAGGCCAAACAATTTCTCTCAGCAACCCAACCACTTGCTCAGATGTCTGCTCCTGCTTGTGACAGATCTGAAAAATTATACTTTGCGAAGAGACCAAACCTGCTCAGACAGTGACAAACAATTTGAAAACAACTGTTCTGACTGGGTGTCCAAATTGCTGACAGAAAGGAAATATTCATGTGTGCAACGAACATGAAAGATGAAAGCCCTTCCCTGGTGCTGTTCTTCCACTGAAGCCCTTACTCCGACCTGTGGCCTCACTAGATGACCTGTGAGCAGAGAACAGGGAGAGTATAAGAAAACAGTTCCTACTAAAGCTTGTTTTCTGAAGGAAAGTCTGCCCAGATGTTGCAGTCATATTTTTTCATATTGCCTGCTAAAAAATCTGTAAAAAGTTAGTAAAGTGGTCTGGAAAAACCATAAATTTTGCCTTTTGGATACAGAAAAACTGTATTAATATTTATAGTGCATATTTATGCATTTTTTTTTCTTTATATATTTGGGTCCACCCAGGGCAAAAACTGCAGGGCTAGGAGAGCTATGCATGTCTCACTCACACCCCTCCTTTCTTCAGTGTCCTATGGAGTCCAGTGGCTCTAAGGCCAAGGATTTTGCCTCTGACTTCTCAGCTTTCCTTGCTAGGTGGGAACCCTGTACAGCCTGACTTTTGCCTTCAGCACCTTTTGGCATAGATATCACCTTGCATGTGAAGTATTTAATATCTATGAAGAACTGAAAGTATTCTGGGACAGTGACCATTTCACCCCACGAGCAGCTAGAGTGCTAAACACAATGTTGTGCTAAACACTGTTGGCTGAAGTAAGAGCTCTACCCTAGTAAAAATAACTCCCAGAATTGTATCCACACATCTGTTGGTCCATTAGTCTTGTTTATCTCAGAAACTAGGCAAAGAGTTTTTTCAGATATTTCCCATGGGCAAAGAGCTTCCTATGATCAGATTATTTGGAGATACTGCTTTAAATGACCTTGATCCTGCAAAATTATGTGGGTTTTAATCTATTATCAAGCCTTTTTCATAGTTTAATCTGAATAAAAGTGTGTTCCAACCCTTTTCATCCTGTCCTCCAAACTCTTTACCAGTGCAATGGCCTGCTATGGCTGCAGCACAGTCCTGGCTGGAATAAGTCTTAATTAGCTGCCAATGATGTCATGTCCATGTCTGTGTTAAAGGCACAGGACTAAGTATTCGTCCTTATTTAATGTACTGTAGAAATTCCATTTAGGGACAGCATTAAGACGCTTCAGAGCCAATCTTGTATTTCTCCCGTAGTTGAGACGCTTGGCCTTCAGCCTTCTGACACTACCCCAGTTGTGCTATAATGGTCCAGAAACACACTGCCTGTTGTGTTTTATTGCTCATGTGAAAACTGTCCAATTCCTTGTCAGTTGACAAGGGAGGAGCGTTGCAGTGAAGGATTGCACAGCAGTGTGTCTGGGAGTGATGTTATTTCACACCAGCAGCAACCTTTCAGTGTTTGCGCGGCAGCCCAGCAGAGCCTTGGTGCTCTTGCCATAGAGCAGAGAGCAAACCCCATTGTAGTCATTCTCTCTGCCAGAGAGACTAATGCATGCTGCCAAATATCTCCCCTCAACACATTTATTGAACATTAAACCAGCAGAATAGCATTGAATGAAGTCCAGTAATTTTATAGGATATATTTTAGTCACTAGACTTTGAAGACTAGTCCAATGTTAATTATAAAGTTTCTGTGTCTGGATAACATATTGTTAACAGTTATTTTGTAAGTGCTAATGGCAAGATGGAAGATTTCCAATAGTTTTATTGAGGAAGTGGCAATTAAAATGTTGAGCACTGCAACATAGATACAAAATAAAAATAATCCTGCATACACAGCACTTTGTGTCTTAAAAAAAAACCCAAACCAGAAAAAACAGGGATGAATATTTTCTTTCGAAATAAATGCAACCATTTTATTTCTAAAAAGTTTTGCTTTTGGAAAAAAAGCCAAATGTTGATTTACTTGCCAACTTCAAATGTCACAAGCCTTGAACAAGTTTGACATTGTTTAAAAGCACATTGAGAAACTATTAGAAAGCTAAGACAAGTTGCTATGTTATGTTTTTCCACACTCAAAGAGCAACAATGTGTTCCCAGTTTGAGTAATTTCTTTTAGATTAAGGGAAACAAAACAAGAAAGAACAAAAGCAAAGTGTTCACAAGAGTGTGTGGAAGTGTCTACACAGGCCAATTTTTAATGTGCGAGTGGAAAAAGGTGCTATGCAAGCACTGCCCCACAAGGTTGGCAGGGCACAATGATGCTCCCATGCCTACATGCAATAACATAGAAAAAAGGACTACCCATGGCTCTGTATCAGCCATCAGTTAGCAGGTTCAACACAGATTTTGCTTTGCAGAGCGAATGGCTACCACGTGCTGAAAAAAAGGAGTCCTGGTGGGATCTAGAGTTGAGATGGGAGTTGAGCAGCACGGGGGGTGGCTGTTAGCGTGAAGTTGGTCAGTGTGAGGCACTTAATCTCTGCAAACTGAGCAGGAGCCGGGTCTCCAGCTATTTGAGTGGGTTTAGGTTTGCTTGCAACATACCTGCTTTAATCTAAACCTGCTGCAGTGGGCAGGTTTTAAGGCCCTTCCTTAACGCTTTTCCAGACAATTCTGTTTCCAGACAGCTTGGTGAGGCTGGATTTCACATCCTCTTCTGGTTGAGTAGATATGAACTCTGGGGAGCCAAAAGCTGCTCTGGGCTCCCAGGGCATGTCCTCAGCTCCCTTGGCAGACCCAGAACAAGTAACAGCCTTTCGGCAGCTGCAGGTATCTGGGGAGAATAAGGAGATGCATTTCCTAATTTTCTAGACCCCTGAGTATTGATCGGTCATAGCAGAGCCACCCTGGATTTCCCTCTCCTTCCCTTCCTCCTCCTCCTCTTTTCTCCCTGCACTCTGATCTCAACACTGCCTTCCTCGCTGGGAATTTTCTACTTTCAGTTCACTGCCTCTCCTGTTAAGAAAAGATGCATTGAAGGTTTTAAATAGAATTTTGAAATACAGATTCATTTTAGAATAGATAGAATCCAATGAAAATCCCTGGGGTAACAAATGCCAGCTTTGGGCACTTGACTGAAGCGTATTAATCTTCTGCTCTTTTTGTAACCTTAGGGAATTGAGTGAGGCATCTCCAAAAGGCAAGTCAGCCCATCAGAGGTCTGAATCATCTCCGGAGTGAACTTTCACTCTCCACTGTCTTCAGGGAAGTCCGTTCCTAGCCCAGGTGCAACTTGAGGTTCCTGAGGTTTGGTGGAGCAAACCTGGACCATCTGTCGCGATGTCTGCTTGCTCGTTTGCTCACACAAACCAACAAACCAAAGATGTGAAGGTACACTAGCACAGCAAACAGCAATATAAAAACCCCAAAATGAATACGAATCTAAGACTAAATGTTCCCTTGCTGTTGTTTCTACCTTTTACCTTGTATTTCCACAGGAAGAAAAAAAGCCCCAAAGAGCAGAGAATCACTGAACTTGATCTCCTTTTTTTTTTTTCTCTGCCTCTCTCTTCCCTTTGGCAAAGGAAATAAAAGGCAGCAAGGAGATTCTGACCAGACAGAACACCCATGCATCGTGCATGGTTCTCCAGTGTGACTTCCGTGGCAGAGCAAAAGAACTGGATTTTGGGGCTCCTTGCAGTCCCTGGGCAAATTGTAGCAGAAGCCATTCAGCTTCCTTTGAAGTTCAAAGCTGTGATGCATCAGTGATGTCAGGCTGGACACAGACGAAATACGCTAATGTAGATCTAAAGTAGCTCAATCCTGCTGACCTCCTGTGAGAGCCAAATTCTTTTTCAATAAGCTTTTGAAAAATGCTACCTCTCCTCTGCAGTGCAAAGATGTCTGAGTGCATCTTACAGAAGACTGTTTAAGGGCTCAACACCTCTGAGCATTGGGGAAGTTTGACTTCACACATTCCATGATGTACCTCAGCTGTACCTCTCATCCAGCAGTAGCCAGTCTTTTTAGTACACAGCTCCCTTTCTAATTTTTTCAGGGAATATGCCCATCACCACAAACATAAAGATTCTGGCAGCAGGAGGTTGTCTGTTTCAGTTGCAATTTCCAGGCCCTTTCAGAGTAGTGTACAACTTCCAGCTGACCTTCAGGCTGAGACCCATCCCACATTTGAATGGCACCTCAAATCTTTTCCTTGAAATTACTAACCTGTCTGATTTTAGACACCAAACTTAGCCCCAGAGGAGATCTCTGGGCTTGCTCTCCGTGGGCGGTAGGCTAGTCCATAGGGTGTGGTCTGGTGCCTCCTCCCAGCTCTCATGACCACCTCCTGCATAGAAAGGTGGCCAGATTTCGCTCCTGCCAGCCCGCAGCCCAAACTGAGCCACACGGACATGAAACTCTCACCTCTGCTTCTGCTGTTGTGGGGATTTGCAGGCACACCTCTTGTCAAATGTGCTTCCTGAAGAACAGCTTTTAGCACTGGTTTTAGCACCAGGTTTTGTGAGCACTGTTCAAGTCCCAAACTGGGCAAGGAGTGGCTGTCCTGGGAGAAGCAGTCAGAGTGCCCTCAAAGGACACACTTCAGCTAGTCCCCTGGGCTGCACAAAGGGACCAACCAGTATTAGCCATTATATGGACAATCCAGTAGTGATAAAAGAGCACTTTGGAGATCTTCAGCTGTAAAACCTGCCACAGACACTTTTCTAAATCGATCCAAGCTTTATGTATAACTTGATAAAAGATTTATTAGGTGAAGGATAATAAATACGTTGAAATGAAAGGTATGGAAAATAAAAGTAATATACCTGTAAATGGTTTGCTATGCTGTGCTGAGCTGAACTAAATAACAGCCTGTCTGGGACAAGTTGCTCCACACGAGGCATTCACCAAAAAAAAAAAAAAAAAAAAAAAAGGCGCAGGGTATAATGACTCTGTGTAAGGTGTCTGGTAAAGAGTAGAATTTTCTGACCACTGATGCTCCATTTCTCCAGCTGTTTCTCCAGGGTCTCTGTTAGCTTAAGAGTGGACTTTGAGGTCTTAGGTGTCAGCATTTGTGCTGTTGTTCACAACGAGTCACAGCCAAACTGCAGCTCAAGATCAAAAGGCACGAGGCAGCAGACTCTGACCGGGAAACACAGACCAGTGGGGCAGATGCTGGATGCCTTCTGTGAGTGGTTAAATGATCCATCTGGTAACTAATGGGACCCTGACACTGTGAATTACTGTTATTAAGAAAGTTAGGAACACCTGGAGAGAGCACTGAAACTTTCCAGGAAATGGTTATACTGGTACTTTTGGTGTGGCCTAAGTAGTGATTTAAAGGCAATGTGCTTGAAAGCATCCTTCCAGTACACTCTGAAAACTGTGCCAGGACTGAACTGCTGCACAAAGAGAGAAGACTCCAAGAGAAAAATTTGCTATTCACAGACAGACTTCTCTACTGATGATGTTAGAATTTTTCACTGAGAATATTTCTGTCAGTAGAGAATCATCTCCAGAGAGAGTCAACAGTAACGAACATTTATTTTCATTATTTCATCACCTAAAAATGTCAACAGTGCTCTCTATGCCATCTCTCTTTGTCAAGACATATCTGTTCTGTAGGGAGAGCAGTGAAAACACTTCACACCAAGTAAATGTTCATGTGTGTGACCCGTTAATGCCATTTTACTTTATTACAACTACACTCTTCAAAGGCGGTGTATAATATCAAATAGGCTCATTAGAAAACAGCATGTCATTCCTGATTTGCCTCTGCTTGTGGAGAAAAGGTTGAGGATGGGGGGTTTTTGTGTGTGTTTTGTATAGGTTTTGAGTTTCTTTCTTTCCATTGGACTCCAGCTTAAAATGAAACAATGCTAGAACAGAGGTCAAGAACTTGGAAGAACTCATTCAAGTGGAACCAGGTACAGCTTGATTCAATATCGATATTTCATATGTTCTGAGATTGTGCTTCAAACTATGAGATAGCAGAACACCATTTTTATAGCTTTCCATCTGTGAGAAATTATTTCTCAAAGCACTCTGTATGAACAATCTAACAGATATTCATTTTTGAGATCATATATTCTGCTAAGTGGGATCTTTTTGATGCACAATCTGGCTGTGATAGTAATTTTAAAACTAGAGAGAGAATTTTAGAGCCAGATTCATAAAAATAAATGTCTTTTACACAAAGTTATTTTCCATGATGCATTAACTCCTCCTTTTCCAGGCATTTGTAGGAAAGTAATATACTCAGTATTATATACACTCATGGAGCAAAGGAAGAATGGATCAGTGCAAGAATCATAAGGAGGTGATAAAGTTTATATTTAACATACCCTTTCTTTTAAAATATTTTCTTGTTTATTTCAGGGCATAAATACAAATTCTTTGAGTTTGAGAACAGCTAAAACTCTTTGATGGTGCAGCACTAAAAGAATTTTGCATTGATGCTCTTATAAATATGATGCAGTTGTAGCATATCACATACCTGGTATTTAAGGCATTTTGGAAATGCTGGAAATCTGTTTCGCCTACCCAGAATTCAAGAACCATCTGAGACTGCCTGTCTTGACAGGTCAGGCTGGAACCTTGTTTTCTGTGGCCAACAGGACACTAGCATGGCCACTATATCCCATGCCACTATCTTTGATTTCCCAAACATGATGAGCAGGAACTGATTTAGAGCAGGAACGACTGGTGGTGGCCTTGGTTACCAATCTGTAGCCAGCCTTGCCACATACCTTCGGACCCACGGTGAGGATTCTTAACCCACACTACAAGTGCCACCATATACGTGGTTTAGTCTTACCATCCTTTTGCTGTCGTAACAAGAAATCTCCAATGAATTTGTAGAAGCCACGGTGCTGACCCACCCAGCTACTTCAGTCACTTATGTCAGGGCTGAATTTGAAGCTCTGTGTCAGATGTTATGCAGAAGAACGTGGAACCTGTGGATGAAACAACTTTTTTCTGGCCTTATCATCCATGACCCTGTTGAATTACAGAACAAAATTATATGGATGTGTTAGCAACTGTTGCATTCACCATCACCCTGCTTTTGTGGCACTTCTCTAAGCTTTTGAAATATGCTGCAGTGGCACATGAGCTTCCAAACAAGGCTGCTTTGTTCATGTGTGTGTGTATGACTGACCAGAAAATTCTCACTCTTGCTATCCCAACAGCCTTGTCCCTTTCAGTTTTTCTTGCTCCAGTTTTATGTGCTGTAAACATATTCTACAACTAAGAGAGGAGAACTAGAAAGTAAGTGCCGGAGGTTAAATCCTGACTTTACCAAGAGTGTTAGCAGTTCTGTCACTGTTTCTTGTGGAATCAGGTTTTTAGCTCAAAGGGATCTGGTAGGGAAATCTAGGTTTCCTCACATATTTTCCCTTTTTTTTCTTCCTTGTTTGTGTTTTTCCCTTCCCCAGGGTGGAATCCAAGTGTAAAGAGACCAACTTCAGTATACATCGAGGATTTTTGGAAATGTCTCCAGCTAGTCATAGCAGTAGCACTGCCCAAGCTGCTGAATATCAGGAATTACCAGACATTTCTAATATGTGATTGTTGACCTGTTCCATGGCAGATACACAATGACTCTAGAAGAGCCAGCGTTACTACGTGTGCCGACAACTGTCCAGTGCATCACGAACACATCAGCCTCACAGTGCAGGCATGGATGGCATGTGGGAAGGAATTGCCAGATGTGCCTCACCCAGTCAGGAGTATGTGTCAACCCCACTTATGCAGACGGCTCTCTGAGGAAACAGCGTGACTTTGATGCTTTTTGTGGGTGAAGAAATGATGATCAGAATGGTTCAGAAAGAGATCGTCGTCTGTGGTGTTCTGTGAGGTTATATGCAACCACCAGGGAAAGCTTTCATTTCCTCATTTAGGGTTTAATAAGGAAACATATTTGCATATTAAGAAAAAGTGAAGGCTTTTTCTTATTTTTACCCAAAAGGGAGGAAATACCTAACTCACTCATTAAACTAAATTCAAACTAAGACACTTTCCCATTTATCTGCTCTAAATCTTTTATCATCTACCTCTGTAGCCTCTCAGAGTCTTCTGGTATGAAAGGACAGTGACTAATATGTCTCATGGTGTCTTTTACTCTTTTTCTTGCCTTCTGCAGGTACAGGTCTTGACTGAAATATCAAATGACTGTTATCTGTCATCCACCTCTCTTCTCATGTTCCACACACTTGAACTTTTATATGTTCAAATTTTGAAAGAGAAGAAATCTTGCACATGTTCTAAAGGTGGCAAGTGGCTAAATGGAGGTTTAGCTTTCACCTCCCCTAGTAAACTACTTCCACAGCAGGATCTCTTGACAACAAAGGCTATTTTATCTACTGTTTTGGGTTTTGGTAGCTGTATTGACCTGGAAAAGTGCAGTTGTCTTAATGGTTCTTGGACACTTTAAAATAAAAGCAAAATATCAACAGTAAAATCTAACAGCAAACACTATAGCAAATATTTAAGAACAAAAGCAATAGTGAATTAAACGATCTGTTCACAGGAAGGAAGCCCTTGAGATGCTTATCCTGTTACAGGAGAGAGTGGCTATAGTCTTCAGGACCTAGAAGCTCTCCACTGCTGTTGTGTTAAACACCAGTTTTGAAGACTGATGGCTCTTATTCAGAGAAAAAAATCATGATGTGGACATAGAGGAGATTTAATAGGGGTTCTCTGATAATGGGGGTCATATTCCAACGTTCATTCTTTTTCTGTCTGTCTAAAGACTCTTTCCTGGTGTGAGCATTGAGAGGGGCCTCAGGGGCTGCCTGCTCTATGCAAACATGTTATAAAAATGGCATCAGCTTGAGTGTGGGGTGTGTGGAGGGGTTGAACATGGGCATGGCATTAAGCCCCAGGTCACCTTAATAATTTAAAACGATGAGATCAGCAAGCTCCTTGAAGGAATAACTCCACCAGACAGCAGAAGGGGCTTCCCCTGAAACAGTCCCAACAATGGCAGCATTACTGGGTACTAGGGCCTCTTTCAGCAGAAGGAAAAGATACATTTTGAAATGCATGGGGAGACCTTTGATATTTCTCCTTCTCCAGATGACCAGACATCTGGAGGAAATCAGTACAAGTCAGCTTAGATCCAACTGTGAAACCCTTCATATAGGTCTCCATTACAGGAATCTCTGAAACTTCTAATCTGAAGAGTCTGCTTTGTTCAGTCTGAGAATAGAAATGAGCCACGACTGAACAACAGCACAGTGAAACAGGCTTTGTAGATCTCAGAAAAGAACAAATATGATAACCGGTGTTTTGTACAAACATTCAGCTCTGGAGATGTTTCCTCCAGCCTCTAACTCTCCATTACAGAGAATTGCAGAGGTTTGGAATGGCACTACAGGTCCAATGTGTGTGGATGCACTGACATTTTCCAATGGGGGATATTAAAAATGGAAAGAAATTAGAAACTCATATGTGGGTTATAACTTCAAACATTTAGACAGGATAAATACATGCAGAGTCCTTAGCAATGCTGTGCAATTTTTTTTGAAATTTATACTCCCTAATGTACTTGTAAGCAGGGGGAGTTCAAACAGCAATCAGCCAAAACTCAATAGGTACACTCCATCCGAATAGATTTTCCTTATAGTTGCCCTCAAAGCAGCATAATTTCTCATACTACTTGAAGCTGATTTAAGTGTTGGGTCTGTGCCAATTATTTGTTAAGCCTTCTGTCTTTATTTTATAGCTTCTATGATACAACTGACCAGCTCACAGAAACATCTGTTGCACACAAAGGCAAAGAATACTAGAATCCTACCAATGTTTAGATGATCACTTTGTCCCTTTTCTGTCATCATTACCTCTGAGGGTGGCCTCAAATGCAGATTACGCTATTCTGAAATGTCGTTGTGTTCATTTTGTAGAGGTGGGAATTTATTGCTCATTTAATCTAAGTTGATCTTTGTTAGCTAAGTGTACAATTAAATTTACAGTATTTGATGGAGGTCTGGGTGGCTTATAGCACCAGCCTCTCACTTCTAAGCATAGAGTTAAAGTTCAGCCAGAGGTCTTGCATAATATGAGTTTTCAGGGATTTTAGCGTAGTCCCCATCGGAGCGTTATCTACAACACAAACAACTATACATCATTTGGCAATTCAGGACAAAATTTGATTAGGAGACACTCTATTCTAGCTAATTTTAACATATCGAAGAGTGTTCTCCCTTTGCACAGCAGTTATTTCTGGCAAGACTTGGAATTGTTAATGATGAAGAGGAGATTTGCCATACAACTAGCCTTCAAGCCTATCAAATTTGGCACTTCCCTTAACAAATCTATAGCGTGATATTTCACCTAAAACATTTTATTGAAAAGTGACTGATCCAGTGCCAAGGAGATCTGAATATTTCTCAGAAACAATCCTTTGGCTTTCATTATGTTCTATAGGTTTTATTTAACCCAGCACTGTCTAGTGCCTTCAGTGCCATATTTTCTAAACACCTTGTAGTGAATGACAGCATTTTATAGAACAGGGTCTCTTCCTCAGCAAAACTATTGCACATTTTAATAATGGGCTTCATTTTGCCTAAGCCTGTGTCATAATTTTCCAGTCCAAGCAAGTTCCTCCTCTAGTAAGTGGAATGGCCAACCTCTAGTGAGCAACTCCCACACCAACTTCCTGCAAAAATGCTCTGTTCAGGGTTGTCTGTTCACTGAGGTTAGAACCTTAAATGCTGGAAACATTCATACCCAGTTTGAAAAGAGTTCAAAAATCCATGATGCCAAAGAAGACACTGCTAAGAGAAGGTTTTTCAAAGACCCATTCAAATACATATACATTCAAATCAACAAAATTCTCCTAAACTATAAAAATTCATGCAGAAAGTTTTCCTTTTCAAGGACTTGCATTAGGAAAAATAAAAGTCTGCGGAGCATTACACTGTGGTGAAGTTCCCCCAGTTTCTGGTTGCAAAGGAACTTTCTGCCAAGCAAAGTCCAGCTGGGTAAGTGCAGTTGTAAGGAGACAGACAGAAATCTTTCAACTGCCTTAAATTCGTGCACTTCTTCTCACTAAGTATGAGATGTATGCTAACTTTCTAATGATATTTTGAAGTGTTTTAAATTGTATGTTAAAACCTTGGGACCCATGAAGTCCTGCAGAACTTCGGTGCCTCTTCCCTGTGCACCTGCTGATGTAAAAAAGGCAGCCAAATCCTTCAGCAAAACATTACCATGCTTTTTTCCAGTGTTGTTGTTCTTTCTCTTTTCCTCCATCTATTCAATCTAAGTCCTTCACATTTTACCGTCCAAGTCCTCCTAAATATCAGCCTTTTGCTATATGGCAGTTTATAGCACACATTTAAACCACCAGCTTTGCTATCAACTATTTACTATTACTATCAACATTTATTTTTTCATGGAACTGTATTTCCCAGCTTCTTGTTTTAAATAGCCTATTATTAATTGAATTATATGTGTCTTTAATTTCTTTTTTTCATGAGAAGTAGTTAATCTTTTTCTGTTGGTTGTTACCTGACCTCTGTAACAATGCAAATGCAATTTGTTTCCCGAAGATTTGGTTCTAGGGGTGTCTTCTTTTCTGTTTCCTCTAATTCTGTCTGCATATATTATCATATTGAACATCATATTTAGATGAACTGCCTAAGATGTTCTTGTGTTGGCATGTCATGCCTACCTACACGCTATTCTCAGCATCTACCTGTGTCTGTCAATTGACAGAAGCTCCACAACCGTCTGTCCTCCTGAGAGAGCAGTCCAGTTTCAGAGGAGTTCAAGAGATGGTTGAATGCCTCAGAGTTACAAAGTGCCTTAAACCATTGTAAATGTAGCATTCTAAACAGAGGAAGGAGACCTTATGTAGTACCTCCACCAAGAAACACGTAAACAGAGATCAGCCTGTGGTGGCCATGTGATGTCTGCTCCGTCAGCACTGGACCAGCCACAATACCAAAATACCAGGCAGCTATGGAGGGGCTATTGAATAGTAGAAGACAATAGGAAGTTGAGGATGCTGGAAAAGCTGTTAAGGTGCACAGGACAAAGCTTTTGGGACAATCAAGTTTGTTTAGCTCTACTCTCCTGAAACAAACTGTTCACTGTACCTGTCTATTCTAAAGAGCTGTTACTTGCTGCTTTTTACTTCCCTGACTGCTTCACTATTTTTATATTCTCCCCACATCTCATCTTCTCCATCTGACTACTACGTAGTTTCCTACTCATATAGTCGTATAAAGTCTAATATATGCTAAAACCAGACATAGCTAATGATTTGTTTTCTTTTCTATGTATAAAAGTGATGGTGGGAGGAGGGGAATTCTTAGCTTGCAAAAGAACCAGATGAGTTTACCAAAGCTGCCTGCCCATTCCCAGCCGGCCTGGGGACATTGTATTCAAACAAGCCCTTCCAATGTTTCGTAGAGCCAAGTCTTTGACCACTGAGGTTTTACTAGCCCTCTAAAGAAAAAACACCTCCCTTCCACTGGTTTCCTCATTTCTACCAGTACAAAATTTAATTTTACACGTTGACAAAATAGAGGGGTTTTTTCCTTTTTCCTGCAGCAAAGATACTGAGGGCACATAGTTGACTGCAGGCACTGAGCCTTATACAGCATCACAGTGTAAATGTTCATTACTTTCAGGTGACTGACCAGTTTGACAGAGCACTTGGAGGTAACTTCTAATTTGCTTTGGTGGTGAAACATTGTGAAACAAACTTTGGGCCAGATGGCTTGTCTGCCTTGTAACAGCAAATCCGCCATCTCAGAACTATAGTCCTTCAACACATTAGGAAAAACTTTTTAGAAAAAAACGTCATAATATAAAGAGAAGGAAACAGAGGCAGGAGCACAATTTGGTATTATTTCAAGAAAGATGAGACTGAATATTGATAATCACTTGCAAAGGATACAGCAAAAACTTCATAGCAGAAACATCCACTTCAAACAGAGACTGGAAGCCAGCCAAACCCCCTAACCTGTCGGCGACAAATCATGGTTGTGTAAGACATCCTCCAAATCATAGTAGAAACTAAAGAGGGGAGGGAGCAGAGCAGATGTTTGGAGGTCATTAACAGGAGCTCAGTTTTCCTTGCCTGGTGGCTACCTCTAGAGATATCTGATTCCCAGAAATTTCCTTGACCTCCAAACATCTGCTCTCTTCTCCTGTTTTCTTTACATCCGTACTGCAGAGAGCCTCATGCAGTCATAACCTTTTCAGTCCTTTCTTATAAAATATTTGTATCTCACTCCCCTAAATCATGAAGAAAAATATTTAGCAGGTCTGAGCCTATCATCATTCATGGTAGGACCTTCTTGTTCATTGCAGTTGATGCTAAACTGTACTACTTGGCACTTCTTCTTTCCTTGCGTGCTGTGAATGTACACATAAACTGTACAAATAAGCTAAGCTAGAGTATTTAGGTCTTTTGGTTTGAACACTTAGACACTTTCTTTATATTCTATACTTTGCCATTTCTTTATCAGCTGTTCTTTGTCAAGTCCTCAGACTCCATGAGAACTAGACATGCCTGAGACAGCTTTATTACTTTGCAAAACATGGGGGCCAAACACATATTTCCAAGTATGATTGCTACTACTTTTCTTTCCTCTAATGGTCAGGCATATCTAGGGTAAGTTGTTGTGTGCAATGAGCTCTGGTATTGCTCAGGAGTCCACTATCTATAGCAATTTACAATGTTTTCCCCTGGGACAATGATAGCCAAAGTCATTCTTCCATTTTGGATGCATAGTACTGTATTTGTGCCTTTTTTTTTTTATTTTCCTATACCTCCCAATTTTAATTCAAATAAAAAATAGATTGCATGTGCTACAATAAGCTTCCTTGCTAATCTTCTCATATCCCTCAGCACTCATGTCTAGCAGATAGTAAGTTCCTTCTGTGATCACATATTCTAAACATCTCCTGCTTATTAATATAAGTTTCCAGAGTAAATATTTTCTCTATATTATCTAGTTTACTAGGAGGGTTTTTTAAAATTCTTTTTTACTGAAGTGTTTTGTTAATCTGTTTCTCAGAAAGCTCTCAGTATCCTGGACATTTTGGAGTCATTGTTCTCTGTTCCTTTGCTCACACCCTTGGCAAGATAAATGGTTTTTGGACTAAGGAATTGATTTTTCATCACAACAATCAATACACCTGCATCTAGAGAGAGACCAAGTCCCTTTTTAATGATTTGGATTCATGGAAAAACCTTGAGAGTTTAGAAGTGAAAAGGAACTTGGAATGAAAAACTACCATCTTTTCATAGGAGCCTAACTCAGAAACTGTTGAGAGAGCTCAACAGTCAGCAGCCATCCCCAGCCTTCAGGCTATTTTGTGGTTTCTTCCTTTCTCTCTCACTCTGTTGATGTCCCTGGGGGGGTGGTCTCTCTGTGGCTGCATTTTCTTTTACTTGCTATTCCTTAATATTGTTAAATGGTCATGTGCCCTTTTTTACCATCTCAGTGCTGAAATCTCATCAAACCTCTCTCTGCCCTATTGCCCTTTACATTTCAGTTCCTGCCCTCGCTTCTTGGGATGGTCGTGCTTTTTGTCCAGCTCAGCTGTGCTGACATTGAGGAAGAAAGTTCTTCCTGAAGGCACTAGCGTGGAGTTTGGGGAGTCAAGGTTTGACTCTGCACTCCACCCCATCTTCCTGTGGGCAAACCTTAGGGTCTGCCTACCCTAGTGAGGGGGAGTTGACCACTCTGACAGGGGTGAACACATGCAGACATCCTTCTGGAGGAGAAATGATGGATTGAAGCTGAATCTGAACAGTTTTGAACTCTTTGGATGCTCTGTACCTGGACTGAGCAATGTCAGTGTTAGCCCCTACTTTCTAGGGAGATAATCCCTTCCTCCCAGGTGGGAGCAAAGCCCTCAGGGTTCAGCCCCATCCTCCCAAGATGGTTTACTGTGGTTTATTTGTCTTGAGCTAAATGTGTAGATGACATGCAAGCTCCAGCTGGCACAGAAAAGAGACATATCTCACCTCTGTGGCTCAGGCCACCATATACACATCATTCTATATTCAAATACCTTTGGTGGCTTCCCATCAGCTTCCACCAGCAGTCTGATGAAACAGTCCTACTTTCTGAGAAAATAATGACTCGGGTGCCAGCTACATCAGACTGGGCTTTGATCTGTAAATGACTATGAAAGCTGCACTCTTCTGGGACAGTGGACTTCAGACTTGCTGATAAAAGTGTAACAATAGCCAGGAGCAAGGAGATTAAGTCAACCTAGTCTGAAAAAGAAGCAATTTCCTAGCTATTAATGGTAATTAAACATGGGAACACTTTACCACAGAAGACCACAGACTTTAGTAAGCTTAGGTATGTCTCTTAAAAGTGTGACCATCTGGCACCTCTGGCAGCAAAATGAGTTGGGCCTAGGTTTGCAAAGGGAAGGAGAAAGCTGGTTTGCATGATCCTGGTCTTTGCTGGTCTTGAACTCTGGGAGCTGGTGGGTTCCTCTGGTCATGCCATTCTGTCAGGGTGAGGAGGGGAAGGAGTCTCACAACATTTGCCTTTCTTCATTAAGACAACAAGTTAAACGAATCTTATGTTTCTGAGCAGCAGCCATCCAAAGACTGCCTGATAGGTTATGATCTGGATGAAAGCTGGGAATGTTGCAATTTTCTCTATGCTCTGAAGAAGTGAGGGGACTGGCCTTTCCCTGTAGTGACCTTGTCTTGTGTCAACCTGAGTTAGCCTCAAACAGATGGCTTCAAGACTGCAACAGCACAGAACTTAGGAAGAGTTTTTGGAACCCAGGTAAGTATTTGGTTAGCACAGAGAGAGTTCAAAGCTAGCAAGGGACATGCTGAGACAGGACAGATCAGTGTGCTAAGATGGTGTAGCAAGCTTTTGGGAAAAGCTTGGCTGTTTAGCTCACAGAGTTGGGCTCCTCTGTGCACTAGGGCGAAGAAAGGATTTTCATTTCTGTCAGATTGGTAGGATTTCTAGACATATTTTGTCTTTTTCTTTTCCTTGTGGTACTGGTTTTCCTACCAGAACATTTGAACATATCCTGCCTAGTCATGTCTCCACAGTACAGGGACCTCCTGACTGATGTTGGTCTCTGCTTGCAGTAATTTCTCAAAGGCTGAAGTGCATCAGTCTTTGAGCAAGACACATGCAACTGTCTGAATGGACTGGAGCACCAATGAGAACAAAGTGAATCCTTACATGGTTTCTCCTGCCTTAAGTTTTATAGAAAGCAGAAAGCTATGGCTAAGTTATGATTAAGAATTGAAGGAAACATTTTTTAATCAAAGGTTGAGACTACCTTATATTCAGTGGGTTTGGGATGTTTCTTTTGGATATGTCCTCCTCCTCTGCCCTCGGTGGTCAGGGGACTATTTATTGAAAGGATGGTTTGGACAGAGCCTGTATTTCGGGGTGTTATCTGTGAGGCAGGCAGAAGGAGGCTGGCTGTGCTGCGCAGCAGGGTGCTGGCTGGAGGTGCTGGTGAGCTGTGTGAGTGATAATGAGGTCAGGGCATGGCTCTGAAAAGTTCTGAGTTTTGGAGGGGCCAGGGAAACAAGCTAAAATAACAACTATATGTGATGTGCTAAATTATGAGGCCGGCAGAGAGAAGTCAGAGAAAGGGGAATGACTGGGGAGCGTGGGAGGGAGCATAAAACTTAAAGGACATGGAGGAGTCCTGTAAGCAGAGGGAATCTGATGCATTCTCTGGATCAAGGTGGGAATAGATGTAGGAGGACTCACAAGGCTTTGGACTTAAGGATCTTGAAGTCACTCAGGGTATTTGGGTGAGAGATAGAAGTCAAGAATTTGGGTTTCTTGCTGTGGGCAGCCATGAAGCATTTGTCCATCTGAGAACTACTAGGAAAGACTAGGAAAGACCTCATTAGGAGGTGTAGACAATCTTTTCCCTCTCCCTTTCAGGTACCACCTGCTTTGTGCACGTGACAACTGCTGCGTTCTTTTCACTATAGTCAGGTGGGACAACCTTCCCCAAAAGCTTGGGAGGATCTAGACTCTGTCAGTCTTCAGGTAAAATTGGAAACTAAAATTAGGATTTAAACTCTTTCATCTGCTCCCAAAGTCACACTAAAACCTACACTTTAATCAAGAAGTAGCTGTCATAGAGATACAGCAATTCCTGAAGACCCCCTTGGATAAGATTTCTGATGTTGAAAAGTATGGAAACAAATTCTCAAAACTGAGTGACTACAGAAACTGTAGTTCTTAATTTTTATATTACTGTGGCTATACTGATATTTTTTCTGGTTTAGGCACTGTCATTTTTTCCCCCACTCTCTCGCTGGTCACTTCTTGCTCATTTCTCTTTCTACAACATCCCACATAATGTCCTCTCATTCAGAGTATCCAAGATCTAATCATCTTCTCTTTATTATACCAATTTCTATGTTACCTCCTTTCTTGCATTAAAAAATACAATCTCAAGAACTGATCTAGCTTTTTATTGAGGTGCATTCATCCCCTCCTGATTTGTTTCTAAGTTAATTCAGTTTTAAAAGTTGCACAACATAGGTCTTGTTCTGCATCATCTTCAGCCAGGCACTGTTTGTCCATATCAGATTGCTTTCCTTCACCATCTTGTTTACATATACACTTATCTCACTCTATTTCAGTGTGAGAAAAAGTCTTCCTTCAGCTTCTCCATCATGTATTCTTCTTCATATGCTTTCCATTGGACTAACTTCAGCCCTTTCCAAATTATGGTATTGGTTTTTTTTCCTGCCAGCACAAGCTCAAGCCAGAGAAACCAGTAATATTTCCCTCTGATGGTTACATTCTGCATTTTTAATGTGTACTGTTTTACTTGCCCATTTGTACTGCAACTAACTCTTTATGCCAGCATATGAGCCTCTCTGGATAAACAAATAGTCCCAGAATACACAAGGGAACTCAAAGCTCTCATTAAAAAAAATGAAATGGTCATGTTCAAAAGAATGAAACCAGCTAATTACGTCCTACAAAATCCAATTTTCTGAGCAAAGTTCCCCAGACCATTCATTTTTTAAAATCACAGTACTTTATGTTATGAAATGTCTCAAGTCTTTGAATTTTCCGTTTAGCCACCATTATGTCATATTTCAAATTCCTGGCACTCTTATATAAGTCTTCAATAAGTTAAAATGTTATTTTGAGTTTGTAACACTTTTCCCAAATATACAGTGAACATAAATCAAATATTCATCATGTAATCATGATTCAAGTATATAACATTCCAGACAGGTTTAGATCAACAGCTCAATGTGGACATGAACACCAAAGATGAGTGACATTCCTCAGGGGTCAGTGTTGGGACGGGTGCTGTTTAACACCTTTGTCAGTGACATGGACAGTGGGACTGAGTGCACCTTCAGGAAGTTCGCTGATGACATCAAACTACGAGGAGCAGTCAACACACTGGAGGAAAGGTTTGGCAGGACCCGGACAAGCTTGAGAGGTGGGTCTGAGTGAACTTCATGAAGTTCAACAAGGCCAAGTGCAAGGTCCTGCACCTGGGTCAGGGCAATCCCAAGCACAAACACAGACTGGGTGGAGAGCAGCCCTGAGGAGAAGGACTTGTGGGTGTTGGTTGATAAAAAGCTCATCATGTGTGCTTGCAGCCCAGACAGCCAAACATGTCCGGGGCTGCACCAAAAGAAGAGGGGCCAGCAGGCTGAGGTAGATGGTTCCTCACCTCTACTCTGCTCTTTTGAGTAAGGCATCCATGTCTGGGGCCGCAGCATAAGAAGGATGTGGACCTCTGGAGGAAGTCCGGAGGAATGGCCATGAGGATGATCAGAGGGCTGGACCACCTGTGCTATGAGGACAGGCTGAGAGAGCTGGGGTCATCCAGCCTGGTGAAGAGAAGGCTCCAAGGAGACCTTATAGCAGCCTTGCTCTGGTTGGTAGCTCCAGCGCATGGGAACTCTAGGTCTCTAAGGATGCCAGGGATCTGTTCCCTTTTAAGCAGAAGTTCTCTTCCTTCACCACAGCTGTATTCTGTATTGTACATGTACAGTGCAAAGCCACTGCTATCATCACTGGAACAGCATGTGGAAATAAAAAGAAAAACAAATTCATCCTCTACATCCAGCAATTCAGATTTTCTCCACAAAGGGGTTATTTCTATTACTTTTTCTGTGTTTAACATAAGCACCACAACTACAACCACATATGAGCAAACACACCAGCAGCACTTGGAGCAAGGGAAAAAGGGTGGATGTACTCCAAAGGTCACACTTCCACCAAACACACCCAGCTGAGTGCATTTGAAACCAGCTGAAACATCAAGTTAGTGTTCAGATCAGCTCACAGGGTGTCACACACACATGGCTTCTTCACTGTGTACAAAAGTAGAGACACATCCAAAGTACTCAGGAAGTCAAGCCACATTTCTGCCATGTCACTTACTGTCTTAGTTTGAATGGAGTTTCTTTGATCAGGTCAAGTACAGCAGGTACTGAAGAATTCCGTCCATTTTATTTTTTCTACTTAATTTTGGATTTTTTTTTTTTCTAGAATCCTGCAGGATTAAAATTTCTCTCTTCAGATTTTTCTTCTTGGTGCTAGGGAGCTGAGACTGCTCCACTGTGCCTACAAGCATACATTAAAAAGACAGAGTAGGTGGGAAACCTCTGCATCAGTGGGAGCACTCAGACTTCAAGCACATAGAGCAGGACCAAGGCGAACACAGAATAACAAACACCTCTTCTCTGCTTTGCTTCATTTCCTATTTCCACACATTCTTCACCCAGCTCCAGTCCCAGCCTCTTTTATTTCACATGCTTGAAGAGACATGAGATGACACAGTGACATAGCATAATTAGCCTGAACTTGTGAGCAAGGAATGAAATGGGACTTCCATTGACCCATGTGCATCCTCTTTTTCCTGGATCTTGGTGTGGTTGCAGTGTTTGCATGCCTAAAAGCTACATGAAACTGGGAAAGCTGAAGCACTGTCAGAGCACTCTATTTAGAGTATTTAGCCTCTCTGGTATCTGCAAGCAGCCTTCAGTCATCCTTACTTACAGGAAAGATAAGAATGTTCTTTCTTTGGTTTCACCTGTCAAGTAACTTCAGGATCCTGGCTTGTATACACAGACCTATATTAAATCATAATTTAGCCTGCTATGCATTTAAATGAATTCATATTGACACACACATGTAAAACTATATTTACACCTCCAAGTATATATTCTCTACGTGTTAAATATATGCTGAACATACATGTAATGGAAATTTGTTTTGAATGTTTGATGAATAAAGTTGAATTATCCAATTTCTGCACTAGAAAGGAGAAAAAAGAAAGGCAGACAGAACAGACAACTTGGCTGTACTCACCTAAGAAAAAACTTCAATATTCGCCTTGATTTCAAGGCCAGATGGAACCAGTCATGATCCTTCAGGCTGATTTCCTGGGAAATGTCAACATTATGTTCATAACTCCAGGTCAAACTATTGAGTATGAATGCAGAAAAGCAGGAGGAGCATTCCTTGCATTGCTGGGAGGCAGAAGATAGGCTTGTCTCAGGTGAGCCATGGAGAAAAAGTAATAAAAGCCCATATGATAACTGTGTTACTCAGAAAACAAGCAGAACCATGTAAGCTGGCAGAGGTTTGCTCTGTACATGCTCCAAGCTCCAAATGACCAGCATAGGAGGAGCCAGCACATCTTAAAACCATCTTTCCCTACCATACTATGGGTTTAGCTCCCCAGATAAGCTAAGTAGGAAAAGACAAAAGTATGTAGGAATACGATGAGGACTTTGGGAAATTCAGTCTTAATGAAATAAAGATCCAGCCAGCGAAGAAAATGAAAAGAAGTAAAACAACTCAAACCACATCTTCAAAAAGGTAATGGTAGATAATCTATTTTTGTTCTGCTTGAGAAAAGTAATGATATGATGGTCTAGATTAAAGCACAGAGATGACAGTAGGCTTCTACTGGAGTCCCTCCCCCCTTATTGAAGTATCTGGAGGCAGGGAACCACCTGAAGCTTTAGAGGACTCCTGAGCTGCAGGAGGTGGTGGAGGCCACGTGCCCGTTGGGAAGCATGGGAGTGGCAGCGAGATGGAGAGCAGAGCAACTCTGGGCTTGCTCGCTCCTGTGTTGGTGGGATGTCAAAGAAGTCCCTTGCACCAGGGCTGTGGGCTGGAGGCCACGCCACCACTCCACCTCACGGCATCCAGGTTCAGTCTGGCCTTGGGGCACCTCTGGGAGCCATCTCTGACACCAGAGATGCAATCTGCACTCTGCGTTTCTGCACTCTGGCACCAGCCTGGGGTGATGCAGCAACAACCTCCCCATCAGGGCACCAGCTGTCTGTGCCCAAAAATTTCTTTTGATGTCATGGAAAAGCATTAGTGTTTTGATATGGGAAAGCATTAGTGAAGGCAATAAAATCTGGGGTATGTTTACTTGTCGGGTGTGTATGGCAGGTCATGATGATATTTGTGAGTGATATTTGGTGTCTTGAGCTTACCTTCAACCATGTCCCAAGATATATGGCCCATCTACTGGGCTTTCTTCTTGCCTCCTCTGCAAAATTACATGCCTCTGCTATTCTGAAATATTTTTTGCAGTTCGTCTGGGGAGGAAGGAATGAAGGGATGAACGAACTAAAACTTGCAGCTGGGTAACGCCTGTAAAATTGACCTTCAATCAGTTTCTCAAAGAGAAGAAACACTGTCTCTTCTGTGCATCTAAGCAGTGTCATTTTCCTGCAAAGCCAGGGACTACCATTTATGCCTCAGATACTTTTTTCCTGCTGAGAAAACTCTTAAGTTTTATCTCTAAGTACCAGCATTCTATCTCTAAATCCTGCTTATGCAAAGACCAAACATAGGGTAAGCAGAGGATAAATATTCCATATTCAGGGAATAGGAGTAGTTTAAGGGGTTTTTTTTGGTAATAGTTCATTAAGAAAAAGTGGAGTACAAGAAGAGTATGTTAGGGAGCAGCCAAGGAATTTGAAGTGAGGTAAGTGAAAGGCACATGATAATTTACTGCCTCGTTCTGCAGAGTACCACGTGGATGTCATCAGCATGTATGGATAGCTTAGGACATGGATGTGCTAATGATGGCTTGTGGCATCTCTGTCTGGTCATCCTCTCTTGCCTGTTGCCTCTCTCTGCTTTCAGATTATGCTGACAAAACGGTTCTTGCAGCAACGCAAGATCAGGTGAGGGGTCTGGATTTGCAAAATGCTTTCTTTTCCTTAAAAAAAAAAAAAAAAAGAAAGCTTTTTCTCAAAGCCGTTTTCCTGACGTGTTTCACAGCCTTTCCCCACAAACAGCTCTCCTGGCAAAGCTACAGGGGCACTGTACAAGCAGCTTGGAAAGCAGGAGAAGAGCAGGGGATGGAATGAAACAGCAATACCTCCGGGCATTATTGCCACTGGGGACAAGACACTGCAGAGCTGCAGCCTTACGTTCTGCTTCTAGCTTGGCTCAGACTCAGTGGGACTCTGGAAAGCTACTTGGCACTCCTGCACCTCAGTACCTCAATTTCTTATGCTGTAAAATGGAATCACCAATGGTTACCCAACCTGGTGAAGATCTGAGCTGCACGTGAGGCGTTCTCTGTGAATGTGTGCAGGACATGCTATGTTGCACGTGCATAAATTACACGTAAATTATGTGCTCTTTCAAACATACCTGCACATACAACTTCTTTCCTATGGACATTTTTTTGTGTCAGAAGCAGGCTCATGGCCAGAAGCGAACAGGACTACTTCTCTGGGAATATTGTACAGTTGCTAATTTCACTACCGGAACTGTGTTGCTGCACAATCTGGCCTCCTTCCACAACAGCCTCTATTGAAAATAAAGGGGACTGATGAGCCTAAGGATAATGGTAAACATATGGAACGCAGGCAGTGCTATACATTAAAAGCCAGATCACATTAAAAGGTATTTGAGTTATTGGCAGCGTAGGATCAGTGTAGGAAACATCATCTAACAGAGAAATCTCATACCAAAATGTTTCATACTCTGACAGCATTTGGTATTTTTCTTTCGTGTAACAAAAAAATAAAATAAAAAATGACTAATTCAAAGCAAGGGTAAAACCGTTAAGTCTCAAATTAGTTTGTCATAACTGCAAAAATACTGGATCGTTGGTTTTGTTTATGTTGGAAAGTGGTTTCATTGCTGACTAGGTCACTTGAATTTCTCTTGAGTGTACACGAGACCTTTGACTCCTCAGAGGACACAAGAGACAAACTGAGTAATGTGATGTCATTGCCTCATTGCCTTGCAGAGTTCTCATAACACTAAATATATTAGTCACTCGCCTTGCCAGTACCAAGAGGGTAGAAAAAAATCCAGCAAGATGATGGTATTATGTAGATGGACAACAATAATTGTTCCCTGAGATAAATGTAATTTTCTCTCCGTTATTTCCATCCTTTTTTGTGAAGCCCATGAAACCGTCTCTCAGCTAGGTGATATTTCTCACTCAAAGATTTGTCTTCTCCTTGCTGTTTACATTTTACATACAAAACCACCGAAATTTTGTAATCTGTGACATATTAGCATCCATTAAAATTAAATAGCCTAAAAACATGACTTTCACTTTTTACTGGGAGTGGAGATTGTTCAGTCTCAGGAAGTTACAAGAGGCTGGATATTTGGGAAAAATGTGTTGCTAGGCATTGCTGAGGTTTTCTCTTGCTAAGTGGGGGAGGTATGAATGAAGGTATGGTTATACTTAGCAAATACCTGTTCACACAACGACAGACCATCCATTTTTGCAAGAAGTGGGGAAAGCTGCATGATTTCTGTTTCTCTTTATAAAGAAAGTCTAGGCGAAAGATCCTTGCTCTGGTGAAGTGCAATGTTGGATTTCAAATACTTATCTGTTGGGTAATGACAGCATATTCTCACATGGGATGCCAATAAATATAAAGATGCAGAATGTTCCTCCTTTTAAGTTTTCATAGCTAGCACTCAGAAAAATGAGTAATTTTCCATACTGACATTGGAATTACTTCAAGCAGATTTTTTGAGTGATTTTTGCTCCTGATTTTAATGCCACCAATTTTCTTGTGCAAGAGTTATTTTCTGTTTTATCATGTGTTTTTTTCAATTTTATCACACGTAACACAAAATTAGTAATGGAGGTTATCGAAAATGTGCTGGGATTCATCTGCTAGTACAGAAAATGCTTTTTTAAAACTCAGAGATTTATCAAAATGTGTAGATGGCTAAAGACTACCTTAAAGTATAATTAGCCGTTTGCTAATTCTAAAAGCAATTCAATATGTCAGGACTTTTTTTCAGGGACACTTGAAGGAAAGAAATCAGCTATGCAAACTGTTGTCCAGTGAATAAATTATGGTTATAAGATCCCAGTTTCTGACAGGCCTAAAAGTTAAATAAAAGGTTGGTCAACCCTTCTCAAAATCTCTACAGTATAAATCAGCTTGAAGCACTACTTTGGGTTTACTGAGTCACTAGTGGAAAAATACCTTCCAAAAACCCTACCATTGAAAGACTCGTACTGGCTTTCTCAGTACTTCAGTGTCTGTGCTTAAGTGAGAAGTGACATATTTTAACACAACTATGACTGCACTCAGAAGTATGTGTTGTTCAGAACAGCCAATTCTTAGAGACTTAAACCAATGAGGAATTAACTCCTTCAGCTGGAGCTGGTGCCTCCTCCACCCAAAACTAGAAAGCAAAACAAGCGTCCCTGCCCTTATGGCTGTCGTATCTGAAGCTGAAGTCATGCAGACAACATTATGTGTTCATAGGAAAGATAATGCTCATGAGTAATGGGTCATAAAACAGATAGGATTAGATTAAAGAGGAAGGTGGAAAATTCTGTATATCCCAGGACTAAGGAACTCCTCCTCTCTTTCCTCAAATCCTAAAATCTCATTCTTTCTCAAACAATAACTGTGTTCACTGTAGCTTACTTAATCTACATAACCCTATATACTTTACACACTGCCATGTCAAGTCATTCAAAAATTAAACAGAGGGTTGACAAAAGGCAATTAGCATAGGGCCAGTAATTTTCTGTGGTCTGTAAAGTGATGATGTATGTGCTGGGCACTGTCAGCTCTCTTCAGACTCTCTCAGTTTGTCAGATGTGCCTGTCCCTAAGCCATTTTAGTCACTGAATTCCATTCAGTCACTCAGTATCTCTGTTATATTGGGAAACTCAGAACTGGCCCTGGCACTCTAGATCTGTCTCACAAGGGCTAAGTAAAGGGGAACATATCACCTCCTTTGACTGCTGGTAATGCTGCCCTGTCCATGGCCCAGTATGCTGTTGGTCTTTGCCACAAGGGAACATTGCTGGCTTATACTGCTGGCACAATGGTGTCCCCCCGGGACCTCCAGATCTTTTTCTGCAAAGCTGCTTGCCAACCAGTTGATCCTCAGTCTCCCCTGGTGCATGGGGTTGTTCTTCCCCAAGGCCAGGACCTGCATTTTCTCCAGCCTGCTGAGATCCCACTGAAGGGCAGCACAAACTTTGGTTGTATCAACAACTCCTCACAGTTTTGTAACTTTAGCAAACTTGCTGAGGGGACGCTCTGTCCCATCACCCAAGTCATTAATGAACAAGGAACCTGCTGGGCCCAGTATCAACCCTTAGTGACCTCCAGCTCGACTCTGTCGCTCCTCACCAGCCCCTTGAGCTAAGCAATTCAGACAGTTTTCAATCCCCCTCACTGTCCACTTAGGCTGCACTTCATCCTCCCTGTCAGTGGGGATGTTATGATAAGACCGTGTCAAAAGCCCTTTCACAATCAAGATAAATAACATTCACACTCTTTCCTTATCCATCAAACTAGTCAAGTCATGATAGAAGGCTGTCGCGTGCGTCAAGCATGATTTGTCCATTGAACAGCAATGCTGTTGTTCCAAATAACCCTTTTGTCCTCAATATTTTGGAAACATTTTCACTATTATTTGCTCCATCCTTTCCCTGGGGCACAGGTGAAACTAAGTGACCTCACTCCTCACATCCTTTTCTTTGCCTTTCTTGAAGATAGCAGACATATACTTTATTCCCTTCCTCAGGAATTCCTCCCATTTGCCGTAACTTTATTGCAGAAATGATCAACAGTGGCCTCACAAACATATTGGCCAGCTCCCTCAGCACTCATGCATGTATCCCTATAGGCACCATGGACCCGTGTGTGTTCAATGTGTTCACTGATCTGATCTTCCTCTACTGAGAAGGGTCCTCTTATTCATCTCCAAATTTATCCCTTAAAAACATGCTATTTAAAATCACAGAACATGAGACCAGGTCTTAGCCTGGCAATTTAAATTAAGTTCTTCAAGTCACTTCCAAGGAAGGAAGATAAGAAAATGTGGCTGTACATTGTATATGCTACAGTCTACCGATTTTTATGCAGGAATATTGCTTCAATACTTACATCAGGCTATGAAAAGACTAGAAAGATATCTCAATGTAAATAACTCTTGCACAAGAGACCTTTATTTTGCGCATGAATACTTGAGCAAAAGGCTTTTTTTTTTTTGCAGTCCAGCATCTCCCTTTGTTCTTCTCAGCTATTCATCTTGCAGTGAGGTGCTTTCCAAGGAAGTCTATGTTTGTAGTCCAGGCTTAAGTTGCAGAGCCAGCGTTGGAAAGTAAGCCTTGACCCTTACCAATTCCTTCTTGCCACTCTCTTCTAAGACATAATTTTGATGTTATTACAAGGTGTGCTGTGTTCTGGGAGATTGCAGGGAATGCTGTTCACTGGTTTCACCCTAGTCCACTGGCTAATACCTCCTTGTTAGTCTTCCCCTGCATGTGATCTTTTCAATTAACACCAGCATGGTACAGATATCAGATGTCCATCCTCCAGGATTATTTTTAGGTGTAATATGCTCACATAACTAACAAGGGATAGATGCCACAAGCAGAGCAAATGTTCCAGAGACATTTGGCCCAGATTCAGGCTGTTATTTGGGCTTCCTGACTCCCACAGAAGTTAGGAATGTAAGGATCTCTAACCTGGTGTCCCAATGCATCAAAGGGCCAGTTCTCAAAAGGTCCCCTAGTCTTGGTGCCCTTCCCACTTGGCTGCTGCTAGACTCAAGAAACAGCCACTACTGGCAGAGGAACTTGTTCCAGCTCATCACCTGTAGTGAGCCACAAACCTAAGAACAGATGAATCACTGAGATTGCTAAGTAATGAAATCACTGGCCTTAGAGAGAGGCTCCAGATGGCTCAGAAAGCAAATGTCCCATTTTGGGTTGCCAAAAGCACGTCATCCAGGTGCCCTGTTCCATATGTTGCTGGTTCCCAGCTGAATGCCAAGCCCAGTGCTTCGCTTCTGATTTTTAAAACCCCATGCAGAACCAGTCAAAGGAGCTGTTTCATTCATATTTTCTGCTTTATTAAATTGGCTGAGTGTAAGGGTGATTCATCTTCCATTTAAACATTCTTATCCCTCTGCAATTCATCTAGAAAAAGGCATAGTGTAAGTAAAGAAAAAAGCCTCCAAGTATGAGATGGTTTTGTTGGACTGATGGGATGCTCAGCCCTGAGTTCTGTGCAGCCTGAGGGCAGGGCAGGGGAGCAGTGCAGCTTGCAGGCCAGTGCAGTATTTGGCATCCTAGACTGTAGTGTATTCAGCACTTCCCGGATTCTCTTACTGGAGTCATGTTTGTTGGCTGCACTAGAAGGTTTTATAATTCTGTGTAGCAAAATAGCAGATGTGAGTGGTCGTATGGCAGCCTGAGGACCACAATCTTTGCTGAAGAGATATAAATATTGGCTGTCTGAATCAATACCAGTGGCAATTTGGAAAAAATCAATGGCGACTCCTGTTTATATTACTTAGATCATTATTTATCAGAATTACACAGTTCTACCAATGCATAAAATAATGTGTCATTATATTGAAAAATGCTGTAAAGGCTTCTCAGTTCAACCATTTCAGTTTTCCTCATTTTCTTAACTTTTAACTGTGTTATACTGCATATTTCCATTGTGACAGGAAAGTGTTTTATCTTCTCATTCCCAAAGCCAAACCAAGAACTACATCCCCTAATGTGTTTTGTTTGGGTGACGGGATAGGGGTCACCAGCCAGCTTTCAGTTGAGGAGGTCATGGGCCAGTTTTGTTGCACAAGAATACATTGAAATTCAAAGTTATGCTACTGCGGTCTGTGGCATTTCACCACTGTAATAATGCAAAATTTGACCTTTTATGTCCTCTTTGCAGGACACGAGGAAAGTGTTCCGCTCCCTGGTCTTGAGTGTGGGTTGCTTTTTGAGCTGAGGAGGACGCACGCATAAGGTTCCTGTGGCTCAAGAGCTCTCCTCCATCTCTGACATCTGTATGGTCAAGGAGCTGAGCACTAGTGGGGGAAGCAATTGCCAAAGGGAACTGGGGAGTTGCAGTTTATGTTATGGAGGGATCTAAGCTCATGGATAAAAGCAATGATACCAGAAGAAAAGCTTGCCTTCTTTCCAAAGTACTAGGTGAAAAGGCGTGTCTGACTTAGAGAAAATAAAAAAGGCTCAAATGTCCACGAGCAGCAAGACAAAAAACAGACAGCAGCTCTATATTTATGCCAGTTGTTTTATTTTGGTCAAACATTTTTCTTACAAGAGGTAGCTGTGGAGATCAAAAGAAATAAGAAAGTTTTCTTTTATCTGAGGGGTCCTGTCTATCCCCAAGGAGAAAGGTCTGGGCATAGACTTAGACCGGCTGGGAAATACAGCAAAAGTTGGCTGAATGCTCTCCCAAACACCTCCTGTATGACTTTGGAGAGAATACCTGTGCCCTGAATCAAGATTGGATGGAGAAATTAATTTTAACTGTGTGCATCCATCCCAGACATTTTAACCAGGGCTCAAAGCACAAGGATAATATTATCCTGTTGGCAGGTTCATACCTACATTAGGTCTTTCAAAGTCCATCTCTGTTTTCTTCAGCCATGATATAAATTTGAAGACCAGAATCCAAGGCCTTCTCCTTAAAGTGACTAGTGGAGATGTATTCAAAGAATGAGATACTAGATAGAGTTTTAAAAATTGATACAAAAAATTCTCCTTTGTCTGTAAAGGCAGAGGCTGGGTTTCAGTTTATTCCTGCATTTTACTGGTTTTCGTAGCCTCTGCACTAGCCCCACTCTGATGAAGGTTTTTTCTCTTTTGTCAGCATTTATGATAGTGGATTGGTTCTTTCCTCCTATCAGTTGATGCATAAGGACATAATTTTGGTTTTAAACATTTTGATTTTAAATCCTGTCGGGCGAAAAAAAAAAAAAAAGGAGAATCATCTTGTGAGCAGCTGCAAAGTAGAATATATTTCCTCCTTTCACATATTCAAAAAGTAAAAGTAAAAGTAAAAGTAAAAGTAAAAGTAAAAGTAAAAGTAAAAGTAAAAGTAAAAGTAAAAGACAGAAAAAAGAAGTCAGATAGGTCTGTCCATCTCAAGGGAGTGTGTAGGAGGAAATACAGAGATGGAAAGATCTGAATTTTAAGAGGCTTGCATGAAAACCAGCGATATTTTAAGCTGACATAGATGTAGAGATAATACAGAGCTATGGATTATGAATAAAAATGTTGACACTTACCAAGTTAAGGTGAAGCAGTTTTCCAAATTATCAGTCCAGTCCTTTCTGTGGGATGTTTACTGGAAACAGATATCAGTCCTTTCTAAGAAATATCGTGTAAGAAACTGCTAAAGCAGACATCATCAAGAGAAAATTTTTGAGTGATTTTTGTCTAATCCTTGGATAGAGAATGAATGCTGTGGTCATTTAAAAATAATCTCAAAATAAATAAGTTGTTGTATGGGAAAAGGTTCTCATGTCAATGCTTGTTTCTAGGCCAACACAAATCCACAGACATTGTTTTCATCATATAAACGAGATATCTTAGATCCAGACTCAGAACTCTCCCTTTTTATACCCATTTATTGAAAATGAAGTACAATTAGGGCAACCAGTCATTTTTGTTTCAGAGAAATTTAAGACTTTTTAACTTGGGGTTAAATCAATAAATCACTGCTATGGTCACAGTGCTTAATGTCTGAGGATAATTCTAAATAATGCAGAACATCAGCTGACATTGAAGGCTTGAATTAAGAGTCTTCAGTTCATGGCCGGCTTATCTGATTGACTTAGAGGAGACCCCATTCAGACAATCCAATTTTCAGGAAAGCTGGGCTTTTTCCATGTTAAAGAGCTAAAAATTTTTCAAAATGTTGATTTTTATTGGATTAGCATGACATTTGATGGTGAAGTCCAAAACTTTTACTGGAGTCTACTACAAGAAGAATGGATATCTAAATGTTCTCTTGCCTCAAGACTTCTTATGCCTTCTTAAATGGAGACAGATGGAGTTTGTAGCACATTCGAATGTCACCAGATTCAGTCTATTTCAGAACAAGCATGGGGAAAGGGAAGCAGAGGGCCTTCAGAAGTAGGTCCACCAGAGAGTTTGCTACTAGAACTTCCTTGCTTCTTCATTTCTGAACTGATACCAGAGTGGGAGGAGAGTGGCACTCGACATTAGACCCATGCCAATAAGAGCCGCATAAATCAGCAAAATCTTCACTTAACAGGATGATAAAGATTCATACAGAATTCATCCCTAGGAAGAAATTTTAGTGTAGAATAACATTAAATGAGCGAGGGCCAGTTTCAGGAAGAGGAAATAGCTTGTTGTTGCTTTGAGCCTGAATATGACAGAAGGTCATAAATTAGTCTTGATTCTGCTGCCTCTGTTGCCTATGCCACAGCCCATTAAAGCCTAGCTGGCTGCCTGAGAGTATATATAAGGAGGTAAATACTTCTGGAGAGGAAGATAAATTTTCTAACTCCCCATCCTTCACTTTCCCTGGCAGCAGTCAGTACCATGAGCTAATTCTCCAGAGCTTTCCTGCTTCTCTGTCCTAGGACTAGTCCTTTTCCTTCCCCCACCCACCTCATGTAATTTCATTGACTCAAGTGGTCAGTTCTTGACTGGGAAAACCTTTATACACAGGGCAATAATAATCCAGTGACATTTGCACTGCTAAAAACGTGAGCTGTCCTTGAACCCATGAGTTTTAACTTGCGTCCAGCTTTACAGCTGACATGTTCATGAGAGAAACAGAGCTTCATCTACGACTTTTCTACAGCCTCCTTGTTGTCATAAGGTCATAGAGTAGTTTAGTTTGGAAGACATTTCTGGACATCATCTGGTCCAAACGCCTGCTCAAATTTTGAGGTTAGGTCCACTTCCAGAATTGGATCAGGTTGCTTAGAGTCAGATCACTGAGTTCTGAAAATGCTCAGAGGGATATTGGGCAACTTTTTGGACTGTTTTACCATGCTCAGTGTGAAAAAATTCACCTAATATCTAATGGGAATTTGCCATATTGCAATTTGTGCCCATTGCCTTTCAACATTTTGCTGTCTACTGATGAGACAAGTCTGACTCTGTCTTCTCTCTTTCCATCTTCAGATTACCTTCATCTTTTGTTCTGGACATACCTAGGTCAGCTTCTCCTTGTAACACTTCTAGTAAGATCACCCTGGGTAAATGATTCCTTGTTTGTCTAACATTTTCTTATGTTTTGGAGAACAAGAGAAGAAACTGGGGAAAAGGTTTCCTTTCTATGGGGTTTGATTGATTTAAAAATATATATATATAATTCTCATTGATTTAGACAGGAAGAAGGAAATCAGAGTTTTAAGTTTTTCTTTGAGCCAGTTTTTCTTACATAGATGTGTTTCATACTAGCCTTTCCCATGGTCATTGTATGCCTTGTTATAAAGCAAGCTGGTGAGCTGACCTTGTATTAACACTTGTTTCTGGAATCCACTGAGCAAGGAGCAAAAAAATTTTGTGAGTACAATACAAATCCTAGCAAACTCTGCAAGCACAAATTTCACAGGTGATGTTTCACCTTGGGAAAGGGAAGCAGGCTTTCACAAAGGGTGGCATAAATCCTTCAATGGGTACTGAAAACAAAAAAAAAAAGAATAAAAATAAAAAGAATAAGCTATCAACAGAAACCTTAGAGACTTTAGCTGACTTTGAGATCTATAGGAAAAGTTGAAATTATTCCTCATACACACTGTATTAAGAAACATCAATATCCCTCCTCCATTTCTACAGCACCTGGGCCACAAGAATGAAAGGGTGCAAAGCTGAGGGGCACAGCGAGTGTTTGGCTCCAGACATAGAGATGTCATCACTCATCATGCCAGCTGGGAGACAAGGAGATGGCTGAGGAAAGCTGAACTAGAAGGAGGTGGCAGCCATGTGGCAAGAGCTGGGCAAATAATGTCATGATATGTCTGCTCTGGATGGAGGAAATTAGCTTCTGACAAAAAAAATTCCTCAAGTTTCCATTTTGTTTCCTCAGAGTGAGAAATGGAGAATAAACCAGAACTTGCAGAGTCTGATTGAGCAGGGAAGGAACCCTGCGTGGGCAGTGGCACTGGCAGGAGCCCTAGGGCCACCAGTGGGACTGGTGATGGAAGATGATTTTAGCTGTACAGATGGTGCCTGCCTCTGCTACAATGGGGGGCTATAAATTAAGCAAAGGAATACACTCACAGCTTCTGCCAATAGAGACTGGATCACATTCAGAACCATTGTGTGGAGTGCTGTGCATTAGATCAGCTTTAGTCTCATTCAAGCAGTCTTAAGCCCACTTGCATCATATCTATTAATGTGCAAGCCAGGAGTAAGCTGGTCCAATGTGTGCTCCAGGCACTCTGAAAAATCTCCTCTTAGAGGGTGCTTTACATTTACACACAAGGGGGTACTTAAACTGAATCTTTTTTGGGTTTATGTGACCGATTTATGTCAGTTTAACTTCAGTCCCTTTGCTCCTCTCTTTGCAAGTAAGTCGAGTGTAATATAAGGAGACCAGAATCTCTCACAGTGTAAATTATGGGTGGGTGCAGTTGGCACTGTCTTCACCTCCGTTTTTAATTTAGCTTCTTCAGCTAGCTATGGAAACAGTGTTTTTCCTAAGCTTGTCTGGCGAGCCTTACATCCCGGTCTCTCTCCTCTTGCAGATGCTGCTAAAGTTTCCACACGCAGAAAAGTTTGGAAGCGTGTCTGTCCGGGAGGAAATCTTGCATCTCCTTGGGGCTGCTTTTCAAAGGCTTTCACCACAGTCGGAAGGAAAACTTTATATGTGAAAATACAGCCAATTTCTTTTATTTTGAACATCAAAATGAATTAAGCATTATGCTCTGTAGGTGTCCATGAATTCACAGAAATATTTCTTTCCCATGAAAATGTAGTGGAATTAAAAAGCCAAATAAACACAGACTAGAAATCTGTCCTTCACCTCTACCAGTTGCAAGCTTTAAAAGCTGCAAAACAGAGTGGGGCCTTTCAGGGTTCACACTGAGAAGCTGTTGAAAAGCGTAACCAAGCATGACTAATGACTAGTAGGGTATTTGCATGGATTCTGTTTGCAAGCATCAAGTGTGTGAAACCAGATAATTTGAGGAAAAACGTAAGCAGCACAGACAGGAACTCAGAAGTTAAAAGGTGTGTGTAGTGGAGGATAATCGCAGCAATACAACCAATGTTGCTTTCTTTGAAGCTTCTGGTACCAGGCAGCTGCTTGGCTGCATCCAGTGAGAAGGAGTGCACATTGTTTTCCTGCAAGGATTGATGTGATTAGAAACCAAGGAGTAGTAGAAAGAAGATAATCAATACCATGTATTAATGCTACCTGTAAATTACAAAACTAGTATTTGGCAGTAACCTGCATAATGAGAGTCGTTCATTCCACTGGAAGATAATACACGTCACCAAAAAGCATTCAGTGTGCATTGCTTAGTGCTCCAGTCTTCCCCGTACCATAAGCGCTATGCACCACAACACAGAAATTCCAGAGACTCGTCAGGTTTGCATGCCCTGAGCAGCCACGTGACACCTTATGTCTGGCTGGAGTCAGTGAGAAGAGAGGTGCTCAGATACTGCTGTGGGCTGGACTCAGTCACAGGGCAGCTTTAGAGAGCCGCTGGGACAAAACCGTGAGGTTCTTGATCCTGTAGGTGTATATGTAGTAGGTGTACATGGCCTTCATCAGCCCACATCTACACAACTCTCAGACTGTGCTGCACACATTTTTCTGTGCTTCCAAAGGAGGGGAAACACATGATTTTTGGGGCTGCCTGTCACTGGGGGTAAAAGCCAGAGATACCAAATTCAGAAAGGAGAGAAGGGAGAGAAGGGAGACAAGGGAGGAAGGAGTGGCTTGCTGGGGAGGCCTGTCTGTCTCCAGGAGCAGCAGAGGTGCTGGGGTGAATGGTTCATAGACAGGTCCTGCCCAAAGTGTTTACTCATGGCCTCGCAAGGAAGGTGAGCTTAGCTTTCCCTGACACTTGAAGCCCTGCACCTCCTTCCTTGCCCTGGGCAGTTCTGCCTTCAGAAAATGCTGAGGGAAAGTTTCAAAAGCAACCAGAGGCTACCCGGGAGTGCCTCTGGTCTTGCAGCTGTGTCAGACTTGCAGTCACATGGAACTCCCCAGCTGAGAAGGGCTCACCTTCCCCCTCAGGCCCATGCCAAGGTGTGGCAGGGCTCCACTCAAGAGGAGGAAGGATGCTCTTTATCTCACCATCCTTCTTCATGGGAAAGGGATGCAGCTTTCCACCCTAGGGATGCTGGATCTCCAGCATCAGTGTAATTCTGCCTCCATAGCAGAATCAGGGAGAGAAGCCTGCACAGTGAGAACAGGAGGAATAGAATTTTGCATGGTGGAAGCTGGCTGGTACATGGCCGCAGGGCTTGCCCTGCCCTCTCTGGTAGGGGTGCAGCCCACAGGATAAAGGCCTGCCTCCATCTGTCCCTCCCTCCTGCTGCCATCTGGCGCTGCGTGGCTCTGCAGAGGATGAGTCACCCCCCATTCCCTCTCCTTGTCAACAGCGGTGTCCAGCCAAACAAGCACAAGGTTTTTTATCTCGTGACAACTTCAGACAAGAAGGGTCAGAAGTGTTCTGGGATTATGAAAGAAAAAGATTCTCAATTAAAACTTCTCTCTTTTTTTCTCATTATTATTCCTGCTATCAATGAGAGATACAGGCCAAACGCTCTATGAATTCACACAGAATTATCAGTGGTGAATGCAAATCTGACTGCCTCAAAGGCATTATTTTAGTGGACTGCTGTATGCATCTACCAGCACCTCCAAGAGTCTCTCAGGATTTCCTCCACTCTCATTTACTCTCCTGTCTTACTCAAAATTTCAAAGTGTGGTCACTTTACAGGAAAGGGAGGGCAGGCCAGGAGGGTCCATTTTTAGGCTGAATGTGATACCTCTGAATCTATTACAGAGACCGCAGTAAGGCAATACACAGCAACGGCTCTTCCCAGAATTTAAATCCAGTTCCTGTTGCCTTCCCACATCATGAGGGAGACAGCAATGCCCACACTGGGGGGGACAAGGGGAAAGAAGGTATGCATTGCCTGTCAAAGACCTCCAGTCCAAAGGCACTATGGTTATACCGCAGATATTAAACATCCGGATCTAGAACTGGGTGATTGAGGTGCCCTCTTGTATGCCCATGGTCCCAACCCAGGATATGTGGAATAATCTATGTAATTTTATTCCCCTTAGTGCTTCAGAGAAGTCCCAGTGACTGTAATACATGCTAACTTAATCTTAGCCACAGAAAAGTATGTTTCTAATTTACAAATTCGGCAATTTTTCAATAAAAGTTGTTGCACTTTGTCTGATCTATTCTCAAAATACGGAAGTGCTTGAAGCATGACCACCTGCAATAACAGATTACTGTTCCCTAAAATATTGCCATACACCTACAATGTGGAGGCGTAAAGCTTCTCTAAAAAAGATCTTTGTTATTTTTTCTAAAAGAAAGAAACGATCCCAAAGTAAAGCTGGTTTTCAGCAGCCTCTCTGCTCCCCAATGCAACTGGCATCAAAGTCTAATGAAAACCTGTTTGCGGACACTGGATCCGATCCAAGGTACACTATTGGCATATTCTAGACCCCTTGGGACATGACTCATATAAAAAACACAAGGCTGTCATCAGATGGCTGGTGGCTCAAATAAATCAAATTTACTTTGAAAATTGAGGCATACCAAAATTTTATTAGGTGAAACTTTGGCATTTCTTATAGCCAACTTGCACATATATATTTTTATTACTTACAGCAGTTTAAAAGTATGCTACCAATCATATGCAAAACAAGACGTGATTGCAAACGTACATTTTTTACTGGGTGGCAGGAGGAACTCTGTTGTTTTCTTTTAAAAGCCCTGAATAGTGCTGCATGTTTGTTAAAGGTGGCACAGCAGAACGGGCCTCTCTGTCTATTTTCCTGTGAGTGGCTGGGCACACATCCTCTGTTTGTGGTCTCAAGCCATGACTTCAAAGAGCAGCTTCTCCTACGAATAATTACTCACTAAAGCTATCAACTGCAATACAAAAAATTACATATAATGTTTGTAACATATGTTTACAAGAAACAGGCATAAATGCTGCTGAAGTCCCTTGAAGGGTTAAGGAGGGACCTGATCTTCAGGCTTGAAGAGGTTGTTCCTGTGGCAGCCCACGTGCAGAGGGCAGAGCCTGGTGTTGCCACAGCCAGCCCAGCAGCCACTCCTAGCTCAGGTGTAGGGGGCTGTGCAGGGACCCCTTCCCTGCACAGGCAGTTTCACCTGAACATGAGGAAGAACTTCTTTACTGTGCAAGTGACCACACACTGGAACCAGAGAGGCTGTGGAGGTTCCCTCCCTGGAGATATTCAAGAACCATCTGGCTGCAATCCTGTGCAATGTGCTCTGGGATGACCCTGCTTGAGCAAGGCGGTTGGCCCAGATGACGCCCTGTGGTCCCTCCCGACCTGACCAGTTCTGTGATTCTGTGATTCCTGTGCCCACACCAACAGAGGTTCACTGATTGCTTCAACACCAAAGGCGCTATCAAACAGGGCAAGAGAAAGGTCTGATTCCTCTAATTCTCCAGCAAATGAATTAAAATCAAGGAAAAGGCCATATTTTGGAGGAGAGTACATGCTTTCAGAACTTAAGATAGAAGCCAAGTCCACCGATTAAAAGAAAATACATTAAATTTTTAAAAATCTCCCAGATTTTCTTCTCTTCAGACAGAAGAGCCAAACTCCCACTGACATTTCTAAACTTCATTTATCCAAGAGAGCAGCAAGATAGCCTCTGCTTTAGACAAATAATAAAAGGAGTAGAAAGCTGAAGATTTGGTCTAGTTTTCCCTCAAAATACAATGACAGTCTATGGGAATATACTCAGATATAGTCTGAGAAGGATGCTGGCTCTGCTCCAAAATAACTTAATTCACTGTGCAAACACAAAGAAAGGGAAAATAATGGCACTGTAGATAAAAACCACGAGATTGCTGTATCTGACAGTGTGCAGCTTTGGGACCGAGATATTCTTGGCCAAATGCTGACACCCCTGTCACACAAAAATGAGCTGCTGAGGTACTCAGGAGCTGGTTCCCGGGGAGTGCTGTGGTCTGGTGCTCCATCCAGCTGGAGACCAGGGCTGCTTGCTTGGAGGAGCTCACCCATGAATCAGGTGCTTCTCAACGTGGGGAGATTCTTCCTGGAAAAGCACAAAGTGTAAATCAAAACTGAATTTAAACCCAAATATGAGACCCCATGACCCTTAATAAATGCAGTATTCAGTGGTAAAGATGAGCATTCATAAGGAAGTGGGAAGGCACCGTCTTGGTGGTGTGAGCTGAGCCCTTTTAGGAGTTCTGGGCAGAGGGTGCAATTCTTACAGATCCTCAGGATTAATGTACTTGTCTTTCTTTGAAGTAAAACCCGCAAAACTCCATTATATTTCAATGGTAAGAGCAAGGCCAGGACTGAGCTGCTGCTTTCAGAGTCTGCCATCACAGACCGTCTGACCAGTTCTTCTAGGAATCAGGAAACTTGTCCATTTTCCATTTTGTCCGATGAAGACACATTTCTGGAAGCTAACAAAAGTTACCTCTGATGTATAGCATTTACAGCAAATTTAAAGCATGAATGTTCATGGAGCAACATCCTCCCTTAAGATATTCCTAATGCAATGGTCTGTGAAGGTTTTTCCAATGGAAATATGAGGTCTGATCCAAAGCATTTGAAGAAACAGTTGCTTTGATATTAGTGGACTTTATCCTTAGCCCTTAATTCCATATGTTGCTGGGTGTGTTTGTTTAGTCTGGAGCTGGATGTAATAGCACTCTATAGACTTGAGAAATTTCTGCAAAATTCAGGCTTCTTCCCTTATCATGAATGGATACATACTTCCTCTTGAAATAACAGAAAACTGAGTCATTAAGAGAGACATCATCAGCATTTAGTCACTGAAATGCAGTGTTGTGATTTAAAATTTATCCCCACAGATATTTGATCAGCTTCCAGGAAAAAAAAAAAAAAGGAAAAATATAACAAAACTAATATGAACTTGCAAGTGAAGGACAAATAAATTCTGGTAGCCTGTGGGTCTCTTGAGATAATCTCTTGTCACTTCGATCCACTGCTTGAATATTTTCCAGTATTAGTGTTCTCAATCTCATTGTTTTGGCTGCTCTACATATTTCCACAATTTTATTCCCCCTAAATAAAACAAAAAGAAGTCATCCGGTCATAAAATGTTTCTACAATTTGACTTAAAAAATAATATTTACTGTCTGCACACTTTAAATTTGGCCTACTTTACATATGTATCAGGATGCAGACTTTAATTACATGATCACATAGTATTTTTCCCCACAGGGTTGCAATATTTTCGTTTACAAGATAACTTTTTTTGCCAAATCCTTAATTTTTGAGTGATTGACTCTGAGACTGGGAAAAGAGCTGCAGCTGAGAAAGAGAAGTTTGTCCTTGTTACCTAAATATCCCAGGATTTGTTTCTCCAATTTCACCTTCCAGCCATGACTTCCTTTCCAGCTCACCTCCAATCCTCCCTCCTAAATCCTCTTCTGATCTATTCTTCCTTCCTTGTTTCCATCTCTCAGACCACGCCTCTTGCCTAAGTAGTCCCACATTTCCTTTCCACTTGTCAGTGATCCTACAGGAAACATCTTGCTGCCATAATGTGCCTCTTTCCTTTCCACCTGGCTGTGCTAGGATCAGATCAGAGGACTTCCTCCTCCTTTTCCAGAGGGATTCCCTGGCAGATGGCTGCAGGAGCACTGGAGGAGCCAGGGGAGCAGGGCAGAGCTGGGACATGTTCATTGCCTGAGTGGTGACACCTGTGTGGGCTGAGAGCAACATGAGCACGCTCAGCAGCCCTGCTCTCTTCCAGCTGATCCAGTAACAACATCCTGCCTACAGGAACAGCCTTTTTTCCCAAGCTTAGCCAGTCTGGGCAAGCTTTCACAGGAGCAGACCTAACTCTGGTAAAAAGGCCACATAAGAGGAGATGGGTCACCCAGTGTGGTGGTACTCCAGCTTTCTTTTTTTTTTTGAAAGAAAAAGTCACCGGTTTCTTCAAGAGAAGCTGAGCTGATTGTTTTTTTCCTAGTCCAATCTTGTCTGTAGATATAGATATGCATACATTTTTTTCTGCCTGCTTCCTATGTGTTCAGCTGTTTATTAGAAGATTCACCCAACCACAGGTGACCATTTGGAATATTCAGATCATAGTTTTGGAGAGCTGTTAGCAAAATGGGATCTTCTGTTGGGATGTGTCAACATTCTTAGCAAATGGTAGTGCAGGTAGTCCTGCAATGTCACCCTAAACCCCACCCCACACACAGAATCATTTGACTCTAAGGATCGGCCCAAACCCCAGCCTTCCCCTCAGTCTGCTGTGGCAGTGATACATGACAACTGTGTCACACATGAATGAACTAAAAGAAGCCACCAGGGGAACCTGCTGCTAATTTAATTTATGGGTGAATACTTCTAACACCCAAGAAGAGGTGATGGGGCAGGCCTAGAGACAATCTCTACCTCCTTACTCAGACTAGACACGAGAGAGTCCCTGCTAAAACATCCCCAATTCTTAAAAAAAATCAGCTTTCAGAACCTGTGTTATTGTGGGAGTATTGTTTGGAGGAAACACTGCTTTATTTACAGTCTTTTTTTCATAATTTCAAATTTCTCTTTGCTATGAATTACAAGCAAGTGTTTCAGAAAGCTGCATGTATGCTATGGTCTCCGAACTCTGAAACACTCCCATCAAGTTCTTTGTCCAGGGCATGGCATGTTCTACTAGACCTCGAAAATTGATGCTGGGGGATGCAAGTTTCACAGAAAATAATAGAAAATTAGTAGAGGTGAAACATTTGTGTGCAGCTGAAGGCTAGGTCCACAAGGACCGCCAGCTCTGCAGAAAACCTGTCACAGTCTTGGGTTTTTAGTCTAATTAAAGAGAAGCTGGAGGTTTTGCAAAAGTAATTTCTTTTCTACATACTATTTCATGAACCAGATTTATTTCCTCAGTGCCAAATCGCATTTCAGAATGTGTCCTTGCTAAATAGAGTGAAATGTATTTCCATTTTTCATGGCTGAACCATATTTTAGCTGAGGGGGAGGCAGAATTTCCAGTACCATTTCCTGAAGTTAACAGCAGACCTGCCATTAATTTCAGCGTCCCAGGATTTAAGAAAAGAGATAACAGACCCTCAAATGGTTTTAAGTTCATTGAAATGTTAATCCAAAATGAAGCATATGCCATTCAGTTAAGATGCACGTTTACACAGCTGAAGATGACAAGTTTAGTTTGACTGAAGACCGGAGGAGAAAACGATGCCTCCTCCTACATGATCTGCCCCCTGAAGAAAACATCTGCCTGCATGTTTAACCAGGAATGTGAACTGCTAATGTAATCTGACCTTTAGACAAAGGGAAGATCACTCCAATGTACAAAGACAGAAGAGGCTAGAATGAGATGTACTGTTGACTGTTTTCTGCATGTGGGGATAAAAACAAAATGAAAATATATAAAGGACTGAAGGACATGATTGCTTAGTGAGTCAGGGCTTCCAGGCACCGAGGAGAAAACATGAGAGCTTAAGTTCAGCCTGGCATAATTCTTGGAAATTATCTGAATTGGATCGACTGATGTCTTTGTAGAAATGGCAATGTGTAACAGGGCTGTGAAATCTTGTTTCACAACCAAATTCGTGCAAGCTCCGATTTAGTCCAAGAATCAGCACTTTCTATGAGCAGTAGGCTTTTGAGGGAACGGCTTTTTTTAATGTTCCTTTGAGATCAAAGAGCTTCCTAGGATCTGGTTGATTAAACTTAATAGTCAGTACAGCATAAATGATGTGGCAGATGTCAATAGCCTTCTGTCTGTGGAAAGAGAAGGAAATAAAAGAGATGAAATAGACTGGATAGAACCCTTGTTTTTTTGGGGTAGATGGTGTAAGGAAGGGTATAAATCTAATTATTTTTCTGCTGCTTAGTACCCAAAATGCATTTTGAGGTGCTATGAGGCACTTGAGGGATGCACAGTCTCCCTCTTTGCATATTCAAGCTACAACTGTGCACAAACCCCGTAAAAACCACGCACAAGTAGAAGACTTGACTCCTGTGGCTGGCAAGAATGTTTTCCTACAGTGACACAATCCAGCTTTTCCATCATGAGACTCACTGCGTCAGTAATAGTTCACAAAATGATGTTCTTTCAGGATGTTCTGTCAGGCCTATTTTTTTGAGTAATGAGAGTTAGTTCATTATTGATGTGACATAAGAGAGACTGACTGGAATGATCCAAGTCCAAGCCATTTAAAATTTCTGAGAGCGGCTGAGGCACTTGGTTTCAGAAGGGTCACTGGAGAAAAGCTACCAGTTCTCTGGAGTCTTAGAGCTCTGTTAAAAGCAGCAGTCAGCAGCACAGATCAATAGTCCTGGTAGGTCTGCCAGGGCCTTCCTTGCCTGAGAGCACCAGCACTTCACATTCAAAATGCCGCTGTAGCATAAACTGTCTGGACATGCTTGGTCTTCTCAGAGTGACAAGCTACTCAGTCATCCTGTAACTGTCTGATGGTCAAGATTTTCTGTTCATCCTGGATTTATAATGCTTGCATACACCTAGCATGGATTCTTTCGCCACTACGATGCACAACCGTTAACTTCCATACCATAAAACTCTGCCTAATTTCTTCTGCAGTGGTCATCAACTTCTCACTGAGATCCTTCTGCATATTGAAAATGCCTCCTCGCTGCCATTGTTCATCCACAGGAGCTGCAGCCTCTTGCCTTGCTGGTGGCAGCAGATGTGGGCAATCTGTGGGAGGCGCAGCCTTGTCCTAGGGGATGGAGGGATGTCCCTGATGCCAGCCGGTGGAACCTTGGAACAGCACACTCTCGGGGGCCGGCTCTAGCTCTGCGAGAGTAGTGGCTCTCACAGTGCCAAACCATACACCCACCTGAAGAGCTGGATATTGCCATATTGCCAACTGGTTTCTCAGGTATTTAGACTAATCAGTGTCTTTTTTTTCTTTTTTTTTACATTCTCTGTAGCAACAAGGTCACTCCAGCCAGGATTTCCTTTGTGTGTGGTTTAGCAGTACTGAAGTCACATCCAGGTATGCTTTTGAGCAGTCCTTGATGCTTTTATTGCAGTTACAAGCAGCAGACTGTGAAATGAGCTCTGCATTAGGGCTTGCTCCTTTAATTGCAAAGCAGTGCAAATGCCTCTTAATTGAGCGTAGAGCTGCTACGTTGCTCTCCAAAGTCTCCAGAAAGTGATTTGGGATACTTTGCTCTTCCCCTTCTGATAAGGTGGTTGTTCTTTTTTTTTGTCTTTTTTTCTTTTGTCTTTTTTTTTCCCAGTGTTTTGCTTGTGCTTGAACATGCTTTGAAGATTACTTACCACATGAAGAAGGGAAAATGAAAGAATAGTCCAAGAGCCGCCTGTGCTGTCTGCCTCACCACCAGTTTTCTGCTATAAAGATTACCAGATGCTGTCAGAGCACCCTGGCATTCTAGCAGTTGTCTTCATTGCTGGAACATTTTGTAGCGCAGAAGGGATCAAGTCAGCTTTATTCAGTCACTGGTTTTTTTTATGCCTTCAGTTTGCATTTTCCTTAGAGCATCATTAAACTCTTTTAAACTAGTAGTACTCTGTTAATTTCATTAATCCAGTCACGTATTCAGAAATTTCTTTTCCTATTTTTTACCTTTATGTTTAAGTTTATAAAAAGAGAAATGCTTTGTGCTCACTACTGACTTCTGGGACAGGCAATTTTGTAGAATTTCCACAGTCCCAGCAAATGCTTTGTCTGGGGGTTTAATAGGAGCTGTTAAACTACACAGCAGGTTGTACCTTTTAGCATCTATTACACTCAGTAAACCCAGCACATTTTTCCCATCAGTTACACTCTCTGTGATTATACACTGCTCCAGTCTCACTATAGGTGGGCCAGGCCTCCTCTGAGCAATTTAACAAGTCATTTTCCCGCCAACAGCCAGACACATTAATGCTTTTCAAAACACACACACACGCACGCTCGCGCTCACGCTCACGTGCACACACGCACAGCCCTCAGCTGCTCCCTGCGGTTGCTCGCTGGCATGGGATCAGGGTTCCACCTTCAAAGCCAGCAGCTGGAGCTGTGACGCTTGGCCCAACATCTGCGCCGTAAAGGCGGCACACGCCGGAGCTGCTCGCTCGCCACGCGCTGCACAGGAGCTGCCCAGGCTCAGACCGCGGCTCTGGGCACGGCGGAGAGGGCGGCAGTACAGCCCCAGTGCCCCCGCCACACCGAAGCTGAGCGCTCTGCTGATGTGCCCGTGGGGAGGGCTGATGCACTGGGACACCATGCAATAGCCCATTTTGACCGTGGTTTGTGCCTGCTGCTGCTACAGCAGAGTTTGAACGACTCCCAGGTTAGAGGGAGTGATCAGAGGAGTTTAGGGGGTTCCTGCCCTGTCCTGACACCCCACCGAGAGTGGGAAGGGCGGTTCACTCATTGAGAGCAATCGATCTTTTCAACTGATGACTATGTTGAAGAGGTACAGCTGAGATTTTTCAGCAAATTACACAGAACAAGAAATACAAACTGCAGTGAATGTCCCCTCTGAGGACATCCCAAGAAATTGAAGAAGAAAGTCTTTGTTACTTTATTTGAGCTGTTCTTGGAAGGAGGATAGTTGGCCTGTGCTGAAAGCCCATGCCTGTGTCCTGATCTTGTTTATTTTGCTAGGATCGGCATGGTCCTAATTTTTCTATTGATGACACTGGGATAACTAAGAGATTTTTGACAACTTGAATGTAAAAAATTTCCTGTCCAGCTCAAGTGAGCTTCTGAGTGCCTGCTGCTACATATAAATATAGCTGATAGGAAAATAAATGACTGATTATAAAAAGCAAGGCATTTCAAGCTTTAGTGCACCCACTGATAGTCCCTCTTTTCATGGAATAGGTGGCTATTCAATCTTGCAGGTCACTTGTTTTTCACAGAGAAGTTTTTCTGCTTTAAACCTCAGTGAAATGTAGTGATCACTGCAGAACAGCCTGGCAGGAGGTAATGCTACAACTTCATGTGAGGATGATACAGGAAGATCCTTGGAACTGGTGTTCAGCAGGACGCCCTGCACTGAGCAGTCATGAACTGTGTAGAATATTCTTTCTGGAGGGAAAACTGATTTTTTAGAGGCTGGGTTTTCACAAGGGAATTTTGGCAGTTAGACTCTCATGATTCTCCATGCTGGGAACTTTCATCAGCTACAATAAAAATAAGAGGAATTGGCACGTGGGATTTCTGTGTCCTGGAAAAAGCGCAGAATACGAGGCCTACAAGGCTAGTGCTAAGCGCCACTGAAATTTCTCCTTTCATCTCCTGGACACGATAAAGATGGTGAAAGTATTTTCATTTGTGCCTCTGGGCCAAAACCTGCATTGTGAAGGACCGTCCTGATTTCCCATTAGCTTCAGTGAGATTTGAGGCTGGTTAGCAAAGGGGAATCTTACACTTGTCAAAAAGCACCTAAGGAGCAGAGGGGATCCTTTATGCAAGAACCTGATGAGAGCAAGACGTTTAAAGTGTTTTAGCACACTGAGGTACAATGGGGAATGCATTTGTGAAACAATAGGTCTAGTAAATTGGAGACATCTTTTTGGTTTTTTTTTTTCTCTTTCACCACAGTTTCATTAGTTTCTGTTAAAACATTTAACAGATGTCTAATTGACATAGTCAGAAATAGTTTTCCAATCATGTATCACTTTAATTATCTGATGGTCTTTTCAGATCTCTCATGGATACTCCATTTTATTGAGATAAATTATTTGCTGCATTTCAAGATTCTCTTCTTGAATTCTGCTTATCTTCTCATTACTTTTCCCATAGGAAGGCTTTGTAAGAAACTTGGGAGGAGAGAGGAGTATAGAAGACAGGACAGGACTTCATGCTGTTTCAGCCACAATGGTCCATTTTTCAGAAGATTTCATTTGAAAGTTGAAGTCTGAGTGCAACACTTTGTATTTTAATGAATCAGCAGTGTAACTCTGACCTAATAGGAAGTGTTTCATGATACATGTTACTTGGGATTTTATGCCTGTGTGAACATCCTGTTCCCAGCTGCGTATCCCAGAGCCATATTTGTGAGAGGAGCCTCTGATTGTACATCCTTTTTTCTTGGTTTTTTGTTTTACATGTATAATTTCTAGCTTTAGCAGAAATAGTGCAAACTTGATCAATGATATAAAAAAATGTTTAAGTCAATGATAAAGTTGTAATCCATGACAATATAGACAGGATTTTGCCCAAGGTAGAAGTTATTGGACTTTTGTTTTTCAAAATCATGGTATCTCTCCATCTCTAAAATACTTTAATGAAAGATAAAATGTTCAGCATCTCTGAAAAATCAGCTTGCAAAAGCCTAAAATTCTATAAAACACCGTCACAAAGAAAAGGTACCTTTTGAAGATATGTTCTCTGTGTAACTTGCTTTCTAATGAGGGTTGATACTGTAAAACATCTGGCAATTGGGTTTGAGGAGCACGAAAAAGCAACCCTGTAGATGTCATGCTGTAAGGCATATTGCAGGACACCTTTAACCAGTCATGTTCCCCTAATTGCAGTAACGCTTCTTTCAGTAACATTGTCATGCCTTTAAAACACTAACCTCTAGGGACGGGTTAAAAAAATAAGTTGCCGAAAGCTATTTGGAGGGATTTTTTTTTCCCTCCCTCCCTCTTCTGAAATAATCTAAGCTCTTTTTTTGAAGGTGATAATGTCACCAATCACATTCACAGTTGTTGGTCACTGGGGAACATCCAGATCAACATTTCTCTAACACTTTGAGCCAAACATCACTGTCCATGCTCTCCCCACCTCCCTAAACATTTTCCTTGGGTTGTCATCTGTCCCTATCATCAAATTTTCCATTGCAAATACTATACAGGTCCTCTGGTTTCACAGATCACCCTCGTCACAGGGCTTACCCAGTCATTTGTTCCTCCATGCAGTTCTTTTATGGAAGCATTACTCTAAATGCTTACAACTTATATAAATGATCTTAGTGATATTAATGATCTGTAAAACCAAAGTGCACGTTCAAGTGTCCACTTCATGCTTGGCAACAGCGGAAAGATTTGGGGTCCATCGTGAGACTCTGTGTTGATCTGGAATGGCCTGAGGTTTTCTATTCTGTCTGGACTGAGAACAAGCTCTTAGAAGTGGGATAGTATGATCTACTCCACAACATTGCTGCTGGAGAGGGGGGAAAGCTTCAGGGGAATGACAGAAGTCTATTTTGCACAGTAAGGTGATAGTATCAGCTAAGCGGCATGCTGGTTAAGTATGTTTAATTAGCAACAGGTATAAAAAATTAAATAAAATTAAAGAAAAGGAGGCATAACAATAAAGAAACGAGTCTTTCCAAATTCTTACCACACCTGGTACGTAGCATGTATTTTAGCAGATTATATAATTTATCCCTTATGACTGCGTTATAGCTATACATTAGATTTGCCTTTTTAAGAAAGGGATGTTAATGGCCTTGAATAAAATTGGGACAAATAGTGTAAACAGGATGGCATATAAAGTGTGATACAGTATGCAGAGGGCAAAGTATGTTTGAAGGTTAGCTTATTAATAAAACATGGCTGGCCTTGATTTAGTTTATAAGAAACTTAAGACATTTATCAACATCTGTCTGAACCCATTTCCAGTCTCTTTGGACTCTGTTGTGGATAAGCTGATTAATAAAAGATGATGCCTTAGGAAGGAAACTTAGATCTTTGCTAGCAATGACAAAAGAAAATTCAGTGCTTAATCTACATATGAAAGGAAACTGGGAAAGTAAACTAGTTTACCACTACATCCCAGGATGCCAACCTCTTATAACATTTCATCTGACTTAGTTTTGGCTGGAGTCTGGAAAAGTAAGAAAGAATTCAAAAAATTAAGTGTGGAATTAATTTACAAGAAAGATCCTAGTGCTCACTTACGGAGACTCTGAAATCCAATCCCATTCCCTTGTGGCTTCCTCCCCTCAGTGTTTTTAACTTTGCAGCTTTCCGTGTTTGTTTTTCATTTGTCTCCTTGATCCTTTAGTCTTTCCCTTCCCTTAGGCTAGAATAAAGTTCTAATACTAAACAAGTGCCACACTTTGCTTATTGGTAGTTGTTGCCCAATAAAATGTTGCCCTCGGAAGCCAATTAGTGAAATATGTTTCTTGTAATAACCAGTAATTTGTTTAATTTTCATGCATTCTTTCCTGATAGTCAGCCAAAGGGATGCACATGCATAGCTCCTGCATCTGGGACACAGAGACAGCCTGGGGTAGCTGTGTGGTGCAGGGTGCTCCCTGCACAGGCCCCTGGCACCACAGGTGTTGCCCCTGCCTGGTGTCTAATATTTGGGTATCACTGGCATCCAAGGAACCTCCTCCTAACTCCACAGGTTCACAGATTTATTCTGTTACATCACTGGTGTTTGGAAATTGGATTTTGCAACCCATCCTCCAACCTCTCTCCCAAACACAGACTGAAAACCAGTCTCTGGAAATAGCCCCTGGAGCTATTCTTCTGCCCTGCTTCAGCTTCACCAGGTTGCTGCTGCAAGGATCATGACAATACAGATTCACTACCTTTTCCCTTAAAAAAGGGTGACTGCAGATGCCTTGCCTTCTGGGAATTATCTCTGGCCTGTGACAACCTTCAGGCAGGAAGGTAAAAATCCCTGACTGAATATCCATTTCAGTGTTTTAACATATGGGGAGACAGCCAAATATCCCCCTCCTTAACACTTCATGGCCTGGAATACACTCCCATGAGCAGTGGGCATTTGAACTGATGTCTCACTTCCCAAGGGTGGCTGTGCCAACTAGTAAAACACTGAGGAAGGAGAAATATATTTGGTGGCTCCTCATTCAGGTCTGGAGAACATGCTGAGCTTGTCAAGGACAGCAGTAGCTTGAACTAGACAGGCCAGGAAAAAAAAACTAAAACCCATAGGCCTTATATAACAAAAAGATGTAAATGCCAACCCAGTGGGAGCACTGAACTTTATGAAAGTTGAGAGGGGAGTGACATTTCTCTGCAGCCCAGAGAGAACCCATGAATGTCAGTGAAGGGGAATGTGTGTTATGGCTTCATTTCATTCTTGCTGTAAGTCTTGCCCAAAGAGGTTAACAGTGCCTTGTAACAAGACATTTTCCTATCTATTTATCTGAAGTTTTAAACTGAAAATTACACACAGTTGCAGGACAAATCCAAATTTTCTTGAATGGTCTCTCCATCGAGACATTCAAATTTAGACCTTCTTTCTGTGCCAGCTGAGAACTGAAGACTGCTGCATATTTCTCCGGAATAGGAGATCAGCTTTTGAAGGCTCATTTTATAAGGAAATATCTCTGGATGCCATTTCATCCTTGTAAAGAGAAGCTTGTTCCTTGGGGTAGTTTTAAATGATACTGAAAGCTACTTTAGATTAACTCGGATTTACACAGATTAAGTAGACACTGTAGAAAGGACATGCTGAGCCAGATCCTACACTGGGTTAAATTGGCATGGTGCTCTCAAAGACAAAAGAGTCACAATTAAGACCAGCTGAATATCTGGCCCATTGCATTTAAAGACCATATCAGAGACCACCTACCTTCTAACACAGCTTATAAACATGGTTGGAGACATTTAGAGCCTGTTATGCTAGCTGGAAATTCCCTATCTGGTTTCTGCATCAATGAAAGCACCAAAACAAAGACACTGAGTCCCATATCCACTTGTCGTATTCAGTATATACATATTCCTACCCAAATATATGGAATCATATATATCAAGGATTTGGGAGATTGTCCATATAACTCAGGTTCCAACTCACTCAGGATTCTGTTAAAAAACTGATTTATTAAGAAACAAATAGGGCAATGTAATTTTTTAAAACGTTGCTGTAATCACTCCTGGAGCACATCATGCCACGTGAGCAGATCCTTTGATAGCAAATACCGATAGCACATTCATGTGCCCTTTGTTGCAGTTTTGAATTACACTCCAAGTATATTTCTCCACAGTCTGTAGAAGCAGCAGAGTTATAATATTGGCTCTTATTCTACATTCCTACCAGTCAAGATCATTCATTGATTCCTGGATGTGAGGATCAATGGTGGTGGCCATATGGCTTTGGAATGATCTGTTGTCTTTTCCATAATGGCATTGTGGCTTTGTGTTTCCCCAGTAGTGATTAATAGACACTAACATGCGTTATGCACATGTTGATAGATTGAGATGAACTTTGAATTTTCATGGCTTTCTTCTCTCTTCCCCCCTTCCCTCCCCACTTTTTCTTTTCAGGAGGTGGGGAGAGTAAGAGTGATTCTGCATTGAGAAAGTGAGAACCAGGTCTTTAATGAATATTCACCTCTTGAGGACATGGTGTGATTTGATCAGCGAGGCTAGATGACAGACACCCCATCTAGATATTCAAGAATAATTATGACATGTGCCCCCAGGAGGACTATCTGGCTGTCTAAGATAATCTGTCTAATCCCACCCTCTGATCCCCAGCAGCTCTAGCAACCAGGAGGTGCCACTCTGAGGGGAGCAAGTTTGCTTCTCCTGCCACAGCTAATGAAGGCATTTTTCCCGGGGGGGGGCAGAGAAAGGATAGATGGATGGACTTCCTCCCATGCCCTGGAACTGGCCGTAGGAAGATGTAGGGTGAGCAAAAGGAGTCGATATTCCTTGAGTACCCAGCGTATACCAATAATGGATTAATAAGTCATGGCCTGTCCACTAGGCTGTTCTTGCCTACTTCAAAACTCAGATAAAAAAACCTGTTTGGTTAACCCTCCTATTAAAGTTTGAGGTAAAACTGTACAGCACTAACACAGAGTCCAGTGAGGAGTGGGGAAGGGTGGGGCACAAAAAAAGGTATCACAGGAGTGTGCCTGAAGTAACCATGGCTTGTGTAATCCTGCTACAGGCTTTAGCAAGGTCAACTCGTCTTGAACAAGAAATTGAGTAGTCTTCCACGGAAATTCACAACTGGGGAGCCTGGACTCAGGAGTCTCTTCCCATCCTATGTGGTGTTTCTTTTTCCTTCCAACCTTCTGGATTCATTAAAATGGTTGGAATCCATGCAAAAACAAAGCAATCCACAATTTGTTTTTGTATCCCCTCAAGGGTTACCAAATTAATAAAAATTACATCTCTACATATGCCATGAGAAATGTTTGTGGTGCAGGTGGTGGGCGGCTGGGAGACAAGAGGAGAAGTACCACATGCATTTACTTTGCTCATTTGCTCTTCCTCTCTGGTCTTGTCACACTATTAGACATAGGATACTGGGCTGGACAGGCCCTTCATCTCACCCGCTACAGCTGTTCTCACGTTTGTAAGTTATGGGACTTCAAGCACTTCAAAAATCCAGAAAGAAATGGCTTGTTGCTCAAGTACCATGTGGGGTTTTTTTTCTCATCTTCAAAAAAAAAAAAAAGATAAAATCCAAGATGTTCGCAAGAAGTAGCAGAAATTTTGCAAGAAAGCAACTTCTAGAGTGCATCAGGTTCAAAGGGTTGTTGGTAAGGTATTATATACAACTAAATGTTATACTGGACATCCTCTGAGGTGTTAAATAGTGCATATGTTTAGAAAGTCTCTCTCTCACTTCTGATCTTCTGTGATAATACTCATACTGCAATAAACACTGGCAGCTCTTTGGGTGGCTTGGAAAGTGTTTCTGTTTCAGCCCTAAAGAAAGAAAAAGCATAGTCAGTTCCTGGAATTGTAGAAATATTCTGTTCCAGGTTGGAAATTTTCAATCTTTTCACAGGTTTCAGGAAACTCTAGAAATAGCAATAGAAAATGGCATCCACACTTTTTATTGAATTTTAGTTTTTTGAGGCTGATACCACACAAGCATTTCTAATCAGAAAACCTCAAGTGCTACGCATTGAAAAACATTTTGACAGGAGTAAAAAATGCAACCAGAACATGGCAGCTGCCCAAAACAAGGCAAAGACCTATGAAACTTTTGGACTTTTTGTGACTTATTGAACGCAGATGGTCTGTTTGACTTAATAGAATGAAGAGTACAACATTCAACTCACTCATCACCCTGCACACACTCTACTCCTGGTGACAGGCTACTCTGGGAGCCAACGCAGTATCCATGAAAGAGCTGGAAAACTACCTTTGGTCACTTCACAGCCAATGCTGATGTCTTTCCTCCCTCTTTATGGACAGGGAGAGGGTTGGAGCAGAGCAGGGGACCAGACTTTAGCACAATTCATAGGAAGGGAGATGACCCAGCTGCTACCCTGTTGTGCCAAAGGAGAAATTTGCCTGGATGTATAAGGACAGAGGTGACGGACACACAGCAAATGAAAAGAGAAACCTATACACCATAGGATGACATTAAGGAATACTTGCCTGTGAAATGTTCCCTTGGATGAAATTTGAGCTAATATCTCAGAAAATTACTGTTTTAACCACTTTAAGAGCACGTAGAGGTCTGTTTTTTCCTTTACTAGTTATAAGTTCTAGTAGATATAACTATTTACAGTGAGTAATGTGTTACAAGAGTGTTCTAAATACAAGTAAAATCTCACACTCTGGGATCAGGCTTGTGCACAGGCTTCTGGATGTCACATAGTGCCAGGGGATGAAAGGACAAAAATAGGACATTTTTTCATTTTGCTTATTTTTTTTTAAGAGACGGTAGTGTTTTCATGCACATATGCATTTTGGTAGCTTCATGACCTCTATCCCAGACAGGAAAAATACAAAGCTTTCATATTAAGTTGGAGTCTTTACAGTTTATAAAGAATACATTGAGGACACAAAAGTTTTCTTGGAACAATAACACAAGACTGCAACATGGAGACCAAAGAGGCTAGCTCCGAGGAAGTAGAAGAAAAATTTGCAATATTTGGCACTTTCCCTGTGATATAAAGTGCATGTTATTCTCATTTAGCAGAGAGCTGACTTGAACAATAGAAATATTTGTTAATACATTCTGCTCTGCAGTGACTGTAAAAGTATTTGCTGCATTTGCTTCCTAGATGCTGTAGCTCTCTCATTTCACACCCTTCTCCAGATTTAATCTCTGTAGTATTATTTATGTGGCAGTATTAGATTCAATTTACAAATTACAGCCTGCTGCAAAATGGAGCTGTTCTTTTCCCCAGAGGTATCAGCAACAGTTACATTAATCTTCTTTTAAAAAATTATTCAGGGGCTTTCAACATGCTGCCAAGAGCTCCCTCCCAGATTCCTTTGTAGTCCTGTTTTTAATTGTAAGAATATCTGCAGAAAATATAACATGTAAGGCCTAGATCCCAGTGGAACTCCATGCTGGCAGAGGTCCTGCAGTGAGCACCAGATGGGTGGATTTGGGTTTATTTTATCTCTTCCAGCTCAGTTCTGTACATGGAACCTGACCTAGGGAGGTGGTTCATTGCTGGGTCACTGAGAAGGTCCTGGTGGGGCTCTAGTGGAAAGGGTGACTGCAGAGGCACTGCCACTGAAAATGTGGAAAAAGCCATGGCACCAAGTGCTCCACCCTGGCCATCTTGCAGCTGCCTCTGCTTGTGCCATGATGCAGAGAGACCCAAGGCTGCTCGGAAAAGCTTCTTCAGGGACGTTTGCACTGGCTGTGAAGGGCATCACACCAACACCTCCATGAGGGATTGTCTGGAGCGCCACACCAGAGCCGTGCCCCTCGGGCAACCTCCCCAGGAACTGGCACCAGGTGCTGTGGTGCCAGCATTGGGAAGTCTCAAGTGTGGGGGGCAAGCGCTGTTCATGCCTCAGCAGTCTTCACAGAGACATTCCTGGGCCTCCTCCCTCTGCTCCAGCTGTGTCTTGATCTCCGTGGCCTGACGACAGCCAACAAATCCTTGGCTTTCCTAACAACTCTCTGGGGGCTGCTGAGCCGCCTGTCTAGGACTGAGAGCCTGGCATGAGCCAGCAGCAAGACGATCTCACCTGTGCTGGCTGGAGCTGAGACAGCCTGTCTGGGTGAGGCATCATGGTCTGCTGAGCATGAGAGCTTGGATGAGATGAAGTGATGGTCTGTCCTGCTCTTCCTTTCTAAGGCAATGGCGTTCTTTTGTGTCATCATTCTTCTGCTGATGTCAGGCCTTTACCAACACAAGCAGCAGCCTCATGGGAGCACAGAGATCCTGTCCTAGGTAGTGTGATCAGGAGGAAAGCACCTGGTCAGCTCACTAGGAAGAAAAAAGGTATTTTTAAAAGTGTGTTACAAGAGCCTTACAGTTGGCATCTGGCCCTAACATTGTAAGGCTGCTTTGTCCAAAATCTCCTCCAAGAGATTCCCTACAGGAGTAGCTCCCAGGTGTTTGGGTGGTTTTGCCCAAGCCTGGTTCATATAAGCTCTGCCTCCTTAGAGCCTTCCCAGCCTGAGCTGTAGCAACCAGCTGCTTCTCCCTCTGTACATTGCATAGGGGAAAAGAGGGTAAGCCCCACATAAGACAAGAAACGCCTTCCATAAATTTACATGAGGTATGAAAGGAACTTCTGTGAGTCCATTACTAAATGTTGATGATTAAACTCCTAGTAATGAGGCGTTATGAGACAGATGCATTCAATAAGTATTTCTGCTCTGGTGGATCAAAGCTGGAGGAAGTATGAATATCATATGATGCTGATGAAATGTTTTCTGATCTAGCAGTAAACTCGGAGAATGCAAGTCTGCTTAGCTCTGTTCAGTTCAGAAAGGCTGGATTAACTATCCCCAAGATGTCTCGAGGAGCAGCTAAGGATCTCAGTTTTTCTTTAGGTGGGTAGTGAATGCTATGTATGTAATTAAAAAAAAAAAAGTGAGAGGAACAACCCAAAAAATTGTAAGCTGACTAGCCTAGCTTTCATTCGAGGGTGGCACACAGGAAATGATGGATACTGGAGGCAGAGGTAAAAATCTCTGCCAAGTACTATGACTAGGGAAGCTGGAGCTTCTCAAGTCAACCTGATTTTATTCACAGAAAAATAATTTCAACAAATGAAAGTCTGACAAACCAGTTAAGCAACGGTAAAATTCCAAGAAATAGCATTTTAAAAAGTACCTACCAGACTTCAACATAGATATTTTATGTGCAATTATCAATGGGTGGCAACTTTCTGGAAGGGAAACCACCCCTTTCTCCTTTCCACCCAACACGATCTTTATTTAAATCACAAATACCACATAAATGATTGCTAATACATTTTTCAGATGACACAGATTTGAAGGCAGTAAAGATGACAGAACTCCTGTGAGTGAAGGTGATCTGGCTCACTTCATAAGCTGGGTGTAACCAAATGCAGCCAAACACAGGTTCATATTTAGAAATGAAAGTGTATAAGCCACGTTTACAGGATGGGGCACTACATCATAGAAAGCAGAAAAGGGCTGTGGAAATTGTTACAAATAATCAATTATCCATTAATTCCTGAAATAGTTTTGTGGTTAAAAAGGCTAATATGATAATTAGAAATACAGAGGTGATGTCTGGGAATGAGAAGGAGATATTCTGTCTGTGTAAGGCAGAAGTAGGAGCACTTTTGTAGTGACCACTGCAGTGGATAGAGAAGCCAAGAGAGGAATAGTTGAATCTTTATATAAGACACATTTATTCCATGATTATTTCATGATGGATTACCCCAGAAAAATAGCTTCCAAACGCATTTCCATGAAACAGCAGAAGATCATGAAACTCCTCTGCTGGATCCTCCCTCAAGTCATGTTTTCTGGATTAGGTTCCAGGGGAAAACAGTAGGGGTTGCAGCTTTCTGAGGCGAGTTTCATGTTGGATACCTGCCTGTGTGCTGTGATGTGCTGCCTTGGCTGATAAATCGTGACCTGTATGGTTATACTGCTCAAATGCTTTCTCAGCCAGAACAATTCCCAGAAAATCAGCAGACCCTTTTCACAGTGCCCATCTGACAAACACCGGGTAGCACACAGATGGTTTAGATAAAAAAAAGAATGCTGCATCAATGCTGAATGTGTGAAATGTTTCAATTATTCCTAAAATATTTTTAACGTGTTCCAGATTTATCAGGCAAAATGTTTAGGAAGTAATTGCAGTTTATTCTGTTTTTCATTTTAGTATCATATATTATAATAAACACATGTTCAAAGTACATTTTAGGTATCACCAAATATTTATAAAATGTCTATAGGTGGAAATCCCAAGGTCACTACAGTAGCTTCATTTTCCAGTTTGTTTACAGGAAAATCAATCACTAAAACCTTTAGCTTTTTGGCAGTCAGAAACCTTTTGAGCCTGCAGAGATAGTGGATAGCCTATTGGGTTTACTTACAAATATGATTAAAACTTTTTTGCTTGCAGAAGTTCAATTTAATTCACCCTTATATTACTGCCTGGAGTAATAAGAAAACTTCTAATGGCATTTCCAAATAGATACGTGCGTCTGATATTTCGTATCTGATCATTTTACTGGCATTTGCCCATTAAAAGATGAATTTGATAAATGTCTATCCCAAGTAATGCTAGGTAGGAAATAAAAAGGAAAATGGCATCATGTTCCCTGAGGTACACCCTGGGCTTTTGCCATGAAAACTAATTGATCTGTTGCAAGCTTTGCTACCTGTCTTGAGAAATACTAGCAAGGCTTGGAAACACTGCCTAACAGGGAACGCTTGCCACTGGTTTTAAGACAAAACCAGGCTGCTTTCTGCTGATTCTCTTGATGTCCCTGGAGATTTCAGAGGAAAAAACAGCAACACATTTTCCTAGCCTGGAGTCTGGAAAATATTGCACTTTGCAATTCCCCAGTTACAGTAAGTGAGCTCATTTTATTTTGGTGGCGGGGCTTTTTGTATTTTATTTATTTTGCTTGTTTGTTTTTGATTTTTTTTTTTTGTAATGATATCTAAAGTTCCAGCCAAGCAAATCTCCTTGAGACAGGAAAGTCTTGCATTTACTAAGACACAGCAAGGATTCTGTGCATTTCTGCCAAGACTGACCTATCTGCTTCCATGCTTGCCCCAGCTGTCAGTCTTGTTTAGACAGGCTTGTTTTCCTTTTCAGTTCACTGAGTATTTGTAGCAGTGGTGGGATGAGAAGAGGGACATATGCTGCTCTGGGAGCTGAGCTCTTTGCTGGTGCAGATGCCTTTCCAGTGCCAGACTGGCAAAGAAGCAGCTGGTGCCATCCACAGAAATAACTTCAAACACACCTTTGACCCACAAATCCCACATTCCCACAAAATGCCAGACACAGACAAACATGGTCACATACTGTCCTTTTTCCAATTAAAAATACAAGGTTGTGTGGTTTCACAGGTAGTAGAGCACGCAAGGAAACGCCATGAAAGATCAAAGCTTTGAGGGTTTCCTTCTTTGCTGATCTCCACCCCCATGCCCCCTACCCTTAAAAAAATGTTAAATTTAGGTCTGTTGCAAGCTTAACTCCAATACCAAGCAAAATATAGACGTTCTGGGCAGACTCTCTCCTGCTGCTGTCTAAGTAAATCCTGACATTTCTTAAAGAAAAAACTATTTCCTCCATTACGGTTTTCATTAAAAACCTATAGTTTTACAAATGCTGTTCTGAAATATCCTTTTGATCTCCTCTACACATTTATTTTATATATTTAATCTGCTGGAAGATCCCTCTTGTGAGCCTTTCCTCTTACCCCTTTGTACGCCCCTTCTGCAGATTCACTATCTGCAGGCTAGGAAGTAAGGAGAGCTGGGGCCAGCAAATGACTTGTAACACTGGGAAGATGTTACACCTGAGATTAGAAATAGTCTGTATCCATGAGGACGTGAGAGTTCTTGTGCACTTCGCATCACTCAGACAGTAACGGCAAAAGCTGTAAAATAACATTTCAGAAAAAGGAGGTCAGTGAAACAAAACAGCAGTTGGGTTTATTTCTGTGTTAATAACTCCAGACTCCAGCCCACAAAGCCAACAGGTGTGGTGCATATTGAGGATGCCTGCGTAAAAGTTAGTGACAAATTAGTACAAAGAAGTTCACTACAGTTAGATTTTTCCAACCTTTTTTATAATAGTTTATCTTCTAGAATAAAGACAGGCTTTATATTTGAGCATCATGAAGCAATGTAATCAAGACATGGTAAAGAGGGTTTCAGACATAATTCAGGAACTTAAGGTCAGATAAACTTAAAAAGTAGATCTTGCTGATTTTTTTTTTTTTTAATTTCTCTTTTCTGCAGCTATATAGATTAAGACAAACTATTGCAGGGCCATGGATTAAAATTAGTTTTAAACAAATCTCAGCCTAAATTAAGAAAATCAAGAATTTGACTACAAGAAGAATAACTACTGTTTGAAATGCGCAGATCCATTCTATGTGAAAGAAAAGCTGGTTCAAGGGCTTGGCCGTTAGTTTGCCTTTGGGAATCCTGGTTCCAGTCCAGCTTCAGCAAAGATTTTCAGTGGGACCTCAGAGATGCTGTTGGGAATAGGACTAATCTCACGAGACTACAGCAACCAAAAGTCCAGGTCTCTAAGCATAACTCTGAGTTTTCTCTGCAGTTAAATGGAAAGAGAGTCACTCAGTCAATGCCTGGCCCTTCACTTACAGGTGGCATAAGTTAAACATGGTGAATCTGGGATTGAGAGCACAGTTACAGAAGCAGCCAGAGCAATAGTAGTGTAGGCATCTCCTGCAGGATAAATCATCTTAAACTCCTCTGCTGAGCACTGCAGTAGAACTACAGGGAGTTTGAACCAAATCTGGGGTTCTGTATGCATTAGAGAGTGCACACATGCATACATAGATACACATATATGTATACATATACATGTGTAAGTACATATGTGTGTATAGACACTTGTGTGCAGGGTCTGGAAAGGGCAACAGCTTAACTGCCCTCAGTTTAAAGCTGCATCCAAATACATCAGACAATAGCAACAATTTGTATGAGCAAGCATTAGTTACATGTTTTCTAATTGCAGGCTCGGGCATTTAATACAGCTTTTAGTGTAATGCTTCTAAACACCCATAAGTTTACTAACTGCACCCTGCTGGGACTCACATTAACACTTAGTAAATAGACTATTCAGAAAATGGCATGGCAAGAGTTACACCTCCAAGTAATATTCTATAGAGCTGCATACAAATTGTAACCACATTTTCATAAGTGATAAAATGTTTTATTCTCTTCTGAAAAATAAATGCCATAAAAGCCAAATGCAGTTCACAATAACAAAGGAAAGGAAGGATATAGCTCGTCGGGATTCAAAAGGTTTTGATTTCACTTTGTCAAGTTGGACACTTATATGGGAAATGGCCACCTAAATACCTTTGTGGGTCTGGCAAGAAGTTCTCAGCCACAAAGTAAGGACAAGGAAATGGAAGAAAATTCAAAGTTGCTAATGTGTGGTTCTACTTGAAGGACTAGTTAAGTGAAACTGGCACCGCTAAGAAGTTGGTGAGATTCCTGAGCTTATTCCATCTGCCTTGCTTGCTTAAGTGATGAAAAGCCCTTCTTTTGAGGCCAGTTTTAACTATACCAGCATGAAAAGGATGCTCCAGGTTCCAGCCCATTTCACTCATGTGGCCCCTTTCACTTGCATGGCTGTGACGGAGAGTTTCGTTCCTTCAGCAAAGCCTTTATCCCTGCCAATGCTAACTAGGGAAAGAAAGAGGGAATGTTAGGAAAAAAAAGAAAAAGACTGGTTTTTTTTCAAACGCAAGGTTTTGAAAAAGAATGTCTTCTGCTAAGCAAACCACTTTAAAAGAACAGCAGCGGTGTAACTAAGAAAATATGGAAAGAGAAAAGATACAAAAACTCAAATGTTCCTTCTTTTCCACTCTTACATATTTCAAAGGGTTAAAAACCTCAAGTCATATAAGCAAAATACCCCAAAGCATGGCTTTGATTAAAAAGGAATTTAAAAAAAAAGAAGAAATTGAAGGTTTCTTTGTGCATACGTCCCCACTTTGAGTTGCTGCTGTATTAAACTGAGAGCTAGGAATGATTTTTCAGTTCAATTTTCTCAGTTAGCAAGCAGCTGGCCACTTTGAGACAAACCTGAACAAAGAGAAATTATGTTGAACAGACTCCTCACCTGGTGGGAAAGCTGGTCCATGATACCTGTTCTACCAAACAAAACAGGGACCTTCTGGATTCCAGGTGTCCTTGTTACTATAGGTTATTACTGTTGCATGATTTTTTCCTAGTAATATGTATGAAATAAATGCAGGGATGCCGTTTACAGAATCTTTTATAAAAACAGTATGGCATACTAGAAGAAAAGAAGGGCAGGGTAGAGAAAGGAAACAGAAACATCTTTCAAGATATTTTCCTGAAAAAAACCAGGAAATTATTGCTTTTTTGTCTAGAAAAAAAAGTACATATCCCTTTAGTCAGAATTATAATAGGTGTATTTGGAAAGAGTATGAACACTTAGGTTATTGGGCAAATCCACAGATACATAGACGGACAATTTGTGAATAATTAGTCTGTCATCTCTCTGCTTCAAAGTTTCTTCCAGCCTCTAAAATCCCTGTCACTGCCCAATCTGCTAGTCTGAAGTTGTGGACCAAACTCTTTTTTTTGGATGAAGCAGCTCACATATTTTGGCAAAAGCCTGCATTAGAAAATGAAAACCACACTAGAACTTAGTAGTTCCTAAAGTTTCTTTACTTCTTGTTTAAACCCTTTCCACAACTGCTCCTAGAAACATAGTTGTAGTTCTGTTGACAAGTTGCAGTAAGATGGAGTGGAAGTGCCTGCTCCATAACCAACTCACAAGTCACGGACAGCCTCTGCAAGCTTTGGATCATGACCCTTGAGTCTGAGCTCAGGACAGTTCCGTCATCATTCCTCCATAACAGCTAGAGACCATACAGCAGGTAAGAGAAGAATAGCCTCACCTTAGTGATAACCCTCTCTTTTGGCCAAAGGTGTGACTCCAGTTTCACAGCTGGTGACTCTTCAAATCATGGTGCTCCTCAAAGCTGGCAAAGCAAGGAATGAACATATTGCCATGAGGTGCCTTTATGCATCATTTCTGCAGCACCTCTGCTAGAGCAAGTTAATGCAGCTGCTTCTTTGGGGACTTGGAAACGGAACTTGCATCTTGGAGCTGCACTAGGGGGAAGCAATTCCCAGGCCAACCCTGTCTTTTCACTGTGGGTGATTGGCAATCACTTCCAGGTGCTGCTCACCAAGTACAGCATGTCCCGGATTTCTCAGGGCTGAGTTGATGCCATTCTCAGACTTTCCACCATTTGAACAAAGCTGGAAGTTAGCTGTGCTACAGAGAGCTATGCTCACACATGGGAACAGTCATTTTGTCACCAGCCTCACTATGCTTTGGCATCTGACCTACCCTCCTATTTATGATTCTTCCCATCGTTCATTCTGATTTTATACTCCCACCCCCCTGGGACTCTTTTGCAAACTATTTTATAGGCAAAGGAGTTCTGGAGTGTGGTGCCAATGCATAAGATAGCATCAGGCATCAGCCTGCCATTGCAGCCTGGTTTTGGAAAATATTGGTGTGCAGCTTCCATGTATTCAGCAGTAGCTACTTCACTTCCAGCTCTGCGAAGGTAACTTATGCTCCTCAGGCAAAGTGGGGGCCTTCTCCCTGTGGTCAGCACAGATGGATGCCTTTGAAGGCTCCGAGGAAGCAAGTCATGATGCCAAAATGGGTCTCCTTTCTGCCTATATTGACAGTGCTGGAAACTCTGACACCTCAGGGTTTCTTTATAAGGGCTTTTGGGTTACGTGTTAGGAAGGAGCAGGACGTTTTGCTCCTCAGAGCAGTCTCTGGCCAGTGTGGCTGGGATGGCTTTGGTTTCCTTAAAAACAAGGATGGTGAAAGGCAGAGTGCAGATTTTCCAGCCCTGTTTGATCATCCTCACCAGTGGTTAAGACTGAGCTCTTGGACTGTACCTGTAACTAAAAAACAAACACGGCCTTGAACACTGGCATGGGATTGTCCAGCCTGCATTGCTCCTGGCAGGCTCTCCACCAGGCTGGGGCTAGCCCACCTTCTTCCAGGCAGTGCCAAGCCCTGCTCAAAGGACTCCCACAGGGCCAGGGACTACTTCCACAGTCCTGCCATCTTTGGGGGGATACAAGAGTATCTGCGTGGATGTGAAATGTGGCAGCCACACATCTTAAAGCAAAGAAAAGGCTCTGCTCCATACGCTGGTACAACCTTTGGGTGCCTAGCAGCAGGTGAAGAACGGTTCCTCTCAAAAATGTACTACAGTTTAGTAGTGAGAGGACTATGTCTTCCATGGGAACCTGCCAGTTCAACCCATGGTCCTTTCATCCAGGCTCAGCAATTTGTTAAAATGCCTTTTGACTCATCTCAAGTACTGACTGTGCAAATGTTCTTTGACAATCTGACAAGGATTACATCAAGTAGGAAAAAAAATGAAGGCGATGCAAGGGCACAGAAAGAAGTGAAGCCTTCCTTGCTCTGTGGCAATTTCTTGGAGAGAAACAGTGTTCGCAATTTTCACAGGGAATTAGTCTAATTTATCTGAAGATCTGCTTGTGATTTGTGGGAGATGTTTGTTAAAGCTGATATAAAAGGTAATTCTAGGATTTAATCCTCAGAGCTTTAGGAAATAACCACTATCTTTTAATAGAAAGTGGGTGGCATGTTGGTTGTCAGCTCTAATTTCTCCTCTAGATTGAGAGCCTTCTCCATACTTTTTCTATTATCCTGTACTGCTAACTTTTACAAGGCTACAGGATCTGCCTTGTACATGGGATAAAGCCAGTAGGTAGAGCCTTTAACAGAGATTCACCGTGTTTCAAGAGAGCATATGGGAAAGCATCAAAGTGGGGGACAAAGTATTGAAAAGATGCTCTCAGAACACCCACTGCTCCTGCGGTTTGTGCGTTATGCTCTTTTCCAAGAGATCTGGATTTGATGTCTTGTCCTTTGCTTTCTGGGGTGAGGAAAACTCTGAGCCCTTTGAGAGTGGGGACGGGTATTAAATAAGGAAAGAAGGGACCTACGGCAAAGATCAAAAAGGAAAAACAACAATACACAGAAAAAAGAGGACCGAGAGGATTCAACCCTACAGTACCTAACAATTTTTAAAGGCATGAGTTTGTCCAATGTGTTGTTTATTCATCCAATTTATTGTAATGATGAACAGCTTTAAAACTGGAGTAGAATGCTAATTAATACTTTGTGTGTGGAATAAATGATAGGCAGCTGTGGGCCAGGGAGCCGCTGGGGGCTCTCTGGCAACACAGACTGTACATGCAAAGAACGTAACTCAGGGTCTCTGGTAGCAACAAGAAAATATATATTGCAAATTAAGTACTTCTTCCTACCACTTAATGAAATCTGTGTGCGAGTGACATTGCTATTGTCATGAAGTGATCAATTTGATGTGAATTTGGCCTGTACTTAACACTGTGCTGGGGAAGTCTTTCTGTGCTATTCAAATACTTTTGAATATAGGAACAGCAGTGGACTAAATCTTTTCACCAGTCAGGTGATAGGGTGATGGGCTGGTAAATTATTCTGAAGACACTTTGAGAAGCAGGAAAAATGAAGGATGCTCATTTCACTGTGCTACTGAAATGAAATACTGGGATGGATCCACCCACACTTAGAGGGTCAGCCAAGGGCAGTGTGATCCATCTCAGCTTGCCCAAGAATAAGTTAGTTCTTGCATCTGCTGGTTTTAGCTGCGGTAGAGTTAATTTTCTTCACAGTGGCTGGTATGGGGCTGTGTTTTGGATTTGTGCTGAACACAGGGTTGATAATAGAAAGATGTTTTTGTTATTGCTGAGCAGGGCTTACACAGAGCCAAAGCCTTTTCTGCTTTTTGTACTGCCACACCGGGGAGGGGGCTGGGCGTGCTTGGGAGGTTAGGAGGAGACACAGCCAAGACAGGTGACCCCAAGTGACCAAAGGGACATTCCAGACCATATGGCATCATGCTCAGCACATAAAGTGGGGAAGAAGGAAGAAGGGGGGAACTTATGGAATGATGATGCTTGTCTTCCCAAGTAACCTTTACATGGTTTCATGATGGAGCCCTGCTCTCCTGGAGATGGCTGAACACCTGCCTGCCCATGGAAAGCAGTGAATTAATTCCTTGTTTTGCTTTGCTTGTGTGTGCAGCTTTTGCTTTCTCTATTAAACTGTCTTTATCTCAACCCACAAGTTCTCTGGCTTTTACCTTTTTGATTCTCTCCCTGATCTCACTGGTGGAGGAGTGAGTGGTTGTGTGGGGCTTGTCTGCTGGCTGGGGTTGAACCACAACAATGCAGATGTTTCCACATCTCTGTGCACAAGCAAGACAGGAGGCAGAGACTTGTTTTGATGATAGCATGGTCTTGAAAGCAGAACATGTGCCACAGTGCCACAGAGGTGAGGGCCGGAGTATCTCTGCTACGGGCTACAGCAACCCACATCTCATAGTTACTGCTGGAGATCTACAGAGGATGCCTTGTTTTCTACACCAAGAACCTACCTACGCCATCTACACAAAAATGTTATTAAAAACAGTACCTGTTTTCCAGTAAAATGCAAATCCAAGTGCATCTTGCGTGAGCCCAAACACTGGCACAAAAACACCACTCACCTCACAGTCAGCAGCAGAAAGTCCAGCTCCAGGTCAAATGACACAGGTGAATACAGGGGCAGACTGTGAGTGACTATGGGTTCAGACTGTGGTTTTGCACCACGTGTGTTAGAGGAGAACTGTTTACACAGGGCAGTAGTGTGAAAGTTTGCTAGTTGACTGAGACAGGTGGGTTGCTTGAATGGGAAAGGGATTGAATGTGAGGAATGAAAACCAATATCTAATAAACTCAGTGATGGGCTGGAGGTAGAATTTTACCTGGAAAAAACCCATGTTTTAAATCTTAGAACAAATCTTAATTTTAAAATTCATCCAGGAAGCCCTGACAGACATCAAAATAACTATAATAACTAACCCTGGCACTTCTTGTTAGAGTTATTAAAATAGCTTGGTAGTTATTTCTGGATCTAACAGTAACTGAGGTCCAATGCCAGTCAAACCCTGATCTCCTGTACAAATGAAACCCAACTCTAAATCCATACCCAAGAATAGGTCAGTGAGGAATGTCAGACTACATCTGAATACAGAAGATGGACCCTGATAGTAATATCTCCAAACCTATCTTATAAGTACCACCTTGATTCAGCAACAACTCCAATTTCTGGGTCAATGGCAAGTGAAAGTTTGACTCTAACCCCAAACTTACACATTACCTGAAGCCTTGTCCTATCTCCAGCTGTGTTGTGTCTGTGGAGTGATCAGTGACTCCCAGACTCAAAATTGCTCTCATCTAGATGCTTCTTTTCAGCAGCAAGATTAAAATTTGATCAATAAACCCTTGTAATCCAGGGGAAATGCCCACCACTGGGTTTGCAGCAGGAAGTAGAATTAGAAATGGGGTCTAGGACGACATGAGGATGTTTGATGGCTTTTGGAGAAGTCTCCTATCCAAGTATGGGACTAACATGATGGGGCCATGCATCTGTGTATCGAAAACAGACAGAGCTCGCTGTTCATTGCTGAAGACAACTGTACTATCTTGTATAACATGCTTGGATTTTGAGTTAAAGTGTGAAGCATGCACTAGATCTAATAAGGGCTACCTAGGTTTACAGCCATTGCTATATGTATTTTACTTCAGGATCGATGTCAGGATGATGTGTTAGAAAATCTTGGTGACAGATGTTCATGTTTTCGAGCAAGCAAATTTCAGTTAATTTGGCACTATACATGTCACTTGGGCTAGTTGCTAGAAGTCTCAGAATAAGATTAAGAGTTTAGGATAAAGTTGCCATTTGGCTGCATGGACTTGCATTCCTATTTTGTAAAGAAGAGCACTGTTTGTGCTAATTGAAGCATGCTAATTAAGGGCAAATGTTTCACACTGACTGGTTGTTAAGTTTTGGTGTGTACAGATACTATTGGATAACATTTCCTGAATATTTATTATTGTTGCATATTATTATTTATTATTACTGTTATTGTTATTATTGTTAACTTTGCCGTGGGCTATATTTGGTTTTCCGTAATATAAACTAAAATATACAAACCAAGAAACAAAGAAGGAGGGGGAGAGGAGGTCAAATCCCACAGCAGTGGGAGCTGCTTCCCACGAGGCCCTGTCCTGACAACGCTGCCAGGATTTGCAGGTGCAGACCCCTGAAAATAACAGCATAAAAACAATTAAAGAAAAGTACAGCCAAAGAGAGTCTGGAAAACACTGCCTCATCAACTTCGGGAAAAGGTTTTGGAGCTGCAGACCACAGGCTCCAAGCATTACAGAGGCTAAGGCAGTGGGGTACTTAAGGCACAGCGCAGCACACATGTGAGACAAGCACTGTTTTGTAGCAGGGTGACAAGTCCTGGAAGTTTCTATCCATCTCCCTGAGGGCTCCCAAGCCTTTACAAGAGCAGCCTGTCAATAAGGGACATAAACAGCAGTCCCCTGCAGCGGGCGGTGACGGTGCTTGGGAGCTGTGATGGGTCAGAAACAGTTCATTTGCGTAGATGGAGGCTTTTATGGATTGCGCCTGCCTAGCTAAGATGTAGGTGTTCCCGGTCCCAAAAGGCTTCCTCAGTACTTAGCCCTGAGCCTGACAGGCGTCACTGCTCCTGGCCAAAGGAGAGGCTGGATTTGGGGGTCTCAGTCAGACTGGAATCACTCAGTGAGTTACGTCTAGGGATTGCTGATGTTTTATTTCCAGGTGTGTCAGGGAGCAAAAAATCTTTTTTTTTTCCCCATTTTTTTTTCTTTTTCAAGCAGGGTGTGACATGGTATGTTCATGGCTGCTTAGCTAAAAAAAACATGAGACCCAACCCTGCTCCTTAGGTATTTGCTGTGAAATAGATATGATAGCAAGTCAGAATGAAACGGGAAATGACCCCTTTCCCTCCTCTGAATATGATGTCAGGCACTATTCACCCACACATGCAATTACTGATTTCATGCTGTTATTCCACTGTGTTAGAATGATTCTTTGAAACTTGTAACAGATCTTTACCAGTAATTTAAACTAGCTACCAGTCTCCATCCTGGTTACTGCACATCTACTGCCAAGACACTGTTTTGGTAACAGTTAATAATCATCTGTCTGGACTACCTCACCATAAACATTACAGGGTTTCATCACTCATGTTTTATTTAATTCCGCTTGTCATCAAGGTCTATTATTGGAGCCTTACAATTTTGTTGCAGAGAGCTGATTTCTACTACTGCTGAAAGCTCCCCTATATACTTTTTGCACTTTATTCTCCTGAGCTGGGATCCTTTTCTTCTGGTTCTCAGGTTGACATAAGATGTTTATTCAAATAAATTCATTAGATGATTGACAACATATAGGAGGCCCTGGTGGAATATGCTTGAGATGCCAGGGGGGAAAAAAGCAAAATTCTGGAGGTTAGTAAATTACTTGAGCTAAATGTAACTGCTGGTCTTTGATTCTACAGCTCTTGTTCCCACCCTGAAAAGGTACAAAAAGTACACCCAGCTGAAGAAGGTATAAATTGAAATCATCCTTTTCCATGCATATCATCCTCTGCTCATTGCCTTGGTTTTTGTCCTGTTGTGAGCTCCTACACTTAGCGTGAAAGCATGCAGCGTAAATGAAACAGGTAGTTGCCTGGAATAAACAAAAAGGTTGAAATGGTCAAAGATTAAAATGAGAATAATGAATAGCAGTCCTTTCAAGCACTGCTGTTGCACAGAGTCTCAGGCAGGACTCACATCAAGAGAGCACTTCAGCCCCTATGATGAGGAGTGATGGCCCCACCACTCACATGCCTTTGCTCTGCTTTTTCTCTGTCCCCTGACTCTGCTTTTCCTCTCTTGCCAGAAGGAGAGGCTGTAAGGGAAAGTCTGGCAGAAAGCAGAGAGCATGCAGGCTGTACTCCTGAAGGGTGCTGGAAGACAGGATGAAGGTTTCTATGCCAAGGAATGTATGTTTGTGCACAGCAAACCAGCTCCCAACTGAAGGAGTCCAGAAAAGGCAGTTGCTGGGTTGGAATGAGCCTCCTGCATTCCACCAGCCCCAGAAATCCAGGAATTTGATGTGTTTTGATCAGAAATTCGCTTGTAGACCTGAGAATCCTCTCATCATCAAAGCTTGCTCAGAGCTGCTGCTTCTTGAAAAAAAGGGCTAGACAAACCAGTATTTTTCTGATAGAACAAGTAAAACCTCTCCTTGCTCTTCAGTATGCAAGCCAGCAGTGAAATATGTCTGAACAAAGAAGAAACAGGCATTTATTTAAAGTCAACAGCAGATGGTCCAGTGAGTATATTCGTACATCCGGTCTCTCAGCACACTGACATACCCAGGCCTAGGCAGATGTGCTTGCACTGGGTTCAGGCACTACCTCAGCTCTCCTCTGCAACACACGCAGTCACGTTAGTGTAGCCCAAAGCCCGAAAGAGTAAGTCCTGCTCGGTGTGTGTGTATAATGAACTCGAGCCCACTACAGTGCTATGCCATGGCTGCTATTGTGGCCAGAACTGATGGGCTTTTGGATTGCTTCAAGAGCGACTGGAGCAGAAGCACAACATTCTGTATTTGTTCATGTAGAAATCTCCCACCCTGAGGCTCTTGAATGTGTTTTGCCAACAGAAACAAACAACTGTTCTCTTTATACCACAGTTCCTCCTGTCTGTCCTGTGATTTGTCCTTTCCCTATTGTTCCTGACCTTTCTCAGATTCAAACCTGCAACTCTAGGCATAGTGCTTGAAGTAATCACTGATTATCATCCAGCAACTAGAAGTCTTCTCTATAGGAGAACTAATTTTCTTCTCGTTTCCCTTTTATTGGCGCTATTCACTTTCATCTTGGATTTTTTCTCTCCAGCCACTGCCTTTAACCTTCCCTTATTCATAAGCAATATTTATTTCAAAATATTTTCTCTGCTTTCAGTATGTGTTTATTTCCGAAATTCTTTCACATCTGTCATTTGTGATCTTATTGAGTTGGTCTTGCTGCAGCACCTTTCCTCTCTTTTCCCTCTCTTCTGAAGGAAGTGTCCTAGGACTGGACACGGCTGTGTTTTGGCTACATATAGTGGTGAAACTCCATGCTCAAGGTGCAGCCTGGACTTCAGATAATCTGAGAAAACAAATGTGGTGAACATTGCTGCCCACAGAAGAGAGCCTGCGCCCTTCATCATTTGCCGTAGCCTTTTGAAATGATAGTCCTCTCCTCCAGAGCGGGCACAGATTCCTCACCTATGCCAGACTGCGAGCAGGCGTATCTGGGGAGAAGCCACCAGGCATTCTTCTCTTTGGGCATTCCTAGGGCTGGGAGGCTGGTGTGGTGTCCATGACTGCACCCCAGTCATAACATGGTAAAAAAAATTCATCGCTTCTTCTTTTGCATATCCTGCCCAGCTTGCCCAGCTGAAGTAAGTCCTTCCTTCTGAATACTTGGGGACACCGAGGCAGATTGATGGTTTTGCTGCATATTCTCCTTTTCTTCTGGTTAGAAGGAATGTTTACCTCAGGAGGGCAGATGGGTCAAACTGCCCACAAGAACCAGTACCTCTGCCAGGATTTATTTCTAGTACTTTGCTTAGGGAGCTGGGGAGCCCCAAGCAGCATTAAAAGGTGGTTAAGAGGGCAGAGAAGGAGAAGCAGGGAATTTGGGGCTCTAAAGAGCCATCTTCCTTCCTTCCTTCAGTGGCTGGACCCAGAAATTTTCAGGGAGATGTCCTTCGTAGCTCTGTGTGTGCTCTTGCCATGTTCCTCTCACCATGTTATCCCCCATTCCCACCACCCCCTGCCTTGGAAAGAGAAAGGCAGGAAGAAGCCAGGCAAAGGCGAGCACAGGCAGAACAGCTGCAGGAGCAGCTGGGTCAGATGCCAGAGTATTTTGCACAGTATTTGCTGGCCATATTCAGCCTTTCATTGCTATTTGCTCCAAAGCCCATCTCCCCCTCCTGCTCACGGCTCTTCATCTCAGCTTCATTCCTTTTGGCCCCCAGCTCCTGCTGCCTTGCTTCTCCTCTCCTGGCTGGGCCAACGTCTCTTTTTCCATTCCCTCCTCTCTCTCCCTCCTGCTTGCCCTGCCTATTTTGGACATGAACTCCCTGTCACTCAGAGAGCCACACAGAGCCTGGCACACTGGGGTCCCTTTTCAGGCACTGCTGTAATAACAACCGCAGAATCACATCGTGCTTATATCTTTACTAGTTTATACAGGAATATACAGTGGTGTTTTACAAGGCTATAAAATATATATCTTAAAGGAAACAAGCACAGGAAAACAGGAGAAGTGGGGCCAGATCAGCTGATGTAAATAAAGGCTGCATTGAATTAAATAGTGCTGCAACTATTTACAGCAGCTGTAGGACCTGACCGGTGGCCCCTTCCCAAAGCAGTGACTTGCTCCAGCCTCCTGCCTCTGTTATGGCAGAAAGTGAACTGAGCTCCCCATGCCCACCCAGTGGAGAGGGATGCTGGCTGTGAGGAGGAGGTGCACCCTCGCTCCAGTCCGCCTGGGGGTGGACACAGCTGTGTGGCAGCTGCAGGTGGTGATGCTGAAAGCCGGGCTGCCGTCTTGTGCCTGGTGGTGAGGCAGGGACACATCCTCCTCTGCCCATTGCCTGTGCCTTGCCATGGAGCAGCTGCAGTTCCTCTGGAGCTGGGCAGGATTCACAGAAGTCATCAAATGATACCATTTCAGGTCTCTAGAAACTACATGTGAGGTCAAATCAAATCCAGCTTTGACTTCTAGGTGCTGGAAAGAAAACAGGGGAAGTCATTTGGGAAAGGTCAAACTTTGTATTTTGACATGTTCTGGTTTGAGGAGAAGCTGAATTCAGTTCAGTTTTACCTGAAACGAGTAGAACTTTCATTCAGCCACTAAAATGATAAACTTGTGCCTCTGTAGGACTGTCTGGATTACATACACACTCCCCAGCATGTACAGTAGAGCACATTTTATTTTTCCTGGATCTGATTCTTTTCAAAAATAAGAATTCCAACAGCAGTCTTTGAGGAGAGATGGTATCCCATTGAGGCATCACAATGACATGAATTTTTATCTCTGGCAAGTTGCTGTATTGAATACTCACAGAATCCAGTTATAAGAATAAAACAAAAGGACTAACTTTGTAGAACTAAACTAAAAAAATGGATAAAGCTATTTTGGTGTTGGTTTTTTTCCAGGACTTTTCAGAAATAAGGGATGTTTTCTCTATAGGAATTCCATTCTGTGGGCAGTCAGAAGAGGCCATGGGTAGGAGGTATCAGCTTTACCCTCAACCAGACTGTCTCAGTTGCCATGAGTCATTTACAGATTTCAGTATGTTCAAAATACTGCCTTACAAAAAAATACCTGTATCGAATTTTAATTTTGAAAAGAGTCTAGATGTCAAACAATAGGACCAGCTGGTGTTTCTTTTATTGCTGAAATAAAATACTCGGAGAACTGCAATGATATACTTTAAAATATGCTTTGTCACATCTCCTCTGGAAAACTGTACATTTCAATGGTTCTTCATACCTTAAAAAAAAAAAAAAAAAGAAAAAAAAAGTAAAAAAAACCTCCAAACTCTTCCAACCAGCTGTAAAGAAAAAGCGTAAAGCTATCTCAGCGCAGCAGTCAGCTTCCTGAGATGGCCACGGAAGGGCGATGAAAGGAGCTCACGTACGGAGCAGCCCTTCCAGCTCGCATCTCCAGCGGCTGCAATGGCGCTCACCTTGGCCGGGGTACGGAGGGTTCGGATCCTCGGGACGCTCCCCAGCAGAGCAGCCATTCGCACCTGCGCAGCAGGGCTGCAGAGCCCTGCCAAAGCACCACGGCAGGTTTCTGCTCGGGGGACAAAACAATACTGAATCAGGCCTAGAAGTGTTCAGGTTTGGATTTCCAAGGATCTTTAATTCTGGTTTCCAAGACTGTAAACACGCAGTGATTAACAGTCTGGAAGCACTCACCATTTCCCCCATGGCCTGAGCCTTAATGGCAATCCTGGGGAGGGAGGATGATGGGTTAAATCCCATCTTTTGTTGAAATCCATGAGAAATCACTTGCCAGCGTGCACTGGAAGTGAATGCTGTGCTTTGGCTCTGCTGACGAGCTCTGCTCTTGGCCCTTGCAGAACTGTGTGCATCTGCGGCACTGCAAAACTGATTTCAAATGCTGCAAAGCACCTCTTTCAAATGAGCTGAATAGGCCCATCAGAGAGAGGGAAGGAAGGAAAAATGTGTTAAGATGTGATTGCTAAACAAGAAATCAACAAGGCCCGTTTGGCACTGCGAACATTTCTTCCTGTGATTTGGCAGGGCTGCCTACATGCTGCACAGGTGCAAATGACTTCTCCAGGGACAAAGCACTGTGAAACTGGGCCTCTTTTCCAGCAAAAGACAAGTAGGGAAATAAAACCTCTGGACCAAACCCTGCTCTCATTAACACTCCTGAATTCTACTGCAAAAGCAAAGCTAAAGCAAAACACTCTCTTAGATTGAGCAAGAAAAAACTTTAATAATCTCATTTTCCTGGTTTGACCAGAAGGTACCAGCAGGTACAGTCTGCCCCATACTTTCCTGGAGCAGTGAAGGAGAGGTTTGCTCACCACCTTGCTACCAGTGCTCTCTACATACCATTTAACTGTTTCAAACATTACTTGTGGTTTACATATTTCCTCCATCTCCACCTTGGCTAGCACGCACACTGCTCACTCTCAATATGGACAACGCGGTCCTGCTGCATCCCACCTCCTCCCTGGAGGTGGAGTCAATTTTCCAATATCAGGGGTGTCACTGACATCCAGCAGCTCTGGAGCTTCCTTGGCTCCTGTGTTTACGGTGCAGCAAATCCCAGGGCACAGCTCAATCATGGGCGTTACAGCTGCATGGGGCTTTCTCAGTGGTCTCATCATACAACAAAGAATCCATTACAAACAAAGACCTCTATTTGCCTTTTGTTTGCATGGAATACAAAAAGAAGCCATGAGGAAGCATGCACCATATCATATCATACCATACCAATAGGCATTTTTCTTAGTTATTCATTAAAAATTAAAAGGGAAATGTGCTAATAGTAGCCAAATCTAAAGAACAGCAGTTTTTACAAAGTCTCACCACTTTTTTGTTTTGTATTTTGCTGGGAAAAACTGTTAAAGCAATTTGGATAAACTAATGTTTATCTAAATGTTCAAAGTGTGCAGAGGTCTTTGATATCACAGCAATGCCTTTGCGGCCTGGCTTTTTGACATACACCCTGCTGGCCTTTACTTTGTATGCTGCAAACACTAGAATATTATACTCAGATAAAGAAGAAGTCAATAAATACATACTTTAATTAAAATAATGTCTCCTGCCCACAAGCTGCTGATAAACACCACAGTCTTCCCCTCCTCTGGTCTTTATGTTTTATGTTGTTTCAGGAATTTACTGTATGTTTATTGAGCTACAAGCTTGTTGTTTTTCTTCATTTTATAGATCAAATGTATAGAGTTGTTATCATTTAATGCAAGCTTCTGTTATTAGAGAAATATGAGGTTCTTATATAATTGCAAAAGAAAATTGTAGAAGATCAAGACAAAGAAGACATGTTATACACTTTATGCAACTTCCACTTTCATCTCAGCTGTCTTTGCTTCAGGACTTTCAATTCTTTCAACACTTTCCTCCAAATTATTCAGTTGTTCCCCTCTAATGTCACTCTGCTATGATGACCCGTTGGGCAATATATAATAATGCTACACGCATACAGCACCAGTGGGTTAAAACTGCACTACAATATGAGTATTATTCTACCAGCTTGATGAACTCATTTACAGCTATGGTACAGGTGATAAAATTACAGAGCTGCAAATCCCTTTGGTCTTCTAGAGTCCTATAGCTGATGTCATTTTTCATCAGGAATAATATGTTATTTCTTACTAGAGAGCTGAGCAGTGCAGGGAAGGTGGATAGATATGATTATTAAATGCAGTGTGTGCAAGAGGGGAAAAGATGCTGAAGTCAAATATACACAAAAATTAATAGCTTTCCTGATCTGAGCTCATGTTTCTCATGCTCTTTGGATTACAGTAGGGTTACCCTTCTGGTGTCTGCACCCCAGGGATTCACATCTGTGTAAATGTGGTAATAGAAAAAGGCCCTCATGATGAATTCATGAATTGTTCTCATTGACACTAGTTGATACTTTTACTTGGACAAGTCTCCTTTGCAGGTGCACTGACCACACACTAATTGAAAGGATTATTTTCATAACTTTCTGTGCAGTCTGCAAGGCTTTCTGTGAAAAGCATAATTGTTTCAACCAGCTGCTTGGAGTTGTTTTTATTAATTTCTTTAAATCCAACAATGCTGGATCGGCATATTTGAGACTCTCCTCCAAACTGCACATGAACATAAATAAAATTAGTGAATGTGGATCTTGTGTAGGAGTGAAATTTGTTTGTAAGTACGGCATTTCTGTGAGGAGGAAAATTGCTTTTGAAATGTACTTTTTCTCCCAGCCCCTTGCTATTTTTACCCTCATCCCCACAACAAATCTTTAATGTGCAGTATGTCTGCATGGCACCTGTTGGGATTAGCCGGGACCCGAGCAGACACATTACAAGTCCACGCATTTGCACTGCCTGAAACATCTAATCCCGAGTTTACGCTGTGTGAAGCTCCAACCATAAAGGGTTCTTCAAGTAGTGTTATTCCCCTTTCTTGAGTGAAAGCCAGGTCTCTTACCATAAGACTGGCCATAATGTCTGAAAAGCCTTGTGGACTCAGTCTTTAATTTACATACCAAACCAGCAGTATTAAAAAAGAGTCCATGGAACAATTACTTGGATGCCACCTTGGTACCTCCCTGCTTGTTTGCTTGGGGGAAATACTCAAGGTGTGGAAATTTCTCTGGGCAAGCTGAGTAAAATCAGGCTGGGAACAATACTCAAGAGAGATAGAGAGCAAGGACGAGAAGGTCTGTGAGATCCACTCACCCCTCAGCCTCTCTTCTCACCTGAACACAACCCCTCAACATCTCGAGGACCAGGGGGTTTAGCTTTCATGTGAAAATCCTGAGGTCTCCCTGCAGCAGCAGAGCAAGATTTACACAGGAAAGAGGATTCCAGTCCTTCCTCCTTCCCCCAAGACTTTAATGGAGAAGTCAAGGTCTCTGCTCTAGCCTGGGTGTCTGTACACTGCCTGCCCATCCCAGCCCCTCTCCCACCTCCATTCCCACTCCCTTCCAGATGGGAGACTACAGCCAAGCCCTTCTCTTGTCTCACCCCTTCCTCCTGGCATTCCACACACCCAGCCATCGAGTGGGGCTCCAAACCCCCTCTGAGAATCCTGCTCACCCTCGACAGTGGGAAAAGCACCCTGAGCCTCTTTTCTTCCCTTACATTTTGGGTCTAGCTTGCATGTGTCACATGCCATGAGACTACGGAAATGCAGCACGTCACGAGACCTTTTGCAGCTGTGCATCAGCTGAGAGATTGACCTAAAAACCACTGGAGCAAAACCCAGAAAAGGTGCAAAATGGTGCTTTGCTGGCTGGAATACGACGCAGGAATTTCTGAGCAGATAGCACTCAAGATTTTGAGCTTTCTTAATGTAAAATATCCACGTAACTGTCAGCCTCCTTTTACTCCCACAAGCTCACTAATAACACCATTGCTCCTGTGGGAAAGGTGGTTTTGTTGGGCAAACTCTGTGACTCCCCTCTGACTGCTGCTGTCTGGGACACAAAAAAACAATCACACATGTTTAAAAACCAGGCAACAAGCCTTGCAAAACCAAGAGGCGGTCTCAGAAACTACTATAAATATGCAAGTAAAAGTAGAGTTTCCTAATTTTCTTGATTTGGACTCACAGGGGTAGGATATATTTTTTACTTCTTCTCTGTACCCATTTAAGATAAAAAATTTTGTTTTGGAAAAAAAGATATGCAGGAATTTTAAAAAATTACAGCAAATATTTTGGGTATTTCCAGGAAAATAGCAAGCATTGGCAATACAGCTGGTCAAAAAAAAAAAAGGAATTACCATTTCTGGACATATTTTGACATGTTCAAACTTGTTTCCATTACAAATCAGAACAAAGCTTAAATAGTTTAAATTTCATGGTATTTCATACCAAGAAGGAAAACACCTCTTTTTTCAGACAGTGAAATCAGTGTTTTGATAATATTCTCATGTAATTAAGTAAAGCCTGTACTAGTGTAGCAGAAGATTTAACTGGGATAAAATAGCTAATGGTCAAAGGAGACGAAGACTGTCTCCCAGAGAAGTTTCATCCAAAACTTAGGCAGATATCAGGCCAGCACCTCTAAGGTTACTTTGTCTCTTGTTTGAGTAGGGGATGAGCTTCTATGCCATCCTATGTCTAGCCTGCCACATCCCCACCTTCCTCCGTGGCCTGCTCAGATGGTTTTCCTTCTCCTGACCTGCATGGAAAACTCTCCCCGCCCTGTGCTGCAGCTGTGCCTCCATCAGTGCTGGGCACTCATGAGGACTAAGGTCATGGCAAACAATCACTTGGGGATTTGGGGCCATCGTGTTAAGAGGGTAACATTTGATTTTGCTGCAGTGCTGGTCTGAGCAAAGTGGTCTTGTGTGGACCTATAGCCCAGGATTTGATATATGCCAGTCAGGCTTATGACTGCTGCCCCTGATGCCATTCTCAAGGTGCAGATGAGCCTGGCCAGGGGTCCCAGCTACTTTCCTTTGGCCCTGGTCCTTCAATAGAATCAGCATTTCTTCAGGCCACGAACAGCAAACCCTCCACAAAACCTTTTACCACGTTCCCGCCTTCTGCTGCTGCTCACTTCCCAGAGCTAGCAGTGAACTGATCTCTGAGGAGCCCAGGTTGCAGCCTGTCTCAGAGCAGGCAAAGGTTTTCTTTGGCAAGAAACAAAAAAGCTTTCTGCACGGGGCCCTGCACAGCTCAGCGTGGCCAAGGGCTGCATTGTCCTGCAGTGCAGCTGAGGAGCGTCTCTTCTGTCTAAACAGGTTTATAAATCAAATACTGCTTTATTCATGTTTACTCTCACTGTAGCTTCATCATTCCTGATAATCATACTCAGCTCTAAAGTTTGCTCATAAACTTCCCAGAAAAGCTATGTACTGCATTGTAAAAATGCAGTGTATGTTATTCTACCTAATAATGCAAAGATAAAGCAAGATCTAGTCAGTAAAAAGCAGGGCCTAGTTGGTAAAAAGCAGGTTCTAGTCAGTAATCACAGCATTCCAAACACCTCCAAGATACAAAGGGCCCTGTAACATGACTTTCTGGTAACACTGTCATGAGTCTTACTTAGGAAACGACAGGGGATTATGATGATTCTTCTCCTCCAGGGACATGCTGGTACAAAATATGCTCCCAAGCAAGTCCTGCAAGGGCATTCTCCAAAGGATCCTCACTAAAGGGCCTCTCACATCTTGCCAGCATAGTTCTGCCTGTGGCCAGAAACCCAACTGGGGCATGCAGGATGTGCCCCTTGCTAGTGGTCCATGCACGCACATCTGTGTAAAGCTGCCCACATACACAAGGGACCTTCCCACAGCTATTAGGTTTTCTGCCACAGGGTCTTACCTGAAGATTAGCATTTAAATCAATTTTTGTTCATAAAACCATTTATAACATATAAAGCATGCTTTACTTGCCCATTAAGAAATCACTAAAGCCACATTACTGTTACTATTTTTCCTAAATAAAAATAAATTTTCTATCTTGCCCTGCCTGGTATTACTAGTAAACAAGGATGGCTAACGAGTGCTTTCCTAATAAGAGACAGCCCTTGTTAAACAGCCACTAAAAACACTCCTATCTAGACCACAGCTGCATCTGCTACAGCGCGGGGTTCTTTTCATCTGCGATCCAAACCCTGTGTTCCTCGGCGAGACGAGACTCATTCTGCTGTTGGGTGGCACTTTGCCGGACTAAGAAGTGATTTGCCCACATGTTTGTCAAAGGCTGATCCTCAGCAGGTGGCATTTATTTGAAACCGGACATGGCAGGTGGTTTCAGCCTAGAAACACATTTTTGCACAGATTCCAATTAAGTGTTTATAAGCTATTGGTTATATAAAACTGAAATCGGTGATGTTGGCAAGTTTTCTGTACTTTCTCTGTGTGCTAACAACTCAGCTTAACTTTTGTTTGTTGTTGTGAGGCTTTCAAGTGTGTGTCAAATATTAACATCTTAATTTGCGAGGAAATTAGTAGTTGGAAAGCTGTAATCCCTTACAAGTATGCATGTGCACACACACATGGGCATGCTCAGTCCATTAAAGTTACTTATGTTATTCAGTTTGCAATAAATCCTCAATGTGGAATGGCACATGCTGAATCACTGAGGTATTTGACAAAGATCTGGTTAAAGGGTTACTCTGGGGCCCCAAATTCCATTTTTAAAAACAAGGCCCTATTGAACCTAATCAATGGGTTTTCTGTGATTCCACCCCCTTCCCGTCCCCCGGCAACTTTAATTAAGAGCTTTTGGGCAACTTTAAAGGTTGCTATGTATTATTTTTAGCTATAGCTGCGAATTGCTGTGGAAGAGCATGAAAACATACCTACGTAGATCTTTATGCCTCCTTGTTGAGGAGCGGCTGCGAACCTTTCCCTCGCGCGTGGGCCGTGGCTGGCATCGGTTTCCCCAGTCCCAGCTGGAGCAGCAGGCACGTTCGGCTGCCACTGCTGGCAGGCGGGGGACATTCTACTCCAGGTTTGCGCAGGGAAGGTCAGGGACCAGACCTGGTACTGCCAAAGCATCTCAGGATGTTTTTGGCAGGCAAGAGCCCCAGCCCTGAGGCTATAATGTGGCCACTCAAGGCCAGGCTGCAGAGAACAGCCTTCAGCAGCTGCAAGGCTGGCAGGAGCAGGTTCAGCTCTTGTGCTGAGCCGACCAAGAGTGTCCTTTTGTTTGTTTACTTTTTAGTCAGGGTGTTCTGTGCTACATGTAAAGGAAGTAAAGGGACTGGTGGGTTTGTTGAGCGGGGGCTTTTTTCAGGATAAATTATGATATCCATTCCTTTTTAAAATTTTTTCCTGGTATTCTTTGAATGAGGAATGGGGCCATCCCGCCAGGACAAAGAGACTTGGCCAGCATGCCAAAACTGCAATTACAGCTAAATGAAAAAAGTAAGAATGAAATGTATTTTATTCATTTCAGCTGTTATGTCTTAATGCAAAGAAATCACTTTGCACAGTTCTGTAACTGACACCAATTTCTAATCTCCAATACTATTAACTTCTAAATCTCCATTATAAAGAATATTGGCAGAATACCAGAGACTAGTGCAGCTAAATAAACTTAGTTGGACCTGGTGTTTTATTTCCTTTTTTTCTGAAATGCTGAAAAAAACATTAAACTATTTTGTTAATTGCTGATAACATTTTGATTAGTTGGATTTCCTTTTTTGGCTGCAATAGACACATTCCCAGAGCATGACACGACTTTGCCTTTGGGACAAACAAAAAAAAAAGAAGAAAGAAAGAGACCATTTTTTGAAATGACAAAATGTATTGTTATAGGATTAGAGGCAGGATAGCTCCAGGATTATGCTGTATCGCTAACTCAATTTAAGAGGCCTATGAATTGAAACTAAATATTGAATAGCTGTAGGGAAAGGGCATTGTTAAGGAGCAATATCTGTGTGAAAACTTGATTGTTTCATCTCAGCTGGATTGAAACAGTTTTCTGACAACTCAGAGACCATCTCATACAAGCTAGAAAACCTTAAAACATTTATTCCTCCCTACCACTTCACTAAAATGGCACTGGCAAACCAATCCAAGTCTCAGATGTGCACAAATAAATATTAACTAAAAACAGCCTTGACAGAAATGTTTCTACAAGTCAGTGATGGGCTCTGAGCGAGGCTCCTGCCTTGACGTCATCATACCAAGGGAATCCGCAAAGCTGTCTTCTGCTAACCTTGACTTTAGTGATGTTCTAAACCAATGCAGCATCACTTCTACGCTACAAGATTTAATTGGGAGCTTAAACAGATAGCATTGAGCTGTGCCAAGTGGGACAGTGGAAGTAATTACCAGATTTAGATATTCTGGTATTGTGGACAGAATTTCTTAAGCGCAGGAAATGAATTATAGCAGAATATCCTTAGACTCTAAAATTGTTGGCAGGGAGGAAGGGAAGAACAATGCAGCCTTGGTTACATGCTGACGAGCTTTGGCTGATTTGCTGTGTTACCATTTTAGTCTGTGTGTGGTTATTTAATTTTTTTTCCTCAAGAGAACTGAAGTTCTAACACCATCTAAGTCAGAGCTTGGAGAGCTTTTCTCATTTTGTGTCCAAAGAACAGTTGGGTTCACAGAGGACTGAACAAAGGGAGAATATCAAGAAAATATGGGTTGCTCTTACTGGAGCACAGGATCTTCCACGAGCAAGACCTTCTTGTGATATTAAAATGGGTTATAAAATCCCCTTCTTCTGTTTCTGACTTTGCAGCCTGGCTGTACCTGTGTCTCAGTGTGTTTTAATAAATTCAGTGTTCATGAAAAACACTTGACTCTGAAGCCATAGAGAAAAAGATCTGGATTTACCTCACCTAATTTGAGACATTTGCATGAGCTCGCTTGGCATGGCGTGTGACACCAAAGGCTCCTTCAGTAATCCCTGCAGACAGACCAGCTCACTCCTTCCTTTCATGGGCTGAGTTGCCCTCTGACAGATCATCCATTTAGCAGGCAAGTCTCCTACCAGGCTTATTACTTAGGTCCCAAAGCCAAGACCCTAAAGTGGCTGCAGAGAACATGAGCCTGGGCCATTGGACAGAGCAGACAGACAGAGGAGCATGTGTCAAGGGGTCCAATGGCTATTTTCACTGTGGATGTCGAGGCTACCAACAATGTTGGTCAAACACTGCAGACCCGTGATACGCTCAGAAAGGAGATAAGATTGCATCACCTTTACCAGATGTCACAAATGGATCTCAGATGGCAATTTTCTACTGTACATACTGGCATATTTAGCAAAATATGATCCAAAAGAACAGGCTCTGTATGCCATTATCAATTCCTTAAGCCTGTTGTCTTACCAGCTGTGACATCATTAGCTGCACATCTGTCTCTAAACCAAAGGTGGTTTTCTAGCCTAACTCTTATCCCACATCCATTCTGAGTAAGCTCTGAATAAAAGACACTTGTTAAAGTTCAGCTGTAGCAGGGGTTACATCAAGAGATGGCAGATGGGCAGGCCTAAGCCTCTATCACTGAATACAAAGATATATGGCCTATTGTCTCCTTATGGCTCATGTGATACCCTTGATAAGAAGAATGTAAGTGTCTGGCAGCCATACAGAGTGAAATCTATACCCGAGGAATGCATATAAGTCAACTTCTGCTTAAGCCTTAAATGATGGGTATATGTATAATAGTAGTCAGTGAAGTAGCACTGAGAAAATGTGAAGTTTTCCAGTTCAGTGGCCTAAACTGACAGGAGAAGAGCAAGTTGGAATTGATCTGAAAAAATATTTGAAGGGAGTTTAAATCAACTAGAAATATTTTTTCCTCTGGCATTTTAATAAAAAATAAAAATAAGATTCCAAAAAAGATGAAAAAGACGAAAAGATGGCTCATACTGTGTGTTAGCTTACCAGTTTATTATGAGACCAATAACTACACACTTTCCCCCCCTACTAGTTCTAACCAACATAAATTTCATGCCCCTGATTGTAAGGCTCAGAAGTACTGGTGTGTCTACACCTTCATTCAGCCCCATTGAAATTTTGCTTAAAAAAAAGCCAAACTCCACCAAAAAAAAGCCTATCTGAGGCTGAGCTGGAAAATATACAGGTCTTTTCTATCTTAAGCTAGACGGCATGACAGCAAAGAGAAGAAAGAAAAAAATGATCCCTATTGGCACCATATTCATAGGAGGGAAGGTCTCTCTCACCGCACAGTGCTGGAGCCTCCTGCATCCTCATGCTCCCTTTGATAAGCAGAGGGAGTCAATGAGAGCCAAATCCTGACACAGCAATGGGCTTTGCTCCTTATGGTGACAAGCCCTTTTAGGGATAAGTCAATTTAAGCATAAAAGAAAAGAAGCAGAAGTGACCCTATATTCCCTAGCACAGTGAGTTCTGGACATGTCTGGGTGATACCTGCAGACTCACTGGCAGGGTCCCTCTGTACCAAAAGTCAGTATATTCTCCTACTCATGCATTTGCTTTGCAAGAAACAGTGGGGACCATGCTGTGAACTGCAAAAGCACAGGCTGGCTACTGTTTGTGTGGCCTCATCCCACCCCTGTTCCAGAGCACAAATAAGGAATTTTTACTCTTTAACAGAGTCAGGAGTACTCTATAATCCAAGCAACTTCATAATGAACAAGCTCTCATTTAGTGTGAGGCCTTATTCACTGCACGCCTTACTTGCAGCATATTGTTAAAACAGCCACGATGTTGCCCTGACTCTGTTTTGGTTTTGGACTAAATACAGTACAGTAAGTCAAACATTATTGGTCACAATGGTAATGCAGAGTGTATATAACGTGCTTTTATTGCTGCAAGGCATAGTTGAAATATTTACACAGAATACATGAAATAACAGCAAGATTTGTGTTCTGTTCCTTATTTGTAAGGTATTTTATTAAAAAGAATCTGAATCTGAAGTTCATAAATAAAATAGTAATATCACTTATTTCCAGATACTAGTTCCAGCTTGTTGATTTTAATAGACAAGTATAACACTTCAAATGTGGAAACACAGTGGGTAATATTTATATGAAATCTCCAAGAACCGTGGTATTTTGCTCATGTGGAATATCATGGCATTTTGCCTGGATCAAGTAACCAGCAGATTAGCACATTAACACTTTTAAGAAACATGCGTGTAATCCACTCTGAATGTGGTCTTTGACTCCTGGTAGGAATACCTAATGATTTTCAAATTGACGCATTACTTTATAAAGCAAGTCAAATAAACGGGAATTGCAGGGCGGCTTTGGTTGGGGTGGATGGCATAATCACACACATGTTACCAACAGAGGAGACAGGATCAACTCCACAGCCACAGAAGGATCTGCAGTATCTACAGAGACGCAGGAGAAACTTCCTTTCTTTTTAAAGCTTCATGGCTTTATTGCTCTAAGTGAGTGAGTAAGTGGATATAAATTGCTCCCGCTCATTTGAAGTCAGTCACCAGTTCAGAGGCGACAGAGTAACGACAGACCTCTAAGACTGACCAAAGCCAGTAAAGCCTGCAAAGACCCTCACCACTGCCAATTATGAAGGTCCCACTCCAGTCTGCAGCTAGAGGAGGATGTCCACAAGACAGACACACATGCTCAGGCTGCCACAGCCTCCATCCTAACCAGGAATTAAGAAGAAGAGCCAAGAGGCACAAGGGCTGTCAGTCCTCTGTTACTCAGCCAAGGATGTGTGCCTTCAAAGCTGTACTCCAACACAGACTCTTCACGTGGTTTTGGTCACACTGCCAGTTCCCTGCACTGCTTTTCCCACTTCCCACAGAGAAAAAATCCATCTTTCCCTTCATGGGAGCTGCTGCTGAGTGCAGTGGTGTGCTCGTGGTGATGAACTGCTCCACATGTGCAAAGTCCTGGCTGGGTAGAATGCACATGCAAGCTCAGTGGTAGGGTAGCTCAGGGCTCTGGCTAATTTCAACAGCCATATAGAAGGGAAAAAACCTTTTATTTCCAGGGTGCTTTCAGTGTGCTGTAGCAACTGAGTTCAACTTCTGCAGCAGGAGACAGCAGGGAAAACCCAACAGTCCCCCTCCCACGAAAGAAGCAGCAGAGTCCAGGCTGCATGCCAAGGAATCCTATCACTAGCCTTATAAAAAACTCACCAGGGCCACCTCAAAAACAATAGTGAAGTCACGCTTGGCTGCAGCCGGTTATGGTTTGAGAGGGAGACCACGAACAGGTCTCCCAGAACTATTGCGGCTGGCTCCATTTCCTGCTAACTCAATTCATCACACTTGTTCTCTCCTTCCTGGAGACAACTTTTATAATCCCATTAATGTACTTAGAGAGTGTCCCTGCTTTTCTTAAAACCAGATATGGCTGCCCCAGGTCATAGCAATTAAGGCTGTTCTTTGGAAGTGACTCCACAGAAGTTAACAGTACAAATGAAGAGATTGTTCACAAAGGAAAAGCTTAGGATCTCACCCTTCATCCTGCTGAGGGCTGATGCTCTCCTTGCTTCTCCACTAGAGAATCAGGAATTAGCACAGAGTTTCTGGCTATCCAAACAGAAGGTACAATATCCTTGCTAGACCATGCACCCAAGATTTTACAAATAACCTATGGTTCCAACTTCGGTTAAAATAACCTGGCTAAGACAGACCAAACATGGATATTTGCAGAATGAAAGAATTTTGGAAAAGGAAATTCTGGGATTTGAAAAAGAGAGAGAGACTTGTTGTAATGGAAAGAGTCAAATCAAACTGTCTTTCAAAGCTAAAAAGCAAATCAAAAAACTACTCCCCCCTCTGCTTTAGTTGCCAGTCTGGACACAGAAAGGGTTTTTCCTCTGCACTGAAGTCATCTGTTGAAAAAGAAAAAATAGTGGGAAATATTAAAAACTTAATCATGAAGAGCCTGCTTGGAAGGCTCATTTAGAAAGCAGCTCAGATGTCAATTACCATCAATTGCTATGAACCAAGTATATACCGAGTACACTATTAACATCTTGTCAAAACTCTTGGGTATACAACACCAGCAAAGGAGAAATGCTCTGAGTAAAGCTCCAGTGTCAGGATAGGATGAGGTTTGGTGGACTACTAAAAACCCAAACCAACCTCCCCCTGCTTAAGCTCACACAAAAGCCCAGATTTTTGGAACACCACGCTGGAGTCAGGCCTTTCCCTCCCCACTGACAGCCAAAGCTATTTTTGAATTTGGGTTAGATTTAGTTACTAGGCTCCAGCCAAAAAATTTAGGGGGGGTGTGGGGAAATAATTGGAAAAAGTAATAAGGCTTTGCCTATTTCAGAAACAAAAGGTTTCCATTTTTTGGGCTGGGTTCACAAGAGGATTTGGGAGCTGACCACTTTCAGATGTGCATGCTGCAGAGGGGTGATTACATGCCTGCAGCTCCCAGCTCTGGCACCCTGGGAATGGGGATCAGACCAATCAGATGCTTGCCATCCCTGTGCTTTTATATCAGCACCCTCCACAGAGGCAGCCAGATCTGTATGGAAGTGTTTGAGTAGGCAATTTAGAGCAGCACGCTGAAACTGGTTATGCTCGAATCTTCTTTAGAATAGCAGAGCTGCCTTCACCTGAGTCCTTCCTCAATTCAGTTAAAAATTGCTTGTAAACCAAATATGGCCAATGTTTGGGGTAATAAAAGGTGTGGGGGGGGACAAGGATGTGTTTTGCTGGAGTGCATGGGGATCCTCACTTCTGAGGCCAGAAAGGACGTAGTTTGATCTCTCCAAAAGTTCTGTATTTTTTAATCCATACTTTTAGAGCAAAATAAGTACTTCTGCAGAGTGTCCTGTGGAGGCTTTCAACTTTTCACTCCCTCCAGAGACTTCTTTTTAAGTTCTTACATTCAGAAAATGTGGATGTTTGGGCTTGCCCAGTCAAAGGGCAGCAAGTGAGACAGCCACCAGGAGAACCTTCACAAAAAGCTGCCTTTTATCCATACACTTAAATGGTCTTCACCTCACAGCAACTGAGTCTCTTACAGTCATTGCTAGATTTCATCCCCACAAGACCACTTACTAGATAAACCTGTTTTCTGATTTTATCAATGCCAGAGAGAAGCAGTAGGTGGAGGGAGTGTCTTGGCAAAGGTCATGGAGGACAATCCCAGTCGAAGCATGGAGGAATCTGGGTTTTCCAGGTCCCACCAGCACCTAGGACATCTCTCTTCCATCAGGTAGTCATTGGGGAGGAAACAAGGTCAGCAGCACTCATGAAGAAAAGATTTGAGCATAGCAAAACCTGGGGCTGACCCAGGAGAGAATGAAGCAAAAAGCAACGTGTTTATTTGAATGCCAAGGCTGTTTAAGAATGCTGCATCTCCACATACACTGAGATTTCCTCACTGCTCTTAAAGGGCAGCTTGACTGCAAAATGTGACTGCAAATTTGGCACTTGCCTCAGAAGGTCCCTCTGTAGAAATCAGAAGCTGGAAGAGAGCAATTCCTATTTTGATGGGAAAGTGCTGCTCTTCAGTCATAGGACATTAAATAAATCACTGAGATCGCTAAGGGCTAAAAAGCCCAGTCAGCTAGGTCTTACCTCCTCACACAGCCCTTTGTGCACAAACCACCTTACCTTTCCCTCCAGCACGCATCTCTTCCCTGACTTCCATCTAACCATGGCCACGAAGCAAACACTTTCTGCCTGGTGGGGTCCCTGATGCTCCTCATCAGCCCCCTACTGCCATGCTACATGCCACAGCTAACAGTCAGCTGGCAGGCAAGAAAGTCTCCCTGTCTCTGAACACTTTGGGGTGGTTATGGAGCTGGGGGATGGAGGCCACAGAGCGAGGAGGAACCCCTTGTCTCCACAAAACTAGGACAATACATTAAAAAAGACTGATGGAAAAAGCGTGTTTTTCAATTATGAACTCTGTAAGATAACCTTGAAATCTTTCGAGACACAAGAAGGCTTTGGACTTACAAAGCCTTAGAAAAGTTGGTTGCAAACACAGGAGCCTCTCACACACGAGGCACGTGCTTAGAACACCATGGGATCACAACCCCACGCAGAAGGACAGTGAGCACCTTGTGGGCTTTGTCTGTCATGTTTGTGTGAAGTCTATGGGTTTTCCACTGGGAAACAGAAGGAGTAAAACCGAACAAGGATCCACCAGCTAAGGACATATAACTACATAGCATGTGTTCTCCAGGGCTGTTCAGAGGCAGCTTTTCCAGCTTTCTTGTGCTGTTTCAACACCTCTGCTCAGCCTCATTTTCCTGCCAAAGTGTTACATTCAAACAAAAGCTCCTTTAAACCCCACAAGCTTAAAATTAGGTCATGCATGTGCCAGAAATAATTTTGAAATATCCTCATTACCTTACTGCTTCTTCCCAGAGTATTTTACTATTTGTTTGGGACAGAGGGGATGGAGTTGCACTAGCTATTTTTTCCCTCAATAATGTTTGCATAGAAGCTTTAGAGATGCCATGCATTTTGAAAGCCTAACGCCTATTTCACTGTCTAAAATAATAGAAATCTTTCCAACAAATCCCTCTCAGCCCAGTAGAGGTTCCATGGCTGATTTTTTTTATTTCACTCAGCACAAAGCAATAGGCACCCTGAAAGCTGCATACATCAAGAAAAGCTGTTTTAATGATGTGTGTGTCTAAAGCATGTCTTCCCAGTCAGTCTCCTCTTTCCCTGCTTAGCACACTCACTGAGCTGAGCTAACTTTCGGTTTGATTCTTGGTTACAGTGTTTTATTGCTTAATTGTAACCACTTTAACTTCAGATTTGCTGTAAGCAACAATTAGCTATTAGGTATTTGCAAAAAGATGACAGCGTTAAGGAGCCTTAATTCAATATACATCTTCAGAGGTTTATAACTGAATCCATACTTGAATTTAAATAACAAATAATCTGCTGATTATTATGCATAGTTTTCAGTCAGTGTAACAAAAACATGATGTCGCAGTCATGCTGTGAGCTCTGTAGCTAGGTTTCCTTGTTTATATTAACAGCTGTAAACACAGTCTAACTCAGCCTTGATTTAAACGCAGATTTCCCATACTTTCAAGAATCCACCACATTGCGAAAGCTACAATTTCAGAACTTTTCTCACGTGCATATTGATTATGCCCAGGAACAGCCTGCAATGCTACACATGCACTTGCAATGACCCATTTTAGAGACTCTATATTAAAAGGGCCAGTTTTTCATCTTCGTTAAAAAGCAAAACCAGCTTTGTGAATGTTTATGTGTAAACTTGCCCCTGAATGTCCTGAACACAGCCTGCAACCTTCTACATAAGGTACTTCCACTTTACTGGGTCAAGGTTCTACATGTTCATCCCTTCATTTAAAAATACAGGTTGTAAAAACCTCCTAAGGCCACTTAAATCAGTGAAAAATATTTTATTCAGTCAGAAATGGATTTTAGTGCAAAGTTTTATATTTCTACCTTTTAATAACAGCATTGGAAAAGCTGAGCTTTTGGAAAAGTGACACTGCCTGGAAAAATGACTCGAGCTATCTTCTTCAAGAGTATGGTGAGACGCAAGCTCCATTTAAGCAGAAAGTCAGGTGAAGCAAACAAAACCTGCTAGGAACATTTTGTAGCATTTCTGCCTTGAGAGGGGCAGCAGCAGCATGTCATTCCAATGGGTTCCTCTGACACAAATTAGATCTCCCAGGCTGTGAATGATGAGCAAAGTCAACCAGCAGGGCAAACTAATCTTTAGGGCCAGGCAGGTGGGCATCCCTACTCGGGGAAAACTCTCCAGTCGTACAGAGCTGCTATATCAATTTACCATCACAAGGGCTTCCATCCACTGTGTCTTGCATGGAAAGAGAAGGTAAGGGAGAAGGAGGGGCTTTTGTCTGATATTGCAGGGTCCAAATCAACCCTTTCAGAAGAGCTTCTGGAAACACATTGCTCTACCATGAGCTAGGGATATTCCTGGGAAAGTTGATGCCATGTCTCCACCAGCAGCTTCACCACTATTGACCAAACTTCATGGTTACACCTCTCCTCCCAGCAGTCTGTGCCTGGAAAACTTGATTTAGACCATCACAGACCATCTGCAACTTTGTCACAGTGCATATGGTCCAGGGAAATACATCTCTGAACCAGGAGGGCCAAAGTGCTAGACTGACCTCATGACCCCACTCATCTATGACCAGTGGTGAAGCCTCAGACTCCCATTCAGATCCTGTACTCCCATAGAGCTGAGCACAACACTGACCACTCACATTCCACCAGCTTTGCTCCTCCTAAGCATGAAGGGCAGGCTCGGGGTCCAAGCTGTAGCCAGATTAGGGCCAAAGATAAGTGCACAACTTAGAATCCAAACACTTTGGTCTGCTCTGAGGCTGGTTATCTGCCAGGATGCTCCCTGGAGTCTTACTGCATTTCTCTCTGTCTGTTCCAGGGAGTGAGGGCTGCTGGAGAAGCACACAATGTGACCTGTATAGAACTACAGAACGTCTCATGGAGAACTCTGGATCCTCTCCTTTGTAGACTAGCACAGGTTAAGCGACCTCCTACTTCAGTATTTAGGTCTAAATGCTAAATACTGTCTCTTCTACCCCCTATCCTTCAATGATTTGAAGTACACTTGTCCAAAACTTTGTTTTTCCCCCTTTGAAGTCACATATGAATGAGATCTGCCAAGTTCCTAGTCTAGCCATAGGGGTGATGCTAAAATACAGCCTGGATTTTCAAAGAATCCAAAAGGAGTTTAGCCAGGCCATTCCACATCACCCTTTGCAAGTTATTTTTACATGTCTGAGATCTCATTCAACTTCCTTGGCTTTTCAGAGGACAATTAAAAACAATACATAGCAGATGGGAGAGGTAAGACAAACAGTGGTTAAATGACTTGCCTGAGGCTGGTAGAGTCTAGCAGAATGGGCGACAGGAGTCCTGGGTATTAATTAGTTAATATTTGTACAATGCTAAGAAAATATATAGCCCTATATAAGTATTATTGTAAGGTGGCCCCTGCAGTTTGGAGAAGCAGAGGGCAACAGTGCACAGGCGAGTGCAAATACCCTTTCTTGTCTTGTGGCATTTCGGTCGTCATGGGGTCTGGGAGGAACAGAGCATTCCCAGGACATATGAGAGAGGGAATGAGAAAGCCCAGGGAAAGAGATCCTGCTCAAGCAAAGACGTTGTGCACCCCCAGGCTGCTCTATCCATGCATTAAGCCCAGGATCAGCTGTTTGCGCTTTCCATTGAGACCAGTAAATCTGTGAGGTACAATCAAATTGGGCTACATGGTCAGCTGCCTTCAGCAAAAACCTTGGAACTGAATTTGAGATATTTGGGGGTGTTTACAGCATTAAGAGGTGCAAATCTCTCTGGAGTGCCACGGGATCCACATGCCACACTGCTCTGTGCTCTACTGAAATCCCTGGAGGAAAGTCAGGCCCATCTGTATTAAAGAACCATCTATGGGAAAGGAGGAAAGGGTCACAGTGTCAGATTTCTCCTTTTTTTTCCCACCTCTCTGGGGCATTCATCCTGCTCCCATGACTTCAGATCTGATTTCTTCAGATGCCTTTTTCAGTCCAGCTTCCCTTCACACCATCACACATCCCAGCCTCCTGCTCTGAGCCTCCTCCAGAGTCCAGTATCAGCCTGAACGAAACATGCATCAGATTTTCTCCAGGACAGCTCTTAATCTCCAGTGTTTTTAACATGATTTTGCTACGCAGTTTCAAGAGTGGTGAGAATTTCTGGCCATTTCCCTTTTTCCTCTTGGCTAGAATACAAGAATATTACCTAAGTTGTGATGTACTTTCCTCTGCAATTTTTAAATCATTCAGACTTCCTGTGTAGTCTACTAAAATTTTCATCCAGTTTTCATCACCTCATATCTTCATTATCTGGACCTGCAATTTCTTTTCCCATCAGTTTAGCTCAGGCTTGACTGAAATGCAAAATTTCCAGCTGAAAATTCCAACATCCAATTTCACCCAAAATAGGATAAATGACTCAAATTTTAAAAGCATCTCCTCAGAAACACTAACATTTGCCCATACATTTAGGCAAAACTTCCGAGTATTTCTAGTTGCTAAATTCTAAATGTTGAATTCTGTTTTATTTATTTGGCAGGCTTTTTTTAGAGTAGAATCAATGCCAGGATGCATTACCTTTCCTTGCAGATTCTGCTTGCTCTGAGTCAAAACCCACAGGAAAATACACTTCAGTGTCACGTGGTCTTTACTGCCCCTATGGCATGGTACAGTGGGAAGAGCAAGTAGTATGCATTAATAAATATACTGGGTATGGAGAGGGCCCTCACCCAGAAAGGAACAGAGAGCCAAGCTTTGTGGCTACCCTACAGCTCCCACCAGGCTCCAAACAGATGCTCGTTTCTCTACCATGCAAAAAATCATCCTGATAAAAACATTCCATAGCCTCCAGTACAACTGCCAGGATCATTATTTTTGCTACTCCTCTAATCTGAGCAACTTGATGCCTCTTTGAATTCTTCAATTTCTTTCTTTACTGTCAAATCCTCTTCCCCATCAAACCCTTCAACTGTCTCTCACGTCCCTCAGCTCACCCACTGCAACCTTGTTTGTGCTAGGTAACCTCCTTGTGAGTCCCCTGCCCAAACCACCTGCAAAGCCATCCAAACCTCTATTCCTGGCTGAAAAACCTTTATGTTATTTAGTGGCAATTAAAGAAAAACAGCAAATTACTGCTGTCAAGAGGGTTTACAGCAGTTTCAGCCAGCATTCTGAAACGGTTGGAGAAAAATAGGCAACAAAACAAAAATACATTTTTACTCAATTCTTACCAATATTTAAAATGTTCAACAGCATTTTTGATTGCCAAAAATTGATGGACTGTTCTGCAGACTGTTTTAAAAGCATTAAATATGCGGTTGAGTTTGTGGTTTGAAAACTTTTGGAGCTTTTCTTCATCAGAATTGCAGTTTCCAATAAGAAATATAAAAATAATATGACATGCAAGCCAATAAAAACATAAACATAAAAATAAAATCTACAAAATACAGTCCTTTCAGCCAGGTCTGCTCTCCTTTTCCAAATCCTGTGTCAAAACTTTGCTTCAACAGCTACAAGAAATTCACAAATTAACAAATACCAAGGCAAGTCAGGAAGCAGTGCTTCTAAGTGACTCTGAAGTATCACATTCTGATTGTAATTAATTAATACAGCCTAAAACCCACATTGCTGAGACCCTCCAAGGTCACCCCCACACCTTCTTTTAATTTCTCACAGTCATATGCTGTATTTTTGTCATGTATGTAACCTTGGGTCCTCTGGATTCCAAAAGCTCCTGATGAAACATGCTCTTTAAGACAGTGGTCTCTATGTTTGGCAGGTCATATCTGACCTGCAAGCAAGGAGCATCATTCTTTGATTTCAGGAAGCTCAAGCTTGGTGGCTGCATTTGGGCTTTGATTCTGCGCTGGGCTGCACGCATCCAAGGAATGCCAAGTACCCTCAACTCCATTAACTTCAGTGGGAATTAGAGAGCTCAGCTGTGTTCAATATTCTACAGGATCAGGCTCTGAAAATTGTATTAGCATTCCCAGTTCCCAGTAGGACAAACTTCAGCAAAGCATTTGGACTGAGATTTAACTGTAAACATGTGAACACTCCCCCCGATTTCAATATGATTATTCTCATGCTTAAAGTTAAGCATATGCCTAAGCTATGTGCTGATTTTGGGCCAAAAACTACTGTTTTCAAGGGCTGCACAAGTTCACAACAGGCAAACTGGTGGTCTATAATGCCAGTTGTATAATCTAGTTTTTCCTTTTTCGTAAAGGCTGACACAAGACTGTCTTTTTAAAATGGAGCAGCTACAATGAAGAAGATGGAGCATTCTGGTGAAACACTGAGTATTTCCCTAAAGTTACTAATCTATTATTATTATTGTTATTATTACTGTTATTCCTATGTGAATGCAGGAAAAGCACCTATCCCAGACTCAGAACTTTTGCTGTTCCTAAAAGAATATAAGCCTTACAGCAAAGAATAACAAACTGTCTCTACATGACAGCAAACATCAGTCAAGCGACAGATAAAAATATCCCACCCTCCCCAGAGACCCTCAGCCTCTTGCATATCTGAACCCTTCCAGGAGCACTAAAAAACAGAAGCATCTTACAGCGCACTCTGAATGGCCCCACCTTTCACCACTCCAGGGGCCAAGGAAGTCTGTGGCCTTCTGAAGAAGGACGGACTGGCATCTCTCCTTTTCTGAATTAGGAGGGGGCTTCTCCCTTGAAATGGTCCTGGCCCCCAGGAGACTGCATCTTGGCTAGCTCATGGCAAGGGACAGATGTGGCCCTCAAGCAAATTCTTTCACCCGGAGAACCATCGGGGGATGCGGAGCCTGCTGTGATGGCTCTTCTCCTCTGAAAGCAAAATGCTCCTTCCTCTGGGAGGACACTGGGGCTCAGAAGCCAAGGGACAGAGGGGCTTCCCAGGAAATGTGTTAGGGAACAGAAAAAAAAACATAATTGTGCATCGCTCTGCATTTTGGGATCCATTAAGGCTCTTATTCTACCCCACAGAGTGGAAGGACGCAAAACAAACCAACCTCCTATTCAGAGGCCAGAAGGAAGGGAAGAGCTTTTGGGGCTCATTTTTCACCCACACCCCTGACATGTGTGCAGCTCACGGCACTGGAGTCGTGTTCTGAGAAGCCATGGGAAGCAGCACAGAGGAGGAAAAAGCAGAGTATGGTTCTCACTCCTCCACTGTGCAAACAGGGGCCAAACCAGGACTTGCTGATGTGCCTCCAGGCCAGCTCCAGAGGTTCACGCTGAGGCTGCCTCCTCTGGACTTTCTTTCCCCCTGTAGCAGCAGGTTGTGATTCTGGCTTGCTGTATCAAACTCTGCCTTCTCCATAGGTCCATGATCTATGAGCCTTACAATGCAATTAACTGGCTGCTGCAAAGGCACCATAAAGGCAGAACAAAGACACATTTAAGATGGGACAACTGCATGTGGGCATAAGCCGAGAAACTGCTATTCTCAGTTTGCATCTCCCTTTTTTGACATCTTTCACAATGATTTCATCACACAAGTTTTTGGTACATGTGCAGCTACTCGACTGACAAGATAGCTTGTTATGGTATTTTCTTGGGTGACACTGGTTGGGAAATGTCCCCTACCTTTGCTTCAAGCTCTTGTGGAAGAATTGTAAAATCAAAGCAACAGCATAGCCAAAATCCATAATGCCAAACAAATCTCTCTTGGCACCCTGACAGAGAAAAGGCAGCCACTGTTAGAGAGGAGCCTTGGGCATGAGATGCAGCGCTGGCAAGACACAGGGAGAAGGAATGACCTGGACTGGTGGGCAATGCTGACGCTTAACATCTTCCTCTTCTGTCCTGAATGGCTCTGGTGGCAGGGGCTGATGGCAGGCCCTCCCAAACAGCGCAACACATTCCTCATGACTGTTCAATTTATCTCACAGAGATGTTTCCTGAGCACCTCCACGTCCCAACTGTGTGTGTGTGCCCAGTCCAGCACGGGCAGTATGGCTGAGAGCAGCTGTACTTGCTGTGGGTGGCTGTGCCTGAGAGCCCGCCGTCCCAGCTGCCAGGGACAATCACAGGGGTGATGAGATTTATGGCATTCTCCTGTGTTGACAGAAAGGATACTCATCCCAGCGCTGTGGAAATAGACGAGCAACAAACGGAGCCAGGGCTTCTACACTTTGTAAATACGTGCTGGTGCCTTCATTTCGCTCCAACATGTCCAGGAGCCTTCCAAAGACTTGCATTCTCATGGCTGCTCTCGCACGAGCGCCCGCCGTGGGATTTTCCCCTGACAGCTGTCGCCGAGGGCTGCCGGGCCGCACATGGCCCGCTCCAAACGCGGCGTCACCGCAGTCCCGGGGCAGTGCGGGACCCCCGCACACCCGCCCTGCTCCGCACACACCCCCGCTCCGCACACCCACCGCACCCCGCTCCGCTCCGTCCCGGCGCAGCCTCCCAGCGCCGCTCTTTGTGCTGCCACCTCCTGGGCGCCGGGGCTCGGGCGGCGGGGCCACGCTCTTCCTCCCGCTCCCGCTCCCGCTCCCGTTCCCTCTTCCCCTCCCATTCTCGCTCCCGCTCCCGGCCCGCCCGCGCGGCCGTGGGCGACCACTGGTGGGCGTGGGCGTGGAAGCTGCAGGTGCGCACCCGTCCCGCTCCTCCGCCCCGTCCCGTCCCGTCCCGAGCCGCCCGCCTGGCAAGCGGGAGCGATCTCTGCCGTGGATGCGGTGCTGACATGCAACACCCGAACAGCGTCCTGCTTTCCAGCCAGTGTTTTTCGACGTTAAGGCGTCCTGGAGGGAAGACCCCAAAGCCCATTAATCACTTCAGGATGTCTGAGACGTGGGCAATAACACTGCAGAGAATTCAGGCCCTCTGACACTCCAGTGCAGTATCTGAGCATTTAACAATAACAGTCAGCACTGCTGATGCCTGTGAAAATACAGATGTAAGCCAGCTGTCTGTCAGGGTGAAAAATGTGTTTGTCTTTTCGTTTTAACGTGTCATTTCCCTCTTGGACATTTGCTGTGTTACTGCCAGGATATCACGTGCTTCAGCACAAAGTCTATCCCAGGAAGACGAACCACGTTCACATGGAGGGAGGGTGTCACTGTCCTGTTTCTGCAACGCTTTTTCTTCGTCTGAAGCTGAACAAAACATACCTGACCTAGTTCCTTAATTTTTATTATTATTGAAGTAATTTCCAATATCTGTTTCCAGCCAAAGGTAATCACAGATTTATCTGTAAAAGGATCATAGGAGGTGTGTGTGCTGGGAGGTGTCACTATTGAGATTAATAAGAGACAATGGAAGTATATATATATCATGATCAAAAATTAACAGGCATAAAATATGCTTACGGTGGGATAGCTGAAAGAGAGCAGATTTGGATCACATATTAGGAAGAAATCATTTACTGAGAGGGAGATGAGGCACTGGAACAAGGTGACCAGAAAACTTGTGGATGCCCCATCCTTGGAAGTGTTCAAGGCCAAGCTGGATGGGGCTTTGATCAACCTGGTCTAGGGGGAGGTGTCCCTGCCCATGGCAGGGGGCCTGGAACGAGATGATCTTTAAGGTCCCTTCCAACCCAAAACATTCTAAAATTCTGTGATAACTCATGATTGGCATATTAGAAGAAAGGATGCAGATGTTCATGAAGAACCAGAAAGGGGACTTCAAGGGCATGGATCTCAATGTATTCAGAGAACAGGCAAGTAAGTTCTTATGTAAAGACATCTTATGTAAAAAAAGAGTTAAGGAAAACTGACTTTTTTTGTTTCTGTGAGAAACAAATATTGCAGGTAGATGCATAAACTATTCCAAAGCAAGTGAAGAAGAAGCAATGGCAAATAAACCAAACTGATTACACCGCAAGCTCTTTCTTTGCTTCAAACACTGGAATGCACACAAGCAGTGTAAACGAAGCTGGACTGCTAAAGCCAAAAATAAGTGGTGTGACAATAAAAGACAAAATCGGGAAGGCAAAGGTACAAAATTAGTATAAGTCACTCTGAAAGAGGAAAATCAAAAGTACTGAAGGAAAGCTATTGAAGGGTGATCTCCTGAAGGCCAAAAGCTCTTTTGCTTCAGACCTCATTGAAAATAATTATTAAATTGAGTGGCTTAAATACAGTACAGCAGACAGAAAGTAAGATCTCCTGCTAGAGTATGGGAAGAAAAAGCAAGAGAGTTCTTACATAAATAAGAGCCTTTCAGATCAGCCACACCTCTACTCTAAATTATCTGGCTAAAGTGCTCTCAGAGTGTTACTGGTTGCAAATATGCTGCAAAAACTTGCAGAGTTCAGGTGAGGATCAAGAGGAGGGAGAAGGCTAAGAAACATTCCTGTCTCTAAAAGAACAAAGTTGGAATCATAGCTGCCTCACACTGGATTGAATTCTCAGAACAGGACCAGAACAAATAAAAATAATCCATAAAAACCTAAAAGTTAACAATGTAAGTAACAGCAACATGGATTTCTCCAGAATACACTGAATCAATTTGAATGATTTCCCGCTCTGACAATGTAACAGATCCCATGGATGGATAGAAGAGAACTAATAAATGTTGGTGTACTGTGATTTAACAAGATTTCTTGACACTGCCACAAAACTGAAAGACAGAGAGACATGGTCTAGATGAAGCCATCATTGAGTAAATGTAAAAATGGGTGAAACAGTCCCCTCAGATAATAGCTAACCATTAACTTACTGTGAAAATGGTATTCTTTAAGAGTCTGTCCTGAGCTTAGCAACATTTGCATATTCTTTAATGATCTAGATGTTGTATATTGAAGATTTCAGTGTGGTAAAAGCTTCAGGACAGAAAGAGTGAACTGGAGAAATGATCTGACAAAGAGATAGGATGTTGTTCACTTTGGATTCCTTCCTGCATGTTGCACCTAGCCAGGAATAACCACCTGGACAAGTAAAGGATGGATGGGTTCTCTGGGAAAGATCTTGTGCTTCTGGCATATCCTAACTGAGCATAGGTCAGCAACATCGTGTTGCTGTAAAGAAGACAGAGGCAATAGTGGGCTCCATGACCAGGTCTTCGCCCTCAAGGCAGAGGGACACGGCTCCTCTCAGCATGGGCCAGGCTCTGGCTCAAACAGTGCACGTGGGTTTGGTGTGCGTGTGGGCCCACAGAGCAATGGTCATGGAGGGAGACCTGATGAGGTCAAAAACCATCCATAAACTACATAAAGCTTTTGGAGCAGGTATCAGGGAGGCAACTATTGCAGTCTGGCTGGCTCTTTTTTATGTTTTAATGCAGTTCTGCAGTCACCCTGATAAGCACTTCTTTTAGCCAAGAGTTTTTTCTCTCTGTACCTAGAGAACAATTTAAGCAATGTAGGAGCAAGCAGAGACAATCTATCAATCGGAGTGGAGATGTTGTCTGGAGACCTGCAAGATAAAAAATAGATTTTGGTTTTGTTGTCTAACAGAACTGATTAACAGTGTAAATACATGTAAATATCTTTGACAAGAACAACTATCTCAGGTCTGTTTCAATTCATTTTAGTTCAAGAAGGAGATAATTGCCCCTGGAATCCAAATCGTTCGGATCGCTTAGGCTCCATGACAACCTGTATGGAGGAAGTTGTGCTGGGGTAGCTGGCTGCTCTGTTTCATTTTTTTAGAAGTCAGAAGAAATTATCTTGACATTCCTGAAAGGAAAAAGTTGCCAGAAGTTTCATGAGAGATTTTTCCTTTCAGTGAGAGTGAAATCTTTTTTAACATGCCACATTGTCACACAAAATGGAAATCTTGAATTTCCAGACATTTCTGCTGGTCAGTTAACTCCTTCTAAAAGCTGCTTGCTCTATTAAAAAGGAAAAATAGCTTCAAAGTTTGTAAGATTTATAACCTCCTAAGGGGTGGAGGCCTGGGACACAGACATTGCAGCTCAGAGGTCCAAACTTGCTTGCTTACTCCCTTTAACTTCAACTGACACTTCAGTGTCCTGGCGCTACAATTGCCTTTGGAAATGTTTTTCTGATTTATTTTGTCTTACCCATACAAGAAATCTACCACAAAGGCAGGTGTGAGACTCTAATTTGCAGAAACAGTAAAGGGAGTGTTATTCATTTGTGTTCTTGTCCATCTGCTCTGCAGTATTTGTGGGACCTAAAGCAGTATTTCCACTGAGTTTCTATGGTTTAATAATCATCAGATTCTCATACAGAGTCTGTGGCCTGAGCCAAGTTTCTCCATTAACCAGCCTGAAACATCTTTGGTCCTGAGATGAAATAAGATCAAATTCATTAAGCCCAGCATTACCATAAGAAAATATATAGATATTTATTTGAAAAAAAAATGCCTCGAATTCCTTCATCCCAGATAATTTGTTCCTGCTAAATGTCACGTGTTGCGAATGCCTGCAGTTCATAACGGTTTTATGAATCAGAGCTTGGGAAGGCTGATTAATGCAAAATGGGCCGCGTGCCATGGACCAGGATACAGGAGAATGTAAAATGGTCTACGTGGCATAGACCGGGACACAGGAGAATGGTATGACAGGAAACTGTGCTGGTGATTTTGGGTTCTGATGATACTTTAGTAAATGCTAACATGAAATCCGCATAAAAATCTGTAGAATAACACACCTCTTCAAGCAGATCTTTTCCCCAGTGGCTTATTTGCTAAACACAAAGTGCCTTGGATTTTCAGTGGTCAACAATATTTTGAGTTTGACTAAGGCATAAAGTAATAAAATAATAAAAGTTCCTTTTTTTTCCTTTATCCTTCATATATTTTTCCTTTAATATTAATCACAGCATAGATGAGGTGAAAAATGTAATTCAAAGTTTTATATTGTATTCTTACTCATTTTTTTCCCTATAATATATCCAGACAAGTTGCATTTTAATATTCAGGTCATTTGAAGATTTTCTTTTTATCTTTATAGGAAATGGAATAGTCATACTGTGTTTTGCCTTTTACTCATAGATTTTTTTTGGCAGTGGTCCTCAGGAAAAATCTTTTCTATTCTAAATCTGCTAAACTGGACTTCTCTACAGTGCTATAGAGCAATGGTACTTCTTCACCATGGACCTTGTGCTAAGCATTGATCACAAACAGAACCAAAAAGACAGTCTAATTATCCAAAAAAAGGTAAAAGAGACAATGTGCCTGATTCTTTCACAGAAGCATGGGATGGAGTAGCAGAAGAAATCAGCTATGAATGTTTTAATTGGTTATTGGATGGAAGAAAATTTCCTGAATATGAAGTTACCAACACACAACGGCTATTTTGTGAATTTAATTGCACAAGGGGCAGATATTTGTGGATGATACTTTATCAGTTTCAACCTGCCAAGGAGCTGGGCTAGACTCTTAAGATAATTTTTTTTCCTAAACATATCTTTTTTATTCTAACATATTGTTTTATTCTAAATTATGGCTAAGAGTAATTTCCAAAGAAGAAATGCCCACATATAGTGCATTGTATGTTTAGTGAAAAGCATTATGGTCACCTACCAATAATTCGGGAAGCAATCAACCTAAAGCTATTTTTTTTTCTTAAGTGATTCCTTCTCTTTTGTACCCACTTGTAATGTAAATATGAATAAAATTATAGATCATTCAAAATTTCAAGACATCTTTAAAGAATTTTTGCGGATGCTGCATTAAAGAGGCATCCTGTCTTATATGGAAGAACAGCCCTGTCAAGTTGTCTCTCCTGTTAGATGACAGAATTCAGATGCTCCAAAGCCAACTCATATACTTTCTCCACAGGCCTAGAAAGCTGCTCAGTCCTTCAATGGCTAGCTTAGAATGCTTTAGACTTTTGAACAGTGGAAAAGGACAAGTTAAAAGAGGTGATACTTGCTGCTGTTTCGTGGCAATGGCGTGTCCAGGGCTGAAATTATGTCAGTGTTTGGCGGTAGAGTTGTAAAAGTGCGATTGCTTATCATTGTTTGTAGAGAGAGTAATATAGAAGATAAGGGGCCCGTACCTCTCCAGGGGACCTGAGTACTCACCCTTCCCACTCCTTAAATAGAAACAAGTGTGATGGTAGGGGAAACTGAAATCCAGAGTCGTCAACAGCCTTCCTTACTTACAAAGCTGGAGCTCTGCATAAGCAAAGATGTTAACTCTCTATTGCACAGACCAACAGCTTTCTGCAGGCTTCATGTTCCAAAGCATTCAGAAGCACTGGGTCAGGGCCAGCCCCAGCAGAATGAGTAATTACACAAAATCAGGCCATCTTCAACACTGGCAAAGCTTCATTAGTGCTTGCTCAAGGAAGATGCTTTTGAAGAGTGGAAAAATGGTCTCCTAACTGTCGTACCGGCAACGGACTAAGCATTTACAGGGTCAGTACTTCTCCAGGTAATGCCTCCATGACTTTGAGTAAATCAGCTGAGGCTTGATTTCTTCAGCAGTGCCAAACAGGCTTCATTACATATCCATTATCAAGAGGTAGAGATGGCCAGTGTGGCTGAAAATCAGGCAATTATCTCCTTGTGCCTCACCTTCCCCACACTAAAATCAGCAGTGATATTTCCCCAAGCATGAATGGCTAAATTCCCATGAATGCGGTGAAAAGGGCCATTTCAGTCCAGCATGGAGCTCTGTTCCTTTCCCTAGGGGAACAGCTGCACAGCAGCTCCTTGCATTAGCTGCAGCCGCACAGACCTACATTATCAGCCCTCAGCCCTGAGCTAGCAGCAATATCCAAAAGCTCAGTATGGAGCAGGTCCAGGTCCTTCAGCAGTTTTACAGCTTGTGCTGTTTTACAGCTCCGTGCTGCCTCAGGCCGGCTGTTATGCATACCCAAGCAAGCGAATTTAAGGCTGGCTTAGCGTTCGTGGGTGACAGTACCATCCTGTCTTACTGCTTCAGTTTAAACATGACCCTAGAAAAACAACTCCTCCCATCTCCCACACGGCCCTGGCGACCTTGGAGCACAGGCCCTGCACAGCCATGCTCCCTCACTGAGATCAGAGTCCAGTGGGCTGTGGCAGGAGCACACTGGCAGCAGCAGAGGGTGTCACTGTCAGGTTGCAGTCACCCGCAGCTTTCCCAAGTAGCAGCATCCTTTGATGATGCCAAAGGCTGTAATTTGAACACTGCAAACTGCAGGGCCTCAGCTAGAAGGGAAACAGTGATGCAGGAAGAATGACCATCTCTGTACAGATTATAAGAGATAGATTACAGTCAACTGGAAAAAAAATAATCACAGAGCAACAGAGAGGTGGCTAGAAACCTTGGAAAAAAACCCAATTCAACAGAACATCAGTATTTTGAGAGTCCCAGCCAGGAAGCAGGACACAGATACCATGCAGTAAAGGGCTGCCAGACATGTTGGTTATTGATTTTTCTGAAGATCCCACCTGAACTGAATGTGTGGACTGAATCCCAATGAGAGTCCCAGATGGAGTAGGCAATTGTGGAGGCAACAGACTTATTACTCTTTAGGACTCAAGAGACTAAGATAGGTTTTTACAAGCAGCTAAAACGAAGAAAGAGATCATATGGGAAGGTGCTAGGCTCCTATTGTTTCCGGACACAAGTCCTATAACCCAGGGCAAAAGGGAAGAATTAGCTGTGGTTAAAAAAAAAAGAAGAAAAAGAAAATTGTTTGAGATATAAAATGTGTCTGCATCAGTTTCTCTGGCTTGCCAAAGTGTGCAGTTCACACAGTGAGAAAACCAGCATCTTCGGGGAGCAGAGGCAACAGAAGTTGCTGTCAAAATCATTGGAGACAAAGAAAGTCTGCAACTGCTCTCTGCAATATGCTGTGTCCCCACTGCTCCCCACAGCAGGGAACTGAACACTGACGCCACGTGGGAGTAGGGGAAAAGCTTATTTCTTTTTCTTTTCTCTTCATTTTATGCCTTGTAGCCTGTGCTACCATGCTAGCATCTGAGTAGTTAAAGGTACCTGCGACTGCTGCCAGGAGTTTTAGGATAAGCACATCCAGTCCATCACAGAACAGCATCTGGCCTTGGTATGGTGCAATTGCTACGCAAACACCACATGTATGGTAATCTATATTGGCAGTTTCATCCATGTCCTGACTGTGTTTAATGCATAACAAAACAATGTCAGTAACGTCAGAGCCCCCTGGCTTTTGCAGCAGGGATGAGTCCAAGAGCCCAGAGTGTGTCTGCTTGGTACAGCCTAAAAATTAGGCTTGACTAATGTCAGCCTAAGTGCCCATAAAGGTTTTGATTTTAGTGTCTGTCCTCCTCCCTGGAAACCTGGGGGTTTTCAAAGGGGAAAAGTATGACTCCTCTCCCTTCCTAGGGTACTGTATCTGTGGAGGAATAACCCCAAGTACCAGTAGAGGTATTTGGGCTGACCTGCTGGAGAGCAGCTCTGGAGGAGGACCTGGGAGTCTTGGCGGATGATAAGTTGACCATGAGCAGGCAGTGCTCCTGCTGCCAGGAGGGCTGATGGTGTCCTGGGGTGCATCAGGAAGAGTGTGGCCAGCAGGTTGAGGGAGGTGATCCTGCCCCTCTACTGGGCCCTGGTGAGGCCGCATCTGGAGTGCCGTGTCCAGTTCTGGACTCCTCAGTACAAGAAAGACAAGGAGCTACTGGAAAGGGTCGTCCAGTGGAGACTGTAAAAATTATCAGGGATCTGGAACATTTCTCTCATGAGGAGAGCCTGAGGGAGCTGGGCCTTTTTAATCTAGAGAAGACAGAGAGGATCTCATCAAAACATAAATATCGCAAAAGCGAGTACCAAGAGGATGGTGCCAGGCTCTTTTCAGTGGTGCCCAGTGAGAGGGTGAGGAGCAGTGGCCATAATCTGAACCGCGAGAAATTCCACCTCAACACAGGGAAGAATTTCTTTACATTGAGGTGGTAGAGCACTGGAACGGTGAGACATTGTGGAACTCCTCTCTGGAGACATTCGAAACCCACTTGGACACATTCCTGCATAACCTGTGACCCTGCCTTGGCAAGAGGGTTAGGCTGGATGATCGCCAGAGGTTTCTTCCAAACCTAATGATTCTGTAATTCTGTGATTCCCTCTGACTGTAAGGCAGCCTGAGGGCCACTGGTGGCTCTTTGCCCCTCAAAACCATGGCCTGGGCTCTTGGAGGAGACGAAACTCTAAGGAAAAGGCCTTCATGAAGCTGAACAGGTGGTAGGTGGAAGGCCACAGAGAAATTGCCTGCGAGCATCCCATTCTCTGGCGGTAGATCTCCTGGGCAAGGCAGCCGGACACTGCGGGTTGCAGGAGCAGCACAGGGCTTATGACTCCTGGGTGCCCAGGTGCTCCTGGTAATGACTCTGCCGCTGGCTGTGTGCAGCATCCCTTGAAAGCCACCACGCCTGAGCTGTTGGCTGGAGCCCCTGCATCTAAGCAGGACGGCTTCAGCTGCTTTTATTTCATGCGTATCCATCTCTCTCCTGGCATATCTCCTTGCATGCACAAGCAAAGCTTAAAGCCTGCCAAGAGGTTTGCCACCCCAGTAGCTGCTGCTTCTGAAAACATCCCAGGAACCACTAACCCTCCCTTACCCTTTCTCTCCTCCATACATCCTCCTCCTCCTGACAGCAAGAAACAGGCTGGAAAAATAGACTCATTTTTTGATGCTGATTCTGCAGATGTTCCTGCCTAAGATAGTAGTGCTCCATCGTTAGGGCTGGACTCACAGCCCCAGTTCATGTGAGTACTTTCAAATGTGTAGAACCGAAATAGGAAGAGAGCCACTTGCTAGTAATATCCATTGAAATACACTGGCATTTAACTGCCTTCTGCTTAATCCTTTCATTTTCTTCCACAAATGAGATTTGCTGCTGTAGCCCAGATTACAGTGCAGTAATGAGTGAGGAAGGAAGTTCCCACATGCAAAGAAAGGCTTAGCCAGAAAATAAACAAACGAATCAAATAAATAAAACGCCATCCCACATTAGATGAAGTTGTACTGCCACCTCAGGTTACCATCTGTTTCTACTTTGGTTCCAGTGTTTCTTTCAACCATTTTGTCTACTACTTATGAGTTCAGCTGGCGGCTGTTGTTTCTAAACACAGTGGGGCCCCAGGAGAACCACAGTGCCCCATTCTCGTGGTCCCAGATCCTGGGATATGATCTAGGAGAGAAAGGGAGAAAGAAGGAAGAAGATAATGAGAGGGTGAAAGAGCAAAAGATGAAAAGAAGATAAAAAGAAAGAGAGAAGAGAGAAGAAAGAAAAAAGAAAGAGGAAAGAAAGAGAGATCCTTCCCACTATCCTACATTCTTCTAATCTCTTTCTTTTTCTTTTTAAAACAGCTCTTCAGTTTGGAGGGATATTAAAAATAGAAGAGTGTTAGATTTGGCAATAAATTAATGTCCAGATGAAGGGAAAACAATTACAAATTGGAAACAGATTTATTCACACTCAGTGTATTAATGAAAACGTAAAAAAAAAAGCTAAACTGGGTATACTGTGTGGAAAAAAATAATGGCCCAGCAGGTCTACTTTTTATTAACAACTCATCAGTAAGCAGGTTGTAATTCATAACAAAGAATTTACCCCAAGGAACACCACAGGACTGTGAGCTTTTTAGTTTCCTAAGAAAATACATATGTTGTTCCACTTGGTTTCCTTTCAATAAAACCCACCAGTTAGCACTTCATTTTCAAGCTGTTCTGACAAATCAGGTGAGTTAGCTTTGTAGAAAAAACAGAAGCCAACTTTTCAGCTGAGAATTTTAGGGAATTTTTTAATAACTTAAATAAATTTCCCAAACGGCAAGGAAGTATGATAAAAGGCTGTGAAATGAGTTTGTTTGGAACAGCTTGAAAGAATTTTTCTTTTAATTTGCTTCATTAATTTTTCCTGAGGAAATATTTAGGGATACATCCCTTACTGCTAAGGTATGTGTTTGAGACAAAAGGAATTTTTATTATTTTTGTTGTGTTTTTATAGTGTCTTGAAACCTGATTAAAGATACTGATGAAAACCTGCCCACTGGTTTGCAGTAATGTGCAAGGCCTGAAGGAGAGTGAGGTGCCAAGAAATCAGTTTTTTGAAGGTCACTCTAATACGATGGGTCTCTTACAACATAAAATCCTGTATTGTTTCCTTCACCTGCCCTTATCACCTACATACAGAAAAGCCCTCTTAAAAGAAGAAAATAATCAAGAAACCAGAGAGAACTACATGAAATGAAAAGAAAGAAAAAGGAACCGAGGTGCAAAGTTGGTACAGATTTAAATAAATCACCCCAGTTTAAATTACTACAGCGCAGTGCTGGTCACGACGTGTACCATGTCCAGCCTGGGCTCTGTAACAGACCTGCCACAAGTGCCAGGGCCTCCCAGCTGCACCAGTGTCTGTTATACCTGAACAGAATTCTCCATTCAGTCATTTTTCAGAAGGAAAAGAGCAACTTTCCCCCTGTATTTTGTCAGCCTTTCTGCATGGTTTGGTAGAGCAGAGATCTACTGCAAGGCTCTAAGAGATCTCTGAGAGCTTTCTCATCAACTTATGGGTTCATATATATTGCTTATCGAACATCACTGAAGGAAAAGGAACTACCTGCTCCAGGATTTCCTAGTGTTATACTGAAATATAATTTGAGATGCAGAGGAGACTGTGTTCCTAGTTATTTATCATTCTTGGGCTGATTAGAGAGAAGCACTGAAAAAATAAGGACTATTAAGGAGCACAGAACTTACATGGAAAGACTGCTTATAGCCAACAACATATTTACACTGCGTAAATGCAACTGAAAATTAATTTTAAACCTTCTCCAAAGGGAGAAATAATTGTAACTGAGAGTCAACTGTTTCTCTTGCATGTGCTGTGTCTCCGATGACCATCACTCCCTTGGGTGCAAAGTTCTCAGTGGAAGAGATGTGCACAATTACTCGTTTCAGAAATAGTGAGATGTGGGAATGTGCTGGTTCATGTGTCAGTACTGCAACTATGGATGTTCCAAAAGCACGTACATCAAGTGGCAAAAGTCTCTGTGACATGTGTAGATTATAAAGCTCATATGAATAAACCCAGGAAGGTTCTCAGGCCCAACTGTAATCTTTCGGGACTGACTCTCCATACAGCTGTTTAAAGCAAATTTAAAGTGGTAAAGACTATGTCTGGAGATAACACTAGAACTTTTCTAAGGCAGTGTTCTTGGGTCTTTACCTCCAGATCCACTTTTCAGGATCCAGCTGCAGAGAAGAACCAGCCCATCTGTCAAAAGCATCCTTTTACTGTGACTGTTGGGCTGGAGTAGGACGTGGACATTGACATTTCCAAAGCACCTCATCTGAGAAATGCTGGTCAGGCAAGTGGTTCATGCTCAGAGACCTCTGCAGTGACATACGAATGGAAACAACCTCCTCCCTCTTCCATTTCGATAGATACAGGCCACGGTATCCTCCGTAATTAGAGACAGTATAAGTGCTTAAGGATGAAGCTCATAGCTTGGAAAGTGTAGGCAGCTGAAGCATTTAGGCACATGATATCACTGCAAGATTAAAATACTTATTGTGTTCATCCGCTTTCAGCCAATCTCCAATTTGTAATCTGTCCAGAAAAAAATGAGATCATATATCTGCTACTCAAATTATTTTGCTATCTGCCAAAGAATGCTTCTGGGAAGGGTTATTCTTCCCAGCAGAAATGTAGGAAATAAGTTGGAAAACATTAATTCATATTAATAAAAAAGGCCTGTGAAGACAACAGCTGTTTGATCCTTAGATAAACTGTAGACAGTTTTCACTATTTAAGTCATCATGAGTGATGTACTGTAGGCTTAGAGAGAAAAAAGGAGCCAAGAAAAAGAGGAGAGAAAAGAAAAAAGTCTGGAGAAAATATTTACTTGCATACTTTTGCTAGGAAAATAGAAATGTAGCTAATGAAACAGACTTGTTTAGAGACTCCGTAGCACTCCCCAAGGGATCTGCAGGATATACTTTCCACCTACTCCTAAACTCGCTTCAGCAGTCGTGGCTGGGGTTCTGAGGTGACACCCTCGTGGGCAGGGGCTCTGCAGGCACTTGCAGAAAGGCGGATTTGGGGGATTGACAGTGCCTTTGGGGCTGGAGGATGGCAGTCATGCCGACGTGGCAGCCACTGATGTTTGACAGGGCAGCTGCTCAGCCGGGAGTCCAGCTACAGGGGAGACCCTGGCTCCTGGGGGAGCCAGGAGCTGCAGGGAGCCGGTGGGGATGGGATGTCCACATCCAAACAGAGCTACAGCATGTGAGGGGGAATCCAAAGCATGAATTAGTTTCAACTGTCCTGCCACCCGAGAGGGGCTGTAGGTGCCTTTCAAGGTGAGCAGTGCTCTCAGGCAGACCTTCACATCCCTTCCTCTGCTGCAGCACCTTTCCCTGTTCCCAGAGTACATTCCTCAGTAGCTACAACTCAGATATAGGTGACTTTAAAACAAGAAGTATACTGAAAAAGAAAACAGGAACTAGCACATGGTTTCTGCTCCAGAGGCAAGCGGGCATGCATGCAACAAGAGGACGGACATGGCCCCTTGGCTACTCTCTGCTGCACTTTGTCTAGGGAAGGGATCTTCTCCCTGGTGTGGAGTATCCAGAGACAAAAGGGAGGAGACTTTCCCCAGGTCACAGCCAGGAAAGAACATGGCCCAATGCTGTGGCTTTCTCCCACCTAAACTGAAGGTGGAATACCTGAGTAGCAGGAAAGCTTGCTAACGCCCAGTCCTGACCTCTGCTTCTGCTGGTGAAACCAGTCTGGGTAATCTCTTTGTGTTTTTTTGACCTGATTGCTCTGGTTACCACATTGGCTGGATGTCTCGTACATCCTAAGTTGATATCAAATGCAAAAAATCCAGCTTGGGGGTTGTTTTTTCCCCATAATTAATATTTATTCCCTGAGGTCCCCATGCAACTCCCTTTCCTAAGTGCTCAGCAGATGCTGGGGTTCACTGCAGATGCTCACACAGGGTTGGACCAGGTGATGTGAGGAAGCCTTTGGGAGGCCTGTTCATAAGTGTTTGTCAGTGGAACAGACAGCTCACTGTGGCTCCCATTTACAAGCTTCTTAAACTAGCTTCTAAACTAGCTTTTAACAAAGAAAATGTGTCAAAGTACCAATAAAACTGCTCTAATAAGCCCTCCATAGCAAACTCCTAATTGAAGCTCATAAAGAGAGCTCTAAACAGTATTTAAAGTGCAAAGAAAACATATTGGTCCTCAATGCAAACAAGTAGATGTGGTGCTGATGCTTTTTATTTGACCAACATGAAAGGTGCAGAACACAAAAATGTAGGTGTGGGATGTGTGTGGTTAGAAGGCTGGTTATTGGACTTACAGGCAGGTTTAAAACTTCTCCTTTAACAAACAGGCAGTTCAGCTCCAGCACATTCAACCTACCCAGAAACTTGTACAAATGCCTATTTCACTTGTACCCTTTCCCACACATATAGATGTACCTGCAAATGCAGGACAGAGCATGCACACATTTCATTGACTAGTTACTGATTTACTTTTGTATTTCGACTACTGCAAATTATCCTTCTCCTCTCAGTGCTCTTGTGCCACAGTTTAGATTCTCAGTATCAGCACAGAAACTGGAATTACTCTGCATCCCACTGAGGTCATACAGTGACTGTTTGTGACTCCTGCTGGAAGCATCTGGAGGGATTCTGACGGTCCACTTTGAGAGCTCCCCCATGAGCGACAATGGAAAGCCTCCTCCAAATCTGCAGGTTTCTCTGTGGCCTAAGGGAAAAGAAGCACACACAGATGTTAAAGAGGAGGGAGAGGGAAAGGAAAATATGTTTGAGAATGGTGTGGTTTGGGAGAGAACACAGCATTCATGGCAACCCATCTCGCAACTCCTGACCCATGAAGAAGTAAAATTTAAATACATTTTCCTCCTAGTTGCATATCTAGGTATGAGCTCTACAGAATGATTTTCCCAACAAAAAGTATTTCCTTGCTCCTCCAGTTGCTGCAGCTCTTGTTCCTACTGAAGGCAATAAAATTATGATGGTAGGGTTATTAAATGTCCTGCTGGACAGGACACACCCCAAGGTATCTTTAACTCGGGACGTGCAGGTACCACTAAAGCACATCAGGGAGCTCCAGCCATGCCTGCAGTCCCCATGGCCCTTGGCTTCCCTGGCTGGTAGTGGGAGGCAGACGGAGCGGCTGGGCAGCCACATGTGGAGGGGAGCGGGGATGGGAGTCAGCCTGGTGGGGGCAGGGAGAGTTAAAAATACCATGGAATGAAATTTTGGGATCAAAGGAGAGGAAATAATAGACTTTGAAGATGAGGAAGGAGGGAAAAGGAAGACTTAGAAGACACCATTAAAGTAAAAGTCTTTTGAAAAGGCACTCAAACCTTGTACAGCATATTTGGACTGTAAGGCCGATATACCTGGTGGTGGTGTCTCCTGATCTCTGCCTTCCTCAAGCTCTTTTCAAGGAAGAGCTGCATTAAAATCCATTGTGCTGCTGATGAAACACTTTGTGGTTTTGCCTCAAGTAATTCACTGGTTTCCACAAAAACTAAAGGCATTTTTTATAGGCAAAAGCTGTCATTTCACTGTGCTAAGCTGTTTCTGCCATAAAAAAGGTGTGATTTCACTTCCTGCACATGTGTGAAAATTTAGGATGTGTTCCAGTATAAAAGAACATGTTGCCACATGAAAAGCTGTGTTTTTAACAGCATTTGCAAAATCTCACCCTTGACCAAATCTGTCAGTTCTCACAGAATCTTGAAGACCAGACCATGACTTGGTTTTGTGTGAGTGCACAGGAGTGTTAAAATACAGCAGTGATGGGAAAAACAAAGAAGATGGAAAAGAAGAGGAAAAAGAAAAATAAGAAGAAAACAAAAAGGTGGGGAGGAGAGGAGAGGGAGAGGGAGAGGGAGAGGGAGAGGAGAAACCCTATGTATGCAGGGACTTGACACAATTGTAAGTGTGGAATTTACAAAGACTTTCAGTGGTATAAGAAGCATCTGCCTCAGACGAAGCTGTTGTCCTGGAAGATTAAGACTTCCTTACCCTTCATTCAGCAGGAAATGAGAGCCTTGAGACCTCGTGGGACTGTGATATGCTAGAGGAGGAGGGGAGGACTCCTTCCATGAGGCACACTGCCCACCTAAGGGATGCTGCAGACTTCCTGTTGCACCCAGAACCTGGAGGAGAGAACAGCAGGTTCAAGTGGATGATGGCAAGACAAACAAATCTGAAAGTTTCCCTAAAATCAGTCACAAACTTCTTGTGATGTTGGACTCAAAAGTCTCTCCACCTACTGAGAATCCACAGGCTAAATAAGACTGGGATGCATCATGTGGAATAAGGTTAAGAGAAGAAATGGTTGATGAAAGCTCTCAGGCCATCAGTACATCCTATGAAATCATCATACGACCAAAATAGTTTCTCATTTTCAGCTACAAGTCCAGAAATATTAAAATACAAAAGGTTGATAAAATTATTTGACTACTGAAAACTGAACATGTCTGAAGCAGATAATTGAATGCAGCTGTTTCTCCACATCATTGAGAAAAAAAGAAAAAAGTAAAATGGGAATTTTAGACATTTATTTACTTCAAAGTAGCCTTGTTCTGTGCGATACCCATGTTCTACATATGGCCTACAGTATATTCTTCAGTGTCTTGCTAGCACTCAGATGTACTCAATAATGCTTTATAATGCTTCCCTGGGAAGTTTAAGAAATTATTTAAAGCACTATCAAAGGGCCAAGGCACCGCAATCAAATTCACCAAATCAGCAAGAAATGCTCCTTTTCAGTTGAAATTGTGAGTCCTAATAAAAACTGAAGTTAATAGAGAGCTTTGGATCAAGCTGTGAATCGACTCTTCAAAACAGGTGCAGAACAGTGAGTTAGTCTAGGGCTGAAGTCAATTAGATCCACTCAGGCTTGGTCAATTAGTCATTCTTTTGATCTCTCAATCTATCAGAAAAGAAAAACATGCTCATTTTTACTCAGTTCTTTAGCTACAGTGAAGGGGGATCCTCTCTTAGTGTTGAAGCAGAAAAATCTTCTCTGGACTTCTTTTCTGTCTCACACATTATTAGGTTTTCTGCAAGAGGACAGGTTTGCAGATGCGCAGATGGAATACCGAGGAACAGGTTCCTGAAAAGCAGTAGGGGCAGAGCTTCGGGGTATTAAAGCAGAGTAATCTGATACTAAACCAGCATCAGCTGCACGTGAAATGGCACTGGGCTGGGCTCAGTGATGAGGCACCTAAACCTTCACACACTGCAGCCAGTGAGCTCACATCCTCAGCAAATACACTTGGAGAATGAGCTGTGATGGGTCCAATAAAAAGCGCTCGCAAAAAATGTTGCATAAACAGGCTGAGCTTTATAACTGGAAATGACACAGGGAAGAGCATGAAGAAGTGGGTCCAAAGAAAAGGTATAGGATTGCCCTGATGAGCCCCTCAGGGTTCGCGTCTTCAGGTACAGTCAAGAAAATCACCCCAGCTTCCCTCCCATCACGCCGTTCCCAAAGATGCCTGGCATAGCACTTTCCAGCTCCTTAGGGAAACTCTCTCTACCAAAGTAAAAGTAACTAACTCCAGCTTTGCAGGTTGAATATTCATTATTTTTAACGAAGTTGTGTTTATCCTAAAAAGTAAGTAGTTGTATCCTATAAGTTAGTCTTATTCAATGAGAGAATAAAGGAGTTATCCTGCTATTGTTAAATTAATGGAAGTGCCCAAGCAGAACTGCTATTTTAGACTAGCCAATTCTGCATGCTTAGGCAAGGCCTAAGACCTTTAATAGATAAACTCAACATAAACATGTTTCCCGAAGTAGACCTAAAGCAGATTCAAGGATTATTTATAGTAATGGACAGAGAATTTTGCATTTGGACACAAAGTACTGTCTACCTCACTGAAACTGTTGGTAGAACTACGGAATAATTTCCTGTACCTTGGCATAGTTATGTGTACTCAAAACCACACGGACCTGTAAGTTCAGACCACAGCTGTCCTTGTGGAGAACAAACCACTGGATGTCTTGAGGATGGCATCAATACAATATTGAAGGCTCAAGCTGCTGGATATAAGCCAAAGGACATAAATTAAGAAACATTTTACAGTCCAAATATGTTGGAAACTGTATGCAGAGCTGACCCTTTTTAGGGTGATTTGAAAAGCACATGGTTTGATTATTTTGGTGGATTAGGTATTTCACTGAACTGTTTTAGCAGGTTCTAATTAAATTTCAAAGAATAAAATTCTATCATGTTTTTAAATATTTTAAATATTTGTGTATCATGGGATAAATGAAACAACTCAGAGTGAAAAGTTGGCCCTACTGAAATCGGTAGGAGCTTTCTTTTTGGAAATTCATATTGACTTCTAGAATGGCAGAAATTCATTCTTGAGAAGATACTTCTATAGTGAACAAACATGGTATGACTTTTCTTCCTACTAAAGGACTCTGGAACTAAAAAAACATAATACCTTTTTTCCAATAAATATATTTGATATGGGGTCCCTTAGAACAGATGAGATGGAAGCCACATTAACACAATAAAGTTTCCATATTCCTTCCCCATAAAATTGTTGTAGGAAAGCTGTCACACAGTATCTGTTAAACATGACAGTCTCATCATTCAGTTTTTATCTCTGTGTGCACCCAACCCTGACACACTCGATGTATAATACAGATGGCCCTACTAAACTGCAGTTAATGTATCAATTTTTGGATAAGCCAGAGCTGGTATAGTTGCAGTGGGCTGGTTGCTGGTGCAAATGTGCATCCTTCAAGCGTGGTTGTGTTTCTTCACTGACAATGAGTACCTTGCCATAAGCCAAACAGAAAGGAGAGGAAGGCACAGGCACAGGAAGCTGGTTAAACCACTTTGTAACAGCAAATCGGCCTTGGCCCTGCTACCCCTCCTGCTGTGCCCACCTCCCCTGCAGGATGTGGTGGGCTGGGTGAATGGGTGGCTGACTGCCAGCTGAAATGGCCCCCTGGTCCTTTCCCCCATACCGTGTCAGTCACAGGGGCCAGCCTTGCACCAGAAGAAACGGACCACCTTCCCTGCCGAGTCAGCAATCACTTGTGCCCTTGTCACCTGCACTTTACCTCTCCAGAAAGAAATCCTACCAGATCAGTTGCGATTTGCCATCAAATGAGAGGCCAGTGAGATTGTCTAATGGCACTCTGCCCAAATTCATCTGCAGACGTATTCCTTTTCATTGAAGAAGTCTTGTATCTTCTGACTTGTGTGCCAAAAATGTTGCTGATCAGTTATCTCTCTGGGATAACTCTGGAATACTACCAGGAAAGTGCTGGGTCTCCTGTGATCTGACCTGATGCCATAGGACTTGGCTGCACAATTCCTGCTGGCTTTGGTCAAACCCTTATGACTCTTCTGAGGTCAGAGAATTCACAGGCGCATCTCTAGTGGTCCTAGGACCAGCTGTGTTGTTGACTCTGGCATGTTTTTATGTGCAAATGCACAGAAAGGCCAGAGCCACACAATAGCTTAAGTACACAACCTCCCACTATTTGACTCTGGAAGTCTAAGCCCAAAATTCATTTCCTCTGAACTGCACTTGACTGCCCATCCATCCCCTTGGAGACCATGAAGTCTTTGTGTACCAATATTTCCCGCAGTTAAAACCACTGGGCATCCAAGAGCCTGCTGCTAAAGGCAGTGGGAATAATCACAGTCCCTGCTCTGCTACTAGGGAGCAAATCTCTCCCCATCCATAAAAGATTTCTCACCCATCTGTGTTGGGGGATGCAGATGTCCCCCTCTAAACTGTTGCACGAGTAGAAGGCAGGAATGTTTCTCACTAATGTGAGAGCCTGGCAGGCAGAGCAGGTAGCCCCCATGCCAGGAGCCCACAGAGAGCTACTAACTGGACTGAGCAGCTGGACCTGCAGCTCCTGAGTCCTCTCACCATGAGGGGCAGAGATGGTCAAGCTTCTCATCTGAAAACAGAAAGGTTATTTCCAGCACTGCTCCAGGGAAAATGTAACGTTGCATATTTCAATATTGAGCTGGAGTTTTTCAGTGCCTCCAGAAAGTTGAACTGTGGTGGAAAAAATCAGTTAAAAGCAGCAACAATTATTCAAAACCCGGGAGAAGGCAGCTCACTTTTTTCCTCTCTCTTTTTTGACTACTTCCAGTCCAGAACTGCTTATGAGCTTGTAATAGTGTATAAACTGGAGGCAGACACAGCTGTTAACACTGTCAGGGCAGCTGCCACTTTGCAAATGTCCCCATTTGCAGGAGTTAATGCAGAAACATCTCCCCACCCCTGATCTTATAGGTGTGTTGTCCTGAAAGGTGGAATTGAAATAAAAAAGCAGTCTACACCATTTGTAAAACAAATGTCTGTCTTTGCTGTCTCAAGCTGTAGTTCCACTGAGGGTGTTGTCAATATACACGTTTCCTAAAAGCTAGCATAGTGCAGACTGACATTACTGCATCAGCAGAAGTCTCTGCACAGAGTCAGTCTCAGAAGCAGCAGAAGTGGGAACTCGCTTTTGCCAGCCCCTGGGGAGGGAGCCATTCCATGGATTTTGTACATATAGAAGTTGTTGATAAGCCCTCTTGCAACATCAATGCCTTTCCCATAGGCACTGGAGTAACCACTTCCTTTCTTCTAGTTTGCAGCTGCCTGTTTAACTCAAGACAGAGAGCAGAGATTAAGACCAGCTTAATAGGAGAGAACACCTGGAGCAAAGCCTGTTAGCAGCTCCTGCATCCCCAGAAACAGCTCTGTGAAATGAAAAAGCCATGGCAAGGTCCGTTCCTTTGACAGGGAACAGTGACATGATCCTAATTGTAATGGGGAATGGAGTGACCCTCCTGGTCTGCTCCACAGAGAGTTTGACCACTATAAATTTTTATTCTTGTGGCATTTTGCTTTCCTGTGCTCTGAAAGTTCTGCACTTGTTGACTTTGTGTCAGCTGATTAATTGGGTATTAGCAATGCTGTGAGTGAAATCCTGGTCCTGCCAAGCAGGAGGGGAATTATGCCAATGAATAAACTCAGAGCTTTAAATTGAATTTCCAACCTTTTACTTTATATATGACAGACAGTGTGACAGGATCTCAGCCTAATTCACAAATAGGAATGTACTTCCTAATTGTTGCCCCCATCTATGGATATGCTAGATATATTTCACATATTGAAAAAAGAGGAATAATTTTCCTTGGACATGAAGATTATATGACAATGTGCAATGCAGTGTGGAAAAGTCCTTGGCTACCTTCTGTAGGAAGTATGTGTGATGTTATTTATTTTTCAGGGATATGAAAATAGAGCCTAGACCAGGGAGAGCCAGGGCTGCTGCCTTTGTTTGCACTTGAGTCAGACCTGGCGAGCACACTGGCGAGGACTTGCTCTGTCTAATTTCAGTAGCCAAGCTGATGCATGATACACTTCCTTTGGCAGTGAAGTCACATTTTTCCTGTTCCCCTCTACGTGCAACTGTTCATTTCTGCATCCTGTTTGCCAGCCCTTACCTGAAGAGGCAAGTATGCATGATGTGGGGACTATGCGTGTCTTAGACTGAAAACAAAAATGACCTTCTCCTAGAAAAGATGTGTTGGTAATTTTTTTAACCTGGATTGTTATTGTTATTTTCGTTACAGCATGGCTCCCCAGGCCAGCCCCACTGCCAGGGCAACAAGTTGCGAATGGGGAGCAGAAGAGAGCAGCCAGGAACTGCTTTTGTTGCTTCCTTCTGCCAGAGAAAATGTATCCTGAACTGCCTGCAGGCAGGGAAACACCTCATCACTACCTGCTGCAGAGCAGGGATTGGGGATGAGGAGCTGCAAATAGCAAAGGCAGAGATGATGTGGGATAAAACATCCCTAGCTTTCCTGAGTACAGGAAATACAGAGTGAGCCTTAACACTTCCTACCTCATCCAGGTATCCTGAAACATCACAGACTGGATTGGGAGAAAGTTAAAGACTTGATGGGTACAGTTCCACACATCACAGCTCAGGAGCAGAGACCCCTAGCTGCTGGCACCCTGGTCACGCACAGTACTGCCCACCTTGCCCGCAGGGTGTGAGGAGGGACCCAGCCCTTCACTCACTGTACCACATCCTTGGGCAGCAGAGGCAGCCATTGTGCAGAGAACACAGGAGGCTGTGAAGGAGACGGGCAGCCAGCTGGTACCTAGGGTGTCACAGGAGCAGCCTGGGCAGTATAGAAAGCCCTGGAGCACCAGCAAGTGTTCACTTTTCAGTCTTAGAAGATGTGATGGCCATACTGGCCATCCACAATGCTGAATGTCACCCTCTCCAAAACCACCAAACACAGGAGTATTTTATATTCCTATGCCTCCCGTTCTGGCACCCATGGCACAGAGTGCTGGACGAATGTTTTCACCTTTTTGCCTTTCAGGTGGCTGTGGTAGCACTCAGGCCGGCTGCCAGCGATGCCCACTGGCAACGTTCAGCAGTGGTGCTTGCACTGCTCGCCCACAGCTGGTGGGGAGGAGTGGGGCTGGATCTGCCTCTCATCCAGAAGCAGCAGCCTGGGGCAACTCTATCACTTCCCCGAAGTCCACCCAGCCTGCTGTTGCTACTAGGCAGAATCCAAGGTACTAGATGTGATGTATAAATCCTGAATGTTTTTAGTGCTGGCTATCTTTCCCAACTAGGTGTGAGTTCTCAGGATTTTTCATAGAGGTTACAGCACTAGCAGAGAATTTATCAGAGAATGAGAGAGCATTATACTGTGAATGACTGAGTTTCTGTTCAACTACCTATGCCCATTTTATTCCTAAGAGACCGGTAATCTGTGGCAGAAGTGACTGAGAAGCCACTTCAAGGACTGAGAAGAACACTGATGTTAGCCCGACAGGTTATGAATAAATAATGTCAGTATTCCCAATAAAGCACTGCCAAGGGAAACACTGGACAACACTTGTTTTTTCAGCTTTCCTGATCAGAGCAATAAATGCACCACCTGCTAATAAGGTTGGCAGGGCTTTCTGTGAGACCAACTCTCCCACTCAGAAAGATGCAGGGCAGCATGGAAGGAGTAAAAAGAGAGTCATCGGGGAGCTTTTCAGCTCTACTCACTAGTTAAATCCCAGTAATGCAACGTTAAGCACATGCCTAAAGGCTAACTTAAAGAATAGGGCCCCATAATATTTGCATTTATTTCTTTAAGCCGGATCTTCTATAAATCTTTGTCACTCTAAAAATTACTACTCAGCTAGGCTCCAGAAATGTACACAGTTTCTTCTAATTGCCTTCCTTCATTGCTTATTAGAGATAATCACATCTACATTTTCAATCAATGACCCGTGATTTTATTTTGACCAGGTTTCTTCTTTCACCCAAGGGTTTCTTTTTGCTGTTGTGTTCCAAGATAGCTTCCCCCTGGAGCTGGAAATTATGGGACTGTTCTTCCAATTACTGTGTGAACTTAGGTTTCTAAAATTCAAAAATGTTTGTACTCGATGAGTTTGACAGGCAAGCAAAACCCGGGGCAAAAAGGAAAAAAAAAAAAAGAAAAAAAAGAAAAAAAGTGAAATAACAGCAAGACAACAGTTTCATAAATTTGAAAAGACGGTTTCTTGCCAGTTTGTTTTTATTAACTGTTATATAGGAAATGAGGCTCAAAGTATTGAAAAGGTGGTGGGAGAGCAGGATCAGGTAAACAGATCGCAAAGCCACCCCAGACAAGTTTAAATTGGTCTGTTGAAGAATCAGGCTTCACATGCCTGAGAATCAATAACCGAGAATCACCACTGGCTATAAAAGTGCTCGCGACCAACCTGCAATAACCAGTAATGACCATTCGACTTCTTTTTTTCTTCTCACCATAAAACACTCAGAAAGAAACAAAGAAAAAAAATACATATGAGTTCATGTTGTCAGAAGTCTGTAAGAGTTTCTGCCTGTCAGATAAGTGCTTTGTTGGCTTTCCCTTCAAATGCCAGACCTGTTGGCATAACCAGACTTGCAAGTACTCTCAGAGCAACAAGTATGGGAGATATTGAAGGGTACTGCCACTGACAACTATATTAACAACACGCTTGAAAGTAAAACAGACCTGAGGTGGTTTGGGAAGTAGAAGCCACTGGTGAAGTCTGTCTTTCTGTTTGGGTTTTGTTGCTATGGTTTTAGGACTACTATAGTAGTTATCATCTAATATCTTCCGCAGAAAGTGCTTATTTTCCAGTTAAATTTTGCCTTTGATTTCCCTGTAAACCATCCTCCGCCCACCCAATCACACCCTAATAATCTTGCATCATGTGCACATTAATCCTTCTTTCTGTACTTACTCCACAGATTTTTCATTTGAAATTAGAAGTGATTATTTTGTTGCTCTGACTTGTCATTTTTCACCTAAAAAAAAAATCTATATGAATTTTCTATATGCCATAAATAACAAAATATATTCTCAGATTGAATAACAGGATTATAATTCAATTTTACAGCTTTTCTGCCATTCATAAAACCTCGAGTTATCCCCTGGTGGTTCCCCATGTCAGTAGAAGACCGTGATTGAATTCTGCCCATGCAGTCAATCACAGACCACATATTACTCAGGGTATTTCTATAACAACAGGTTTTGAATGCCCTGAAATATAAGGCAGTGATATAGGAAGTAGGATGTTAGTCAAAATGAAGATGGTTATTTTTTTATATATGTAATTAGACTGTGGCATGGCTTGTGGTTTTTCTTTTTTCCTTTTCTTCTTGGGGGAGTAAATCATGACCTGCACATACAGAAATCACGTTTTGTAGATAAGCAAATGCTTTTCAGTTCACTGTCAAGAGAGGAATTAGCAGAGAAAGGAAGAAAAGAATGAAAGAGGGAGGGAGGGAGGAAGGAAGGNAGATTACAAACAGTTGCCTGTTGTTCCAGGTGACAAGCATTTTTGCACTTTTTTCTAGCTTTCACTGGCTGCTCTGTGTTGAGTGCCCACATCAGCAGGCAGATTTTAGGCAGACAGTATTTGTGATGGGCTATCATAGGGGGAACTGGTCAAGCACTGTTAGATATTTCACAAAATCACAGAATATGCTGAGTTGGAAGGGATCCACAAGAATCGTTGAATAAAACTCCTGGCCCTGCACAGCACCATGTCCAAGAATGATACCATGTGCCCAAAAGTATTGTCCAAGCACTTCTTGAACTCTGTCAGGCTTGGTGCTGTGACCACTGCCCTGAGGAGCCTGTTCCAGTGCCCAACCAC
>VZTF01008224.1:501358-588486 GCA_013397755.1 Cnemophilus loriae
TCCAGTGCCTAACCACTCTCTGGGTGAAGAGCCTTTTGCTAAAATCCAACCTAAGCCTCCCCTGACACAACTTCAGGCCATTCCCTTGAGTCCTGTCACTGGTCACCAAGGGCAAAAGATCAGTGTCTGCCCCTCCTCTTCCTCTCATGAGAAAGTTGTAACTGCAGTGAGGTCTCCCCTCAATCTCTTGAAAGCATGAACATGTGCTGTGATGTGCAGGTGGGTCCATCACTGAAACTTCAAATGTCAGGGCCTTTATAGAAGCACCTCAATGATTCACAAGTCACATGGGTTTTCATTTGAAAGCCCTCCTTATTTTTATAGTAACAAAGAAGATTCACAATTGTGTTGGGGCAGGGCTGTTTTTGAGAGATTCACTGGAAGATTGTCAGATGATTCTTTGAAATATAATCTGAGACGTGTTTCTGGGAGCAGAACTATTGCACTCTTAGTACTTAGCAACCTAACTTCAATTTGATATGGTGATATAAAGACACATTCCTTTGTTTTTTGTTAGTTTGCCCAGGAAAAAAGAAAATCATACTCTTTCTGTGGCCTTCAGAAGTGACCTAGTCCTTTTTCAGGATATAATAAAGGAAATAATTAAAGTCCTGGGAAAGGTTTGTTATGGAATCACTGTTTCTCTAGAGCCAGATCAAGTAATAAAGTATTTTACTAGGATACAAAAGGCCCTGGTAATTTAAGAGAGGAGCAAACTTTTTTCCAATATAGTTTCAGATTATATCATCTCTCAGGAATCCTTTGTGACTGGTCTTGTATTTAAAGAGAAATAGCCCCAAACTAATAGGATACTTGACCCCCAATTATAAATTGTTCTACTGTCACAGTCAGTACTATTTTTTATTACTGCTCATGTTTTTTTAATTTCTCTTTCAAATAAATCTAGTCTTTCCACTGTTTTCACCAAACATGGGCCAAAAGAATCATTTTTTGATTCCAAATTCCGAAAACCTGATGTCTCAGGAGCTGGTTCCACAAACTCTTCCTCTGTGTTATTTTTAATCTTGGGAAAAAGGATCTGTGGCAACAACCAAATCTTCTGTTTCCTGGGGTAAGTATCCTCCCTCAATAGATCCCTACCCCAGCAGAGAACTTTCAGTTACTTTCCTGTGTTTATGAAAAGGATTGCGGTGGATTTTTTTTGTTTATTTCTGAGCGCTTTGTCAGACCTGTAAGATATTGTCTGAGGCATAGCTCTACTATCACATGGATACATGTATTTATTTGTCTGACATTGCTGACCATACTTATGAGAGAGGCAGCAAGAATAATGTCACAAGAAGTTTGCGAGAGCTCTTTGCCTGAGGCCACCCATCCTCTGTAGCTCCCTCTCAGTCTCCCAGTTACACTTACTTTCTATATGGCAACACAGATCCAGGCCTTAAAATAGGTGTTTTGGGGAGGGGTTGATTAAATGTAGTGATTTTTCCTAGCTCTTTTGCTTATTTCTTGCAGTATGAACAGTTCAAATCATCCATTTGTTAGATTTCTGAGCCAATGATGGTATGAAAGTTATAATCATGATGTACACCTAAACCTAACGTAGCAGAACAGTGTAAATACCAGATAGACCAGCATCAGCTGCTAAATAGGATGAATTCAGTACAGCACAGTATTAATATAACAATTATTGCTTGCGGTCCAGGTGTTATTTTATGTAATTCCCTTATTCAACAGCATAATTGTGTGTCCTGCATCATGGACCGGCTACTTCTGTTTCTGCAATACCCATAAAATATCAAGGAATTTCCAAATGTAGAAGATAGTCATGGACTTTTTTCCCAAAAAAATTTTATGTTATAAAATAATCATATTCACTTGACTTTACCTATGGTTGCCTTCTTCACCACCAAAAGAAGAGATGTATGTTTCTGTTCTCAGGTATAAACGGAGGGCTGAATCAAGGCCAGGCTCCAAGCAGATGGGGAAATGCTCATGTTGGGAAAAACACACATTTGGCCTCCTCAAGAAAGATCAGAGAGTAAATCCTGTGTCCTGTAAATCAGATCCGAACTTGGACATCACCAAGTAAAGCAGCTCAGAGCATGCTGCCTTTCAAGTGGAAAAATCGTAGATTCTCATATTTAGTTGCCTTTCCATAGAAACCTGAATTTGACCGTTTTAACCCCACTTTCCCACTTCAACCCATTTAAGCCACTTGGGAGGTTGTTTTTTAAGGATTAACTCACTAAAGTCTCTGCTATATTACAGAATTACAAGGTAGCATCTCACACTCCCTACAAAGGGAATTGACAGGCCTGTCAAGGATTTTTTTCTGCTGGGTTAAAAACATTGCGATCTGAGAATTAGTCAGCTCAGAACTATTATATACCAAGAGTCTGATATTTTATTTTTAAGTTGAATTGGTTTCACGGGTAGCTAAGGAGACTCACAGCTATGCACGAATAGGTGCTAAATCTACTTTGCCTACAGAAAGTGTATTTTGCTTTGGAAAGCCCCAGTTGAATTTTGAAATTACAAGTTCACAGGCTGCATCTGCAGTGCTTTGCAGAGAAGTCTGTTTCTTGTGTCAGTTCCCCGCAATTGCAATCCCGTATCCTACAGCACCACTTAAGCACTGGATATTAGCTATAACAAGTAAAGTAGTAACTACAGCTGCACCTCATGCCCATTGTACTTCATAACGGCTCTCTTTACCTAGAAGAACTCTCCAAAGCTTCCACATGAAAAATTTGGGTTAAAAAAAAGAGGCTATTTAAAACCAACCTTGTGTTGTTGTACCATGTCCAAAACTGAGAACAGCTATTAGCTGGCCTGTCAACCAGACCTTTGTTTGGGCTGGGTTGGTCTGGACAGTCTGGAGTGCTCCTCTGATATTTTTGCATGTCGCTATCTTTGATTACACCTCTGTCTTGTCCACAAAAGGTATTTGAGATGAGGTATTCAAAACTGCAGTTAAGACTGCACATTCATATTCGTATTCGTATTCATATTCATATTCATATTCATAGAGCTGTGCAGATTTTAAATGAACTTATCAACATCTATGTCAGCTGGGAAAAGATCCTTGTATTACCATCAACATTTCAGAGGTGGCAGAGGTGAAGTCAGAGATGCTAAGACCTGTATTTCCAACACACCTGTCTGAAGTTACAGGACAAGACACACTACCAGATTTTTTAACAATCTTATATGTAAATGGCAAAATATTTGGTGTTGCCATTCTGTATCTCCCCTAATTTCAACAAGCATTTGGATGATGTCTGTGAGATGAAGGTCTGTCTCTGCATCTGGTATTTGTTATAAATAATAAAAATATATTTGCAAGGGGCTATTAGAAATGATCAAGAAATGTCCCAAATCTCTTTCTGAATAAGAGAAATAAAGTCATAGTATTAAAACTTTTTAAAGAAACACAAATGTTTCAATGAAAAAGTTGTCAAGAAAATTTTTATTCTCTGGGATAGAATCACTCTGGGAAAACCACCTTTGTAAAGCCAAGATCCCGCATCTCACCTTGGATAGGGAGATGTCAGGTCAAGTTCCTCATCTGAACCATTGCCCTATCTTACTAGACTACTAAGCTTTTTTTTAATAAGCCTATTGTTTTATTTTCTCCTCTCTGCCTTGAAAAAGAAAAAAAAGGAAGAAAGATCTCATATTCTTTCTGCACTGGAATGAAAACAAATTTTGAAACCGCACCATTTTTCACAAAACAGAATTCTTGTTTTCTGGCCAGCCCTATTACTTATTGTTATTGACCTTTCAGAGACTCCAGTTTGAAATTTTTAGCTAAGTTTCAGAGGGAATCAGGGCCAGAGCTGCAGTCAGCTCTTCAAAATCCCCAACTGCCTGTTCTGCTAGTTCTCTCACACCAAAGATGCCTGCCCTCCCCAAAAACAGCCCAGGAAGAAAAACCACTAATGATCTTCACCCTTGCAAAGAAAACCATCTGAGTTTTGCATTTGGGCAGCAAGAACTTCTTCTGTCGTTTCCCGTAATAACCTGCTCAGATATTTTTTAAACAGCTGTAACCGATGCCGTCCTCAATAAAGTAAATGAAAGAGAGGAAAAACACGCGCCGCGGCACATTTGACAGTCAGACACCTAGAAGAGAAGTTGGTTCAGGCCCCAGGAGACACAGCATCAGGGCTCTGCTGCCTGAAACTCCCCACTCTGACTAGAGTTGGAAAGTGTCATGTTTTTTACACCTTTCTCTCAGAAATGCTCCCCTGAGGCAGATGCTGCTGTGATTAACATTAGGGAAGCTCAGGATGAGCATGACATCCTTGTGATGTCATTTCTCCTGTCCCTGGGGTACCTGGGAAGCAGAGTTTCCACATGCACTGCAGCACCCACAACCACCTTCTTAGGCGCGTTCTAAGGCAGTGATGCTTTTAAAGCCTGTCTCTCGTCCTCTCACATCCGCAACGTTGGCGTGAGCATCCTATCCAGATTTACACTCCCCATTTTATTAGCACATTGGGCTGGGACATACCCTCTGGCAGAGACATATGGAATGTAAGTGACTGTGTTACTTGGCAAAAGAAAATTTCTCTGAGAAGCTAAATCTGAGGGCTTTTACACAAACCACTTTTTCCCCCGCTAAAGAAAGGTCAGAATTAAAGCTTTTGGAACAGTCTAACATGTTTCCCAGATCTGTCTGACATGCAGTCCTGTTCCCATCTTGCTGACCACTAGTCCTCCTCCACCTTATCCTTTGCTGGAAGCTTAAGAACATCTTGTGCATGTATACATGGCTAGAAAGATGCTGAAGCCTTCAAAATAGTCTGTTGACTTGGAAAGGAATAGGGCAGGCAGTGTTTTTTTTCTTGGATCCTCTCCGTAGTGAGCATTTGATTAAAATGTTCTTGGCACCTCCCTTCTCTTCCATCCAGCAAATAAAGCCTCCTTGAAATAGTTTTCCTGTATCAAAACTCAGCATCTTTGAGAGAAAACTTTGTTTGCTCCACCAAAATGGGTCAGGATGACGAAGCACACTACGGATTTAGTGATCAGTGAAATTAGGGGTTGTGCCCATTCCTGATGCAATGCAATTACCTGTACTGACAGTCAGGGGCTGAATTCAACCTCTTAAAACACATAGGACTAGATCACTCTTGGGCAAGAGCCCAGAAAACTTATGCCCTGCCAACTGAAAGCAAAATTGGAGCATGATCTTATTCTTACTGCATATACCTAAGCATCCAGTGAAAAATATTTGGGGCCCTCTTGAGCTGGCCCCAGGGAAGATAGACCTAGTGGGTTTTTTATAACTTTTAAGGGAAGCATTTTGTGAACAACAACAACAAAAAAAACAATTATAAAACCTGCCTGCAGACGCTGTCAAGGAAGGTGGATCCTGGACATCCATAACCAAATACAGATCGTGCGTACATGACCAGAACTCTACTGGTGTCTGTCATTTACCATGGGTCTTACTGTGTCTCTATAGGATTCTTGCATGTAAATGTGGGGCTCAAGACCCGGATGGTTTTAAGAGATTTGCCACTTCCATAAATGATATGGTCCAAAAGAGAGATTTCTTCTTTCTAGCACAGTGGCTTTCATATCAAAGGACTACTTTTGCTGTGTGTCATGCTTTTTAGTCAACTAAGCGAAGACACTACATATCTGGCTTATATTTGGCATGTCCTCCTTGCAAAAGAAAGGTAATTCCCTGTGACTCACCATAGCTGTTTAGAAAAGACAAAACATTTCAGTGAGCAATGGTCTGTTAAAAAGACTTACCCTCTGGAGAATAGCTTTTCCATAAAGAGAAGATGGCCACTGGAGAGGAAAAGTAGGAGGAGAGGTGCTGAGCACTGTCAGATGTTGAAACCACATGCTCGTTATAAATCACAGAGATATCCTTGGCTGTGATGAGGCTTGGACTCAGAACAATTCCCAACAAGGGGTTCTAGATGCATGTTATTTCAGGATCTTATCTTGATGAATGGATGATGGCACTTCAGTGGATATTGCATTAGCCATTCTGCACTTTTACTGCTAATTGGCTGTAGGGTGAAGACAAATTGTCTCCTTTCCCCTCTGAACAGTGTCAAGATTAAACATTGAAAGGACATGGAAAGAATAATTGCTTAAGGCTCTGGCGTGATGTTTTCTCCTGTACAAACATACAATTAGGCTGTCTTAACCTCCCAATGTAGCAATAAACACCACTTCACAAACTAATTTACAGGCAAAAGTCAGAGATGGAGCTGGAGCTGTGCTCTGCAAGGCGAGGGCCCTGTCATTCAGCCAAAGGGGCAGTTCCACTAATTTAAGCCAGCAAAAATCTTCGTATGCTTTCCTCCAACTCCAATGAGAGTGAAATAAAGTCTATACATTTGAATCATTGAGCAAACTAGCTAATAAAAACTGCTTTTCTGACTGGTCATAAAAAAAGAATGTAATTGGTCATACTCAAGAAACTACTCAGAACGGAGAAGCAAGGGGAGCAAGGTCTTAATAATATTGACTTTTCTAACACTTTGACATTTTTCTGCCTCCATCACTATCTGTCAGTAACACGTATGGACAGGAACTGCCAGCACACATTTCTTCAGCCTGAAGGCTGATGGCAAGCCCAGGCTTGCACGAGAGACACTGCACTTTTCATGCACCCCACGCTGCCCTCCTCTCACTGAGGGGTCACTCGAACCATATTCAGTGCTCTATTTGCAAAGACAGGAGCAACTTTTATTTTCTAAACTCAAAGAGCAGGACAAACTGTGAAATATGACTGGACAAACCTTGGCATGGGTTCAGAAGGAAAGCTACCCCAGGTACTCTCTGGACTGGATGGGGTCCCACCTCCATCCCTGTGTCACACTGGGCACCTCCTGCAGCCGCAGGCACTGCCTGGACTGTATGGCCACTGAGCCACATACAACTCTATAAAGGACTGAATTCTGAAGAGATCTTACAAGTTTTCTGGACCCTAAAGCTTTCTGCTCCATTTTACCTGACTTAGGTGAAAAGAGCCCCAAAGCCACCATAGCCTGAGCAAGCTGCTCCAATCTCCTGTATAAACCTCGTGTTAAGACACAGGCGTTGCCTAAAACCTAAGTCATATTGTTTTCCCAGTGAATTCAGATTGAAAGAACAAAGTTGGATTATCTAACCAGAGTTAGGAATGTACTTTATTTAGCAATGCTAGACCATCTGTGCTAGACCAAATCTGTGCTAGACCAAGAAATCCACAGTGTAAACTTTGAAACCATAAATAATCCCAGTTGTTACCTGTGAACCTTGTGGCACAGATTCTCTGTGAACCTGACTGGAATCACAGTGTCACTGGTTACACTGGAAGGAATCCAGTGCATCCAGACCTTTGGATTCTGACTTGATTGTGTTTTAGTTTCAGGTTTCAGTCACTGTCCCAGGTAGCTCCTCTCATCCCCACTGCACCTCCATGCTCGGACTCTGCCAAGACCCCAGGTGGAGCTGAAGCTCTTTTCCAATCATCTCTGGCTCACAACAGACTTCTGGAATGGTGTGTGGGGGCAGATGAGCATCCCCTTCCCTGAACTGGTGTTTCTGGTCACTAACATACATTTCTCCAGGATCCTTCAGCCTAAGGGGAGAAGAGCCTAAGGAATTTGGTTTTCTATGAAGTTGGAAAAGTGGCTAGACTAAACCCTTTAGGTCTTAGCTTCGCTATTTAGGAGAAGCGAATCATACACTGTATAAAGAAGCAACACAAAAATATTCCCTTCCTCAAAGAGATCCGCTCACTGGCTTAGGCAATGTGCATCACGTGTTACTCACCACATTCATCACTGACTACTCACTGCAGTATCATCTCTTTTTTCATATACTCAGCCTGCACGATAGGTGTTTTCACTTTCCCTGACAAGTCAGGACAATTGATAATTTTGCCATTTGCAAAGCCATAAAGTACTGGCCTTTGTCACCTCTGTTTGTGTCAGCTTCACAAAAGCATGGCAAGCTTTATTTCTTTCATTTATTTCCTCGCATAAGCTTTCAGTGTGGCCCACTGTCCACTGTCTTTTCTGATGTGTCCCCTAAGGGTAAATATGACTCCAGATGAAAATAACATTTTGCCGAGGCTCCTAACTAGCCCTTTCTGTAAGGCTGTGCCTGGTTTTGTCAAAAACAGTATCACTTTCTTCAGTAAAGTATTTTTGAAAAGCAACAGCACCTCTGTATTTTCAAAGGTGAGCCAGCTCTAGCTGTGCCGCTGAGAAACTACAGTCTTTCCATTCTTCCACAGCCTCCAACAGTATAACAAATAATAAGGTTACCAGAGGGTACGCAGCTTAGCGTGTAAAAAAAACCCTAATCAGATATCTTTATTTCCCATAAACACTTACAGCTGCAGCTTCTCTGCCAGAAATAAAGGGTGGTTTTTCCAATGGTGTTGCTAAATTCAGTATCTCACTGGGAAATTTCAATGGAAGGGAGGGCAAAAGAGCATATGACTAATGAAGGCAAATCCCGGGAGGAGTGAAAGACCTATCCCAAAGTAAAAGCTACCTGTGCTGCTCTGAATTGGGGTTTTACCATGGGGTAAGCAAGCACTCATCCAGCAGCAAAGACATAACCTAAGAACAGATTTGTTTCCAAGAATTATAAAAAGAGGTCTTTTTCTCTAAAATGTGAGTAAAGGTCATAGGTGATGTCACATCATCAAGGTAGGACAGACTAACTTACTGGTTTTCTCTTTTAAAGACAGCTCACATATTCTGGGAATTACTGTTCATCATCAGGTTCCTGGGACTGCAGAGGTTCACCCAAATCACACTTACGAGGGGTTTCAAGCTTTCATTTCTACTTGTGATAACCAGACATGTGTTTTCTGTCTGTTCTCATAGCAAAAGCCTCCTTGCAGGATGGAGTCTGTGTGAAAGGAGTATTTCAGCTCTGCAGGTGAGCTATGTGGGGACACAGGCAGCCAGAGAGAGCTGAGAGCTGTAGGACCTCAGGGAGGACAACCCAGTCACTCTGTTATCCCTGGTGCAGGTGCTGGACATATGACTTTTCTGAAGAATAGAGCAATTTCCAAAGGGAAACCACAAAGAGACTCAAATCCCTTGTCTGCCTTCTGCATCCATCTCACCCCACCCAAACATCAGTCATCTGTACGAAGCCATAATGCAGTTGGCTAAATAAAATCATCGACTTGGAGGGTCTGCAGATTCTTTGAGATCTTATGCTGAGCTGCTGTGGGAGATCCAGTCACTCAGCTTCCACTGTCTTCCCAGGCTTTGAATTTGAGGGAACTGCATCTTATTCTGGGAATCTGCTTTGCCTGGAAGCACATGCCCTCAGTCCCAGCAGGGCTAGCAAGCTGTTCACAGCACACAGTGTCAAAAGCATATGGGCCAAAAGTCAATGACACTTTTTTCCTGAGCAATAAGGTTGGGTTATCCAACAACAACACGCAGCTATTTCTGCAAACGTGTGACAACATGCCACAAACCTACAGAGCAGTCTTCCCAAGAAATGCCACCAATGCATGAGGCTGTCTGCCATAATATTCTGGCCTTATGAACAGCAGCAAGGCAGCCTGGGATCAACTCAAGAGCTGAAGCGAAAGCTGGGGTTTTCCTGTGAGCAGCATTCTTCTCCAAATTAAAACCCTGATATTTTATACTATGGAAGTCAGTCTTGGAAAATGGAGGATTCGTCAAGGTAAGGAACAATTTAGTAGTTTAATTATGAGCCCTTTAATGTCTTTTCATAATCAGTTAATAAATACCTTAACAATAAAATTGAATTTAAGCTTTTAATAGGCTGTGTTGGATTGAACCTAAACAAAAGAATTAGCAGCTCCAGGCATTGTGCAATAACTTCTCACTGCTTGGTGCCAGGAGAAACAAAGCATTTCAAGTACATTTTTTTGTACCTCACTATAATAAACGCTTGTAATATTCCCCAATTTCTGGAGTGTAAGATGCAGATCTTATTTATCACAGTATGTGACACATCTGGCACATGGATCAGGAAACAACTGTTTTACTTCATTTCTGTCATCACCTTCCAACAGATTTCTTTCACATTCCAATTTGGACGAGAGAACTTGGACTTTCTCTCCATAAGTTCTCCATTAACAGTTTCACAGCAACGAGCACTATTGGTTCGTTCTCCTTCCACAGCAATTAGTTCCACCAAGCTGCATATTTTGACTTTTACTACAAGCGAACACGTAAAATCGCTGGTATTTACTCCTATCTGCTCCCAGCGCCCCCGGGGCAGGCAGAGCAGAGATGTTTGCTGGCTGTCATTGCCTCCCTCCAGTGCCCCTTTCAAGTGGCATCGCCGCCTTGGGTGCGCGTTGCCGTTTTCTGCCGCCTCCTGTCGCTGTTGTGAGCACGTGTTTTATTTACAGTAGGGCTTTTGTTGTGTCCCTGAGTGTGTCTCCCGGCTGAAGGGAGCGCTCAGTCTTCTGCTCGAGCAGGGGCGGGTGTATCAAACTCGCCGAGATGGGAGCTTTGCGAGCCGCACAAACGACTGTGCACTAATAAAGCTTGAAAAGCTTGAATTACACTGGAACCCACAAAAATTTTCAAATTAAAATTCCATATTTAGAGGCCCCATGTGGGCCGTGATTTTATTTAGTTTAATCCCCTCCTGAGGCCAATTAGGTAGACACTCTTCTGCACATGCACACACTAGCACAAAAAAATAAATATATAAGACTAGTTAAAAAGGAGAGGGTAGTATATCACTCATCCATTCAAAGACTGAAATTCTTTTCCCTTCTGTTGTCCCTGAAAATAGCATGGCTGTCAGAAATCAATAAAAGTACATGCAAACAGTACTCATTTTTTATTTCTAGGCTGTGCTTTAACTTTCCCTTGCTTCTTTCTGCAACATCTAGTAAATTTTCACTGTCGCATACTGTTTCACCAAATGTATAATAAATGCAGAACCTCCAGTGTTACTGGCAGAGGAGGGCTGGATGCCTTGTTTCTTAGCCTGGGAAGTAAAGAGGTGCTGTGAAAATAAATTCCTCAGGCAACTGATTGAAATTTATCATCGCTGCATAAAGTGTGTGCAGGGGGTGGGATAAGGATGCACTCCACTCTCCCTAGCTGAATCCCATTAAGTGCAATAGGTTTGTTCCAGAAGGGAACCCAAAGAAATTCCAACTGTATACGCACAGACTGAATTCACCCATCCCCACAATTTTTTAGGGTTTTTTGTACAAACACTTGGGAAGGAGCCAGCTTTCTCACTGTCACTTTTTGCATCAGAAGTGAAAACTTCGTCTTCTTTGTACCAAGTGACAGACACCACATGCCCCATATGAAAAAGGAGTTAATAAAATGAGTGCTGAAAGTATAAAAGAAGGTCAGAGGTGATGTTTAAGTAATGAGGATTTCTCCAAGTGGGGAAAACAAAAGAACAAAGTTGTTATAACTGTTACAGCTGTCTACAGCAAGGGAAAATAACAGCTTGTGCTTTCACTAACGAAGTAGGTTAAGAGTCCAAAATTATAAGTTCTTTGAGCTTTGTCAGATATTTAGCAACAAAAGCACCTTTCCTGGAGGTAACACACTTGTGTTGAAGTGCTTACAGGAGAAGGTCTCTCCTGCCTGGATGAAACAGCCACTACAGTGTGCTCTGGATTGAGCAGACTCCTGGCATGGGTGGGGGGCTCAGGGCAGAGGCAGTGTGGGGGTCTGCAGAGCACCTCCTGACATATTTTGGGAACGAACATGAGCTATGGCTAGGAGCTTCTGGCTGCCAGCATGCTACAGGGGAAGCAACCCCTGGTACGGAAAAGGAAAAGCCAGTTTGTGAAATTCAGCAGCTCAGCTGAATTTTCAGGATAAGCATCTTTCTGATTAGCCAAGGAACTGCATGGGGTCTGTGCTCTGATACAGCGGCTTAAATCTGTGAGAACAACATAATGAAAACAAGAGTTAAGGAAATGTGCCTGAAATAAATGCAATTTTATGGCACTTGAAAAGAGATTAGGGCAAAAAGTCTATTTTTTTTTACAGGGGTTCTTATCCTGTGCTCATTGCTATGGCGTTGGAGCAGCATTTCACTGCTCCCACATGTTGTTTATTCTCTCATCTGCCACACAGGGGCAATGCATCTGCAACAACTGTCATGTCTGGGGAGGCTCCCACTTTGCCTTTTTAGAGGGATTGTACAGAGGCATGGAGGGGAGTGCTTCTGCCTTCATGCTTTGTTTGGAATTTATGTTTGAGAAAGTCAGGTGCGAAAGAGAAAGCTTATTAAACAACAAAAAACCCAAACGCTGAAGCAAATTCAACCTTTTCTTCCAGACCAAAGCTAAAGCTGCATGGGAGAATCCTTATTCAATATACACATCGGGTAAAAAAACCAAACCTAAAGGGAATAATCTAAAAAGAATAAGGTTGTCATAACTTTGCAGATATGTTAAAGCATTCAACATACATACACAGGAAATGTATATACCCATCTCTGGATCTGATTCAAAGTCTTGGAAAAGATGTCTCTTAGGCTCAAACTGAGATATGGGCCAACTGAAGGAAGAAATTTCACTGCAAAAAATGATATTTGGGAACTCAGTCTCTGTAGTGTAGCACAATTTTACCCTGCTCTTTCAGGAATCCATCTTTGCAGAGTGCAAGAGGGAAGAGGAGAGGGTAGAAAAGGCTAACATGCCCCCCACACACATACACCTCTAACCAGAGAGAAAATCATGGACTGAATCGTCAGTCTTCTCCTTTTCCCCCCACGGAGCCAGCATCTGCCTCCCATCAGATACCTTCATGTGCACAGGGTTGGGTCTGGGGCAGTCCCCAAGCTCAGTTCGTAGGCTGAAGGAGGTAGATGCTGCTGTAGTGGTATGAATCAACTAATGCCACTATCTGCACCAGATGAACAGGTTTCTTTAGATACTTGAGAGAAATTACACATCCCCTGTCTTTGTATATTTTCTCTATATAGACATAAAGCACACATAATATCAGGAGCATTAAACCCATCCGGCATAACTTCATGGCAACGAAGCAATTTTATTTTATTCAAAAACATAGCAGATCTCGCACTGCCTGTTAGGACTGCAAGAACTCAAAGGCTGCAATTTACAGCCAAACCCTGTGCTGGTGTGAAGGTCTGCCAGGGTGTCTGGAGTGCTGCATGGACACACAGCTGCCACCCCTCTTGTGCTAATGGTAAAGACTGGAACACTCAGCTTATTTGCCTGGTGTTTTGTGAGGGTCACCTGATGATGACTGCAAAAGCAGTCTGTAGGACAACCAACTAGAAAAGATGTTCCATCTGTACGTTAGGGAGGCAGGTATTTATTTTGTTCCGTGGAGAATGCACGCACTAACTCCTTACCCATCCCCCTCCCATGGAGAAATGAGCAGGAAGCTGCATGCTGAAATTCATTGAGTTTCCTCTACCCTGCATGTGTTATCCCCCTGTAGGGGAGAATGGGGCCCTTTATACCTCCATAGCTCTGGGCTCTTCGAGTAATGAAGGGAACACATTTATTGGTACAAGGTTTGGTGTTTATTGATGCTACCCATTTTTCACCAGATTTAGCACTCTGTGGGGAAGGCACATGGACTTTCCAAAACACATTTTATAATCAAGCCTTTTCAAGGTTTATGCGGTATAATACTTTTAACTGTTAAATTGTAAATAAAAATCACTGCCCAGTAGTAAGCTTCCTTCAAGACATTATAGTCAGCTACATCTTTAATTATCTGATTTATAAGCAACCCTGTTGCATGTATTACATTCACGTGCTATTTGTCTGACAGATGTAGCACGCAAAATTATCCTTCTAGAAGAGGTTGTGGGCTTAACGCGCCACTGCCTCACTGTCCTGAAAGGGATGCCCTGGGCTGCCGGGTGTGCTGGGTCCCCATGCCCTCCCCAGCCGCTGCGCTCCCTCTTGCGGCAGCACGGACCCCAAGGAAACCCCACAGCACGCGGGATTTATTCCCAGAGAGCGGCCGGGGATACAGCACAGCTCCGGACACACGGAGGAAAGGCAAAACTACATGCATGTGCGCGAAAGACTAGGCACTCCCACCCCGCAGCAGACATTTGCCAGGTTGTATTCCTGATATAAATCAGTGGGGAATTACCTTGCTGTGCGTAAAAATCTTGTGCCGTAGTTTAAAGGGGGAGACCCTGCTGCCCATGGCCCGGCAGAGAGCCCCCCCCGCACACCCAGCAGAGCTCCCCGGCTCTCCTTGACGCCATGCAGAGGGATCCATCCAATGAGGCATGAAAAGTATTAACCATTTCCAAAATCCCGCATCCAGTATTGATTTAGCAGTCTGGCCCTGGCAAACACTGCTAGCACAAGGAAGGCTTACGGGAGTTATTGTTCTGCCCTCATCCGCCTCTTGTCTGCCAGCTTAGCACTGCCTGTTCAAAGACCAGTCAAGTACTCCAATTATTTGCTTAGTGTGTTATTGTCCACCAAAAAGCAAACCGTCTAACAAAGGAATAAATAAATAAAAACGTACCATCTCAGATTAAGGCTGAGAAACAGGTATCCCATCAGTTTTAGCTAGTAAATCAAAAATCCCCAAAGACGATGAAATAGCTCTTTTTTTTTTCTGACAGCACACCCAGATCAAACACTTCTCATGGCAAGACAGAAACCCGCAGTGGGAAGCTCTCCTTTGCAGAGATTCATTTGCTATCTGGTATTGATGTGCTACTTAATTTATTGATCCACAGAGGAATGAGAACCTGAAGGCAGTACAAACTTCATTCTGCAGAGATTCTTTTGAAGAAAAGGGTTTTAGCTCCTCTTCTTTCTTGTAACTATTTCTGAAAATGGACATACCTGTCATGTTCTCACTGTATTGTCATGGTATAAAAAATTCCAGATCAGTTTAAACCTGACAGCTTGTCAATAGGTTTGCACAATAGGCCTTACTCTCCAGCCCATTCCTTTGTTCACTTTGTTAGTACAAAATCTGCAGATGTTCATTTAAAGAAATAAATTAAATAACTTGCATGTAAACATACTCTGTAGTCCTTATTCTTACTTTTAAAATCAAAAAAAGCAACCAATTTAATGGAAAGGTGTTAAGGGGACAACCTATGTAAGACACATAAAGAATGGGTTAATATTTTCCCTTTTTTTTTTTTTTACCATCTTAGTGTTGTTCAGAGATTACAAATCCATGCATGCAAAGCTTACAGCACAGTACAAGGGATCCTGAAAAAGAGACATGTGAGGATAAAGAATGGAGATTTCCACTAAGGCTATGTCCTCCACAACTTTCATAGAGAGTTTAGTTAATGCTGTGAAAGTCTCATGCTGTTATTTGGGGTATTATGTTTTCCCCTAATCACCCAGACAGTATTGACATCTCTCCTTTCGTCATCTGGGAGCAAGGACAGGTGTCACAATAGGAGTTGTCTCCCTCAAGACTGATTAACCCCTTGGTAAGAAGAAAACACAAAAGATGCGCACTCTCTTTCCATTGCAGGAACTGGGTGTCAGCCACACCAAGGAATACATCCTTTTTCCTGTCTTCTTACCCTTCAGCCAGGTAAAAGGGACTAGACTTCAGCTTGATTGAAAAATCATACTGCTTCAGGAGGTAAAAATCATACTGCTGGCTATCACCTGAGCATGATCTCTTAATATGCAAGATCACAACAGGGAACTCACCCTTGCGGAAGTTGTGGAGCTTGCAAAGGCAAAGATCTCTGCAGCTTTCATTTTCCCCTGTGCTCAGTGACCATGCAAATGGTGGCCATCTGGCCTTGAAGCAATGCTGCTGTAGAAAAGCAACCTGTAAACAGCATATTACGTTTCTTGCAAACTACAATTCAACAAACAGAAGATGCAATTCGATACAGAACTCAGCAGCTGATGGACAGCCAAGAACATGGATACTGTAATATAATTCTTTGTATTCTTGACATCACAAAAACATTCATTGATCTCGTACAATTTGTGACCTTTACGTGTTCAGGATGTCAGTAGTCTTGGGTGCTGGGCAGAGGGCTCCACTCGTACTCCTACATGCCTGAAATCTCTGGATGGTGAGGACTCAGAGAGCAGGAAACCAAGGAGAAATCTCACAATCATAGGAACTAATGGCTCCCACTCACCTCTTTTCTGCCAGCAGTATATTAAACCTCTGAACACAAACAAAACGTCTAAGAAATTGTTTCTTTTTCGTAATTGTCCACCCTTCTCTTGGTCTCCAATGATCATTATTAATTGAAAGTCCAACATATGTTTGCATTAAAGTCTATCAGGAAATGGTACAATATCCACCCATCTTCAGTGGGATTTCAGGACTATTTATTGCCATGATTCTGCTTCCATTTCAGTGAGAGGTAGTTTTTCATTTACTTGAGCAAGGACAATGTTAGGTCTATACTGAGAGTTTTAAGGGAGAAAAAAATTGCTGATTACAACAGGCTCCAGACAATAATAGTACCACTTATTTATATTCAGAGCAGTAAAACACATATAAAACAAGCAACAAAAAACTGACAAAAAAAGGGAGTTCATGCTAAGTTCAGTTCATTAAGAGTTACAGTTTGATACTGTTGATTTCCCCTGAGTTTAATAAAGACAAACTCACAAATAAAAGCACATAGCTATCCTTTTCAAAAACACATTAATGGAGAGAGGTAATAATGAGATCTGACTTTATCTAATCAGTGAATAGCCCCAGCAATACAACTTCAGCATGAAGTCATCAAGCTGCTGACAATCATGTTACATTTAAAACTTCACGATGCTGCGGTGATAAAAACCACCTTTATCAGATTATCAGGGCAAAGGATTATCTTCACACACACACTTTAGCACACTGAGGAGTGGTTACTGTCTGAGATCAGATTTCCTACATGGAAATTCCTACATGCAAGAAGACACTCCGAGTTCCTGCTGTACTCCATGGAGATCCTAGTACAGTTGGAGAAGCCGCAGCAGGGACTAATCTCATCCTTATCTTGGCACCGAAAGATCAGTCCCATTGTCTAACATAGCTGTCTAGGGTCACTTGAGACACTGCATGGTATCCAAGACACCCCCCTGGGGCTGGCAGATGTGAAGTGGGACCCGGGGGATAAACATGTCTGTCTCAAGCAGAATCTGAAAGCTGACAGGACATCTGCAGGCAATTCAAACACCACTAAGTGCCTAAACTTGGCCCCCATGAGGACACCTAACTGTAAATGATCAAGTTAAGGTGTCTTATTCTTGAACTTTATCCCACCAAAGTCAGATGGAAACACCAGAGGTCAAAAAGTAAATAAATAACCCTAGCAATACCACAATTCTGAATGCATTATAATTGGTGCTTCCCTCCCTCAAGCTGTAGGTAAACAAGTAAAACAATCCAGATACTATAGTATTTTCAGCCACCTTGGTATCTTGTCCCAATCACAAAAAAAAAGCCTCAATAGACCCAGCTCTTCACAATCTGCACTAAATGCTTATTATTTGGGGAGTAAAAATAAATTGATATAACAGGGAAAAAAATTGATATAGCTGAAAAAAATCCCTCCTGTTTCAGCAAAATCTTTGATACTCTCCACTTCTATCAGCAATCTGAGTCCACCTCATGCCTCTGACCACACATTCTTAATACCTTAGTGAAAAGAGCAGAATGTCTCAGTTCAGTTTCCAAAAGATTAATATAAACATAATCTATGGGCACTTTTAGTGGCAGATGCGAAATACTATTTGGGTTTGTAAAATTACTCTCGCTTCTACCATCACTGTTCCCTTCAAACCAAATTGTAGGTAGATTGCAGAGATACTTCTGCCATTCCCGGTCCACACACAAATGAAGCACTAGCACTTGTCATCATAGTATAACACTGAAGAATATATTGAATTTAAGGATAAAAGCTGTGGGTATCCATAGTGTTTGAAAGATACCGTTGTAAATAGTGTTGCAAATAGTCAACAGCAGCCACCTTTGGCACACAAAGCCCTTGAGTGGGCAAGTGGTTGGAGCTGGGCTGTGGTTTTGAGAGGTGTCACATAGGCTTCACTGGACATGCTTAACTCCAGGTACCTGGTTTTGGCCTTGCTCAAAGTCTTAGGAATGCTTCTTGGATTTTATATTCGTGTACACATGCAAGAACCTGACACAATACTGAAACATGAATGAAAATATAAGGCTATCTCAAGGAATAAAGTAAGGATTACTATGTCTGACATAAATACTTCATCTAAAATATACCATGAGCCAGTAGGTACGGACAATTAATGAAATGCGTAAGATTTCTTTCCTAAAAATGGGAAATGATCTTAAAAGAAGTATCAACATGCATGAGAAAATTTTTGCCAATCTGGTAAGCATATATTGCATTGCAGAAGACAAAGACAATCATCTTTAAATTTAACCACTAGCCTAAGGAATCCATGAAGAATCAGATGTAAATTTAGTGGTGGTATGGATGGTGTGAGCGAAATATGTTCACAAGTGACATCTTGGAAATACTCTTACTTGAACTAAAATTTAATATATTATGGAGAATAAAGTCTTTTGCACTTTAACAGCCTGATCCAAGCCCTGAAGACAAAAGAAATATTCCCATTCACTTCTGCGAATGCTGGACCAGATTGATACAGAGAAAATAACAGACCATATGTTTCTGATTCCACTGGTCTTTTGGTGGTGAAGAACAGACACTTCTTTGACTAAGGAAGTACTAGGACTCTCAAAGAGAGCAGTCCCTGATTTACTCCATTCTGGGAGGAGAGTGTGACCTGCCCTTGAGTGCATGCTTTCTTAACTCCTTAACACATGGCAGTAAGTAAATCCTGCAGAAAAGCTGCTGAACTTGCACATGCAGTAACTTCTAAAGTAAACTCCATGGCTGCCAAAAAGTGTATGAGAAGTCAGAAATAACTTACAATATGGCAGGTGTTACAGTGCAATAAGGGCATATCTTAGGTACATTATAAAACACAGACTGAAGTGGTTCCAGGATCTAAGAGTTACTACGATACAGACTGTGAGGTTGCTGTTTAGATTAAATTCCTCCAACCATGTCTTCAAACCATTTTTTTCCCCCATTATTTGCTCCATTCACCACATTTAGATGCCACCATCTTGGACTTCCTTCTCAGAAAAGGAAATCCCCACTTCTCAGCACGAAACCTGAAAAGCTTTCAGTCTTAGAAGGATCTGCTGAGCCTACATCCTACAGCCAGGTAACCTAAGCCACGTGGAAAAACAAACTGTTCACAACATTCGAGACCCTCACAGTGAGCCAAGCTCAGGACCTAAGCCAGCACCATTAATACCTCAAGCAGCAGACAGCACCAGTCAGTGGGAAAGTAGGAAGTCAAGAAAGTAGGGAGCATTGCCAAAGCACCAAAGAATTTGTGTGCATTAAAGCACCACCCTTGGAAAAGAGATGCTCACATTAGTTCTGTGCATGCCGGTACATCTCCATGACTGTTGATCTGGGAGATGCTGACTTTGTCCTGCGAGCAGGATGCTGCCTCCCAGTTAACCAGACCTGTCTCCAGTGGGATGCTGCCCTCTGACTAATGAGCCTTGTTTCCCAGCCCACTGCAGCATCACTCCTGTGCAGCAACACAGATTCCACCAAGTTGGCATGCCCTTGGTACCTGTGGAAAGCACATGTCTAGGCAGGGCATATGCTCTGCAATCGCAAAAATCCAGGTTTTGGGGGAACTCCTGAGTCAATTCAGAGGGACTTCACAGCTCTAAGAATCTCACTTTTTGGCACTTTTGAAAAATGTCACACTAGATCTTACAAAAATGGCAGTATTCACGAAAGTATAAATTAGGACTTCAAAAATAATTCCTCCAAGAAATAAACCCCAACCTTTCATCAAGCCAAGGCTCCATCCTGCAATAGCAAAATCCAGAAGCCAGGACCACATTGCTTCATCTCTAATGTAAAACAAGAAGAGCTTTGGAAAGAGCTGCAGGCAGGATTTTGCTTCACAGGAGGAAATTCAAGATGGTGGCTGCAAAGTGACAAATTCCTGCTTGTGCTGTTTAATTTCTGCTGAACCCAATAAGGCTGTTTAACAAGCCTGATATTAACATAAAGTGGCCTCTTGCAACCACATGACCTCATGTTTTTTGGATCAGTAGCACAGGTATCATGAGAAACACTCTTCAGTTTCCCAAGAAGGTAGTAAGAACATGGAGTGATAAAGCAAAAGTTTTCATCTTAAACTTGGAGCTAGTCTTCAATTTCTACAAAATTTTTTTTTTCCACTAGTTGATAGAAAAACTGTAGACTTTATACAAATCTGCAGGTTTGTTGGTTTGGTTTGTTTTACTTCTCAAGGAAGCAGAACTATCTCCCCTCCCACTACACCCCCAAATGAATGCAAGGTGGTTACTCCACAGGGCTTGTTTGGGGAGGAAGGCTGTTTGTTTTTTGAAGCCACTAAGGTTGTCATTCCTTCTATGGTGCTAACCCCGCCTCCTTGCTGGAGATTATTCCTTATTGGCAACTTAGCTGTCGGAGATCTGTTCTGTTTGGTCTCTTCTCACACTTTTTTCATATTGCAATGCAGCACATCACATAACAGCTGAACCACAGAGCAGAGACACAACTAGCACTGGAGGGTGGCTCCCTTCTCATCCAGCATTTCAGCTTCATTTGGGTTGTGATCAGCAGCCATTGACTCCCTAACACAGAGATGGACTCTCTTATGCTCCTTCTGCCCTATCCCCCTTTTTAAAATCCTCCACCGTGCCAAAAAAGAAAAAAAACCAAAAAAACAACCAACTTTGAAAGGTATTTGGAGGCTTTTTGATTTCAACATTTTTAAAGGTGTCAGGCTGGGACTTTCCCCAAAAATAGCAATAGTTAAGTTAGCTAGCTATCATGTTTTAAATGTTTGTTATATATTTTAAGAGGTTTTTTCCTTTCTTCTGGAATGTGCCAGAAACATGGGGTTTCTGTTCCATGCAGTGGTTCCCCCCATTTTTATTGTCCTGGTTTTAGTAGGAACAGTGGTTTAGGAAGACAGGAAGAAGGCAGAGCAAATAGTAAGCACAAATCAGGGACAATTTCCTTGTTCTTCCCTTAAAAAAAAGGTCTCATTTGCTTCAGGCTTTCTGTAATGAATAGCTAAAAGCATCCTAAGTCCCATTCCAGCTGGGCAACAGATATAGCTCAAAGTGTGACAACCTGTTCAGTTTAGTGGGACTTTATCTTTTCGTTAGACACTAAAAGACAAGTGTTTGCCCTGTGCCTGCAGCAGCTGCATACAGATGGTGATGCACTGAACTCACCCAGGAGAGTCTGAGCTGCGCAGCATACAGTAAATCCATCTGGGAGTACAAACACTTTTTTTTTTTTTTTAATTCCTTCTAATTTTCACTCATCCTGGGAAATTTTTGCCCTTAGTGAGCTTCACAAGTCAAATCAGGAAAGCAGGACACTGCTTATTTTTCAGCTCCAAGTGATGAAGGGTGGAGAAAGGATTTGTCATCGCACTAAGTTCTGGGAAGGGCTTTGGGTCCCAAACATTGTAGTCAGTGGAGAGAGATGGCAACTCCCATCTCAAATTGCAGGTATGTGAAAGCACTCTTTGGAAAAGCTCTTTTCTCTCTCCATGACTTTGGAAAGAACCCGGGTGATTAAGACAGATATAGATAGACAACAGCTGTAGGAAAGAAAAAGCCTCTTTTTTTGTTTTTTTTCATCAGTCATTGCTGTACAGAGGAAAAAGCTCACACATGCATACACACAGACACACAGAGTCCCCACCGGACAGAGAACAAGAATTACATCCCATGAAACGCAAAAGACCTCGGCGACACCTGGAGTCAGACCAGTACTTCAATGTGCTACAAGTGCATAAATAGTTACATGTTTTACACAGCAAATATATAAATGCTTGCACAGCATCAGGTACATAACTCGGCCTTGCATTCATGCTACCACAGTGTTTTTAGAACAAACTTGTGTCCTTGCACACTAGCCATATGCATGTCAGGAAAACTGTGACTCGGTTTAATTTGGTGCAACTTACACTGAACATGTGTTTAGGGAACTGTTGTAGGAGGAAAAGAGCCTCATATTCCAGGCTAAGGCCGGCGTTATGTGTCATTTGATTTGGCAGGTCTGGGGCATTAACTGGCATCGTGTATCAGGTTGGGTTAATAATCTACCACTTGGTTCTGCTTGAGCAGACTTGTGTGCCCAAACTAGGGATCAGCTGACAAACCTGGAGTCTCAGGGGAAAAGGATTAGTTGCTCTGTGATCAGCAGGATGGCACTTGCACCACGAGATGTTCAGAGCTAATGCCTGATCTGCCGTGAATCAGAAGCTACATTTGGAAAGCAGCAATACAAATTCAACTCTCCAGGGATGCTCATGGCAATGAAAGCAGGTTTGGATGACAAAATGACAGATAATGACAACTTGGATGAGATATTACCACAATGGGAGAAAAACTTAAAGGATATAAAAATACCTGCTTTTTTTAACAAGACGCCCCAAGAGACTGGGAAGACTTTCCCTCACTCCAAACAAGTTGGGAATTACCTAGTAGGCAAAATGATCAACAAGGGCTCCTTTGCCAAGGTGATGGAGGGACTGCACATCCCCACAGGGGAGAAGGTAAGCTCATAAGAAGAGGGTAACACACACTAGGAATCGCAAGTAACCTTACACTAATTTACGGCAGAAAATTTCAGACCATTTAATCTGAAAACCACAATCTACTCAGTGAATTATCCTCTGAACCGTATCCTCATAAATTAACCTCATAAATTTAGTTTATTGCTCATGTATAATCAATCACATGTGTGAATACGTATTGAGTGCAACTATTTTCACAATTATAAAATATAGACAACAAAGGTATCCTCCTGCTGAAAGAGAGAAGGATGCTGGCATAAAGACAATTTCAAATCTGCTTTGCCTAATAATCCTCACTGAGTAATTAGTGCTGTGCATCTGATCTTTAAAGTTATGGACAACGCTTAGTGAAAAGCCAACCACTCCAACAGCAAATATTTATTTGGCAGGACACATATAGCATCAGTTATCTTCAGCTCAGTTGGGCTAAAATAACATACCAGTAGACACAGGCGTGGACAGGTGGGTTACTCTCAAGTGACTTTTTGAATTTCACTTTTCATGTGGCTTCAGTAGCTTCACTGTCTGACTAGGTCCCCAAACTGCAAAGAGTCCAATCCCAGCCCATAATAGCCGGTATCTGGAATGGCTTTTAGACTAAGTCAGAAGGTTTTCATCTTAGAAAAAAAATGTCGTATGTTTCAGATGCAGTTACCAGTCTAGCATGTAGGGATTTTTGCACTTCAGAATATTTTATATGTGCATCTTTATTAATGCAGTGAGAGGGACAGATATGACAGATTTCAGCTTTCTTGTTTCGGCCTTCAAGAGAAATAAAAAGCACATTCTTCCATCAGGAATGTCTCCCTCTGTGATACTGATTATCAACACCATGTCAAAAAAAGCCTCTCCCCCATGCCAGCTTACTCCATATCCTTCTGAAAACTAATCCTGGTTGCAAAGCTTGTTGCTAATTTGCAAATATCCTGCCATTTAGGTAGCTATAAAAGTCATTGACAAGAGGAAAGCCAAGCAGGATTACTATGTTTTAAAAAACATGAAGCGTGAGCCACGGATACACCAGATGATTAAGCACCCCAACGTTGTTCGGCTATATGAGACCTTGGAGACTGACAACTCCTATTACATGGTGATGGAGCTGTGCCTGGGTGGGGACCTCCTGGACAGAATTTGTGACAAAAAGAGGCTGGTGGAACAGGAAGTAAGGAGATACACCAGGCAAATTCTGTCTGCAGTAGAGCACCTGCATTGCCAGGGTATTGTTCACAGGTAAGATGTTTCTCCTCTTTCAAACAGTCAGAAAAGAGAGCGTGCAAGAACATAGAGTGCTCTTCTTCACCAAGAGCATTTCTTTATTTTTCCCTCGTAAAAACAGGGATTGCAAAGAAGACTATGTTCTCTCAGCTCATATTAATAAAGCATTTTACTCTCAGTAGTGGTTAGTAGTGTTATAAGTTGTTATGAACCCCTTGGGCAGTGAAGTAGAAAAGACACTTATCCCAGGGACAAGAGCTGATGAGCACAACAAACCAATACTTTGCCACAATTATCTCAGAACTGTTTCATGACAAATGTGTATCTAATTCAAATATTTCAGTGTGGCTATGCATATAAATATTGTTGTCCTTTGGTTAGCCACAACATATTGAAATAACCATACGTCACTCAGAACAGAAAACTGAGCAATCACAGCCCGCTGCTTATAAAGAAGACAGGTCCTGCAGATCTGGGTCTGGGACAGGTCGATGACTCTCCATGTTGGCTTTTGCATTACGAGGACAGATCATGACTTCAGTCACTGCTAGAGGAACCTCAGCAGCCCATGCAAGGAGAGCTGATATTCCTCGCTATCAGGGATCTTGGCACATAAGCCAAGAGCAGCAGAATAAGACTTCCATTTTAGCTGGAAGAATAGGCAAGAAGCAGTTTTTCCCACCATTTTGCTGTTTTACTTAATGATTCACAGTCAATCAGATTCTTAATTTTAAATGGCAAATGTACTCACCAAGAAAGCACACAGGACCTAATGAGTAATCCAGTTGACTCCATTGTTACAGCAACCATGAAACAAATAAGCTGTAAATGTGATGTCTCAGCATTTACAAGTGCTTTGTGACTTGAAATACTTGCAATCCAGCACTTCATTATATTGGATTTGTCAATTAATAAGGAATGGAGAAGAAAGAAATAGTCAGTATCTGACCCAGAGTATTTAAATGAACAACAAAAACAAAAAAACACCAGGAAATAAACCCAAGGGGCTTCACCCATTTAGTCCAGGCTGACATCCCTGCCTTGCTGGTTCCCTAACTAATGTATTTTACAGCATTTCTTCGGTGCTCAGGATCATAACATTTATGTTCTTCCCATGACAACATTTGCCATTAATTTCTCAAGTCCTGTTCCCATCTTTTTGTTTGGAGTAATTCTTCACAGCAAGCTGGAGAGTAGGCTGACTTCTTGCCCTCCTTCTTTCTTCTTCTGTTGTTCATGCTTTGCTGGAAAAGCTTTGTGAAAGAGAAGAATTTTGCTGCACACCCTGAGAGTAGCCAGGTACAAAGTGGTGTGTGCTCATCTGGTGACTTGATTTACTATCAAACCGCCCTAACCAAAGGAAAATTCATTCCTGGCTCTCCAGCACTTTGTCATAGGGTTTATGAAGTTGCATGATCTGGCAGGAGCCCAGTCACAGGTGTAGGTTCAGTCAGCAGTACTTCAACTTGTGACCTGCTGCTAGCTTTGAGATTCAGAGCTGTGGCCTTGACCTCTCACCAGAAGCAGATTGGGAGGGATCTGGAAGGGCTTCCCTGCACAGCTCCAGCTGCGGTGATTTATTACAACTCCCTGCAGAGGTTAAACCAACGAGGATAATTGTGGGTGTATCCTCTTCTGAAAAGAAGGCATCAATGTTTCCAGAAAGATGAGCAAAGAAGTAGGAAAGTTACCTCACAAATCCAGTCTGGTTTTCCCATCTAAGCACTCAGCAAAGCTCAGCTCCTTGCACTGCTCTAACACAAGGAAAGGAGGGTTCCCAAGCTGCCTGTTGGGAACAGCTGCTGATCCATGGGGAAATCCTGGTAGAATGACACCAATTATGAGTTCATGAGATGGATAATTGTGTGCCGGTGCTTGGGTCTATGCCAAGAATGGAGGTGTCTGGTGATTGCAAGGTCTCATCCCTAAGCTCATCACTTAGGAATGTGCTAATTTAATTTACTTTTCTCAAAAGTGTCCTATGGGCTTTCCTGATTTTTAATCATGCACGTATCTCAGAAAAACAATATATTTTACTGTCTTAATAATATACTTGATGAAAAACTGTCCAAATTTGTAACTGTTTTTAGTCCAAACTGATATATCTCGACAGAAATTCGACACTATGTTCAGATAGATATTCAGTTTCTTAAGCTTTACTTCTCCAATTCGTCACTAAAATCAGCACCGATCCAACAAATCCTTAATAGGTTAAATTGAGTCTACATTTCACAGTAAAGGTAGTAACCTTTCTTGTCCATGCAAGATCATGGTTGATCACTTGCCACAGTTGCCAAAATGACCCAGAAGACAGAGCATTGACTCACTTGTTCTCCCAGGATTTTACATTTTACTGTGCCAGATACAAGAAGTCTCAGGCACAAAATCTGGCTCAACAGCTCCTCAAGCTAACACTCATCGGCTAAGTTCTGCTTACTATCCCTATGCCTGCTCCGGGCACGGCCAAGTGGTGAGGTAATGCATCTGAGCTTAGAAACCTCAAATAAAGACGTGTAAGCTAAATCCCATTGCCTTGCAACTGGACTGGGACAGCGCATGCGCACAGTGAGCCGCCAACCCCTACAGCTGGCGCTTGCGAGGTGGCAGTATCTTACCTGTATGTACCGTCCCTAATTTTTCCTGGCTGTTTTTCCTGGATATTTTCCCTTCCCTCATATAAAAATGTCATATATCCCTTTGAATCCCTACTGAACCAAAGTCCTGGAGAAACATCACAAGCTGCCCTCTAGGCTCTCTCTCTCTGAAGTCCCCATGGGAATGAGGGGGGAAAAAAATCATGGTGTTGCTTAAATTTACAACATTCTTTGGAAAGTTTCCTTTGGGAAAAAAAAGAACATGATGTATCTTTGATGTAAGATAACTTCTGACATTATGTAAGCTTTCATAGTGACCATTATCAGGTTTTTCAGGCAAGAAAGTCTACATTTTTATTAACTCTGTGAGCAGTCAGCTCAGCCTATAGAACAGCAGTTGTAGCAAGCCAATATAACATTATTTAATAGCAGTGAGTAAAAGTCATCAGAGTGCACTTTGGGGTACTAAATCTGATAGAAATGTCAGATTTGCAGTAGCCTGAAACACAAATAGTTTTAAACCGCAGCATTTCAGTGCACAGGGTTATGACACAGGCAGGCTGTGAACAAACTTACCTTAAATCTTCCTCCCAGCTTTTGGGCACTGGCTAATTTGCCACTCCAGAATGCTATTCAAATTAAAACTTATTAAAGAGAGATCATTGAAACCATCCCTATTCCCATTCTCAGCCTGGGGCAGCAGAGGGTTTTGAATGCAATGCTGTCCCATCTGGAGCCACAGAGTTAAAAGGATGCTCCCCTAAACCCACCCATCATGACCATCTCCAGACTTGATCCCCTGCAGCAATGCAGTGCTGTTCATGCAGCACCAGTCCATCCAGTCCTTGTTCCTTGTTCCCGTCACTCCTTCTGGTTTGTCCTCCTGTGCTCTCCAAGGTCTCTCTAAGAGCTGACAAAAGCACTTCACAACATCAGAGCAGGTGAGAGGGAAATCCACCTTCCTGGAGCTGTTTCTGAAACTTCTTCTGTCCCCACTATGGCCACTGCAGAGCTGAGGGAAGCCCCCAGCACCAGGCTTTGACAGGACTTAGCAAAGCATCGCAGGCTCTTGGACTGGCTCCCAACTCTGAAATTACACTGGCTGAGGACTCCTCTATGACAAAAAAGATTTCAGTTGCCACTTCGGGCACTCCCCAGAATGGGACATTATTCTGGCTTTTGCTTTTAATTTGGAAATATGTAGATGTTCACACAAGTACCTGAGCCAGCATTTTTCTTGCAGCTTGAATTACATCCTCCTGGTGGCAGGCGGCTGATACTGATTGGCCCTGTTTACATAAACATCACTGAAAATGTCTCCACTTTCAGGGTATCTGTCTCCAACACAGCTTTGGTACATCTCCCCTCCTCTACAAGCAAGGCAAATCTCACTTTCTAGTTGCCCTCTCATCCTTCGCATTTCCCAGGCATGATTTACTCGCAAAGAAATCAGAAATATTCAGCAGTGCTCAGTACTTCAAAAAGCCAAAAGAACTGTGGTCCAGTACGTGCAACTTTTTTACTCAAAAGAAGAAATAAATGCAATTCATTAAAAAAAAAGTCTAAATCAGTAGAACAGACGATTCCTAACATTAATAGTCTATTTAAAATGTATACTCATAAAATATTCCTTGAAATCCAGAGAGTTTCCATTTTCCTGACCGAAAACTTCAGGAAGGAATAAGGACCTTGTTACAATTGTAGGCAGAGCTTTGCAGAACTATTGTTATAATTTCAATTCAATTTTGCCAAAAAACTATCTGCAAATGGTTAACTGGGACATCAGGCATCCTAAAGTTTGCTTTCTGTCTTAATTTCAGGGACCTAAAAATTGAAAATTTCCTTCTCGATGAAAACAACAACATCAAAATCATTGGTAGGTGCACCTCTATCTGTGAAGTTTGTTTTCTGCTTTTTTTTGTGTGTGTGCAGCTTCACCTGCTATTCAAACACCATACTTGACAAGTGAGCTTGTGATAATTCAATAAACATATCTGAGATTTTAGAATAAATACAAGTTATGAAGTATAACTTAACAGCTTGTTTATTTGAACTTTAACTGAAACATATTTTTAAGAGAACAAGGAAAACAATTTTGCCTATTGTTCTCCCTTGTGTATTGCTGGAGAAGCAAGAAACAATTACAGATTTTATGTGTAGAAAGCTGTTGCTAGCAGAAGTGATTTGTAGACAAAAAAATAAATCTTCTGGGGTGAAACACAGGTATGGACACATTGGTTTCTGTTGAGTCATTACTTCAACTAGAGACCTCATCAACTGGTATGTGTTAAAAATAAAAAGACTTTTGGTCACTAACAGAAATCTTGCTAGGGCTGTGAAGCAAACATTTATAAAAAAGAGAGAATTTTCACCCAGCAGTTAACACAGCTCAGAGAAACATTAATTTTATTCTATGGAAACCTCACAGAAAAATCCCCAGAAGGGATGCTAAATCTTAGAGAAGCCACATGTTTAACCCAGTGTTTCCCAAACTTTTAAAAGCTTAACACCTCTGAGAAAAAAAGGCACCAACTCTTCACCCCTGTTTTATAGCCAGTCAGTCCTTTACAATCACACCTTTCTTTTTCCTCCCCCTTGCACACATTCACATACACTGAGAAAAAGGCTTAAGTTAGCATTTTTCCCCCCACATTCACCATGGGCTAAAGCACTCAGAGCTGAGCCCAATGTCATAGCTCATTAAGCCATGCTAATGTGGCTGTGTTGTTGAGCTCATGCAGTCAGCAGAGGCAAACCAAAATAATTAAATCAAAACCAACCAAACCAGGTCCATGGCTGGGTAACTTCACTCTACGTCCCCTGGTAATTCATGGCATGTTTATTCAAACCCGAATTGGCATCCACAACTGAGACATCAATAGATGCTACAACTAGCTGCTGGTTTTGTCTTTCTCCTATTTTCAGACAATTGGTAAAGTTAAAGTAATTTGAAAAGAGACTAAAACTTCTTTGCCTTTGTGACCATCAGATTTTGGACTGAGCAATACTGGAAGGTTTGAGGGTCTCTCCCAGGAGCTGTTACACACCCAGTGTGGAAGTCCAGCTTATGCTGCCCCAGAACTCCTTGCTCATCAGAAATATGGTCCAAAGGTAGATGTCTGGTCCATGTAAGTAGATCTAAAAATGTACTTATTGAAACACTCTCAGCACTGAATGGTTTAGATAAGACTCTGATATAAACGTGTTGGTGGCATTCAGCTTTGGGGCATTAAAGGCAAAAGCAGAGATATATCAGGGAAAGGTTGCCAGAAAACAAAAAAATTGAGCATCTTGAAACGTGCCTCCATTGCAAAACACTGGAGAAAAAATGAATGATCAATACATATGCTGTTCTGGAGAAACCCTGTGCCAAGAGAAGCCAGCAGAAGGTAGGATATCTGCATATAGCAAGCTGTGCTGAAAAGTCAGAGAAAGAATTTGTACATATCAACCACCTCAAATGAGCCCCACTACCCTCCTGTCCTGGCAGGCAGTTTCAGCTCATAGCTGAGTAACTTCCATCAAAATCAGACTCCTTGAAAGCCCCAGACTGACAAATGGGCATTTTCTGTCTAAGGCATATTTTGCCAAAAGAAGAAATCTACACAGAAAAAATTGAGTCTCAGGCAGACACAGGCCAAAGATGTGGCTACAAAAGAGCTATGAGACCTTCGCCCATACCTTAGCGAGGCCCTTTATACTGAATTGTGATAATAATGTGGAGTTGTTTTCCGTCATAGGTGGCACAAACCTTCATGGACTCCATTTTCCTTTTTTATTACTTCGACAGGATACATCTCCTGTAATAAGAAAGAATGCAGAAGGTGCCAGGAGAAGAGCAGTTTTTCACATAAAGTATCTCAGAATTTTCAAATCCATTTGCAGTTTGTAGTTCTAGTAGCCAAGTTATGGAGTTTTTTTACCTTTTTTTTCCCTAGGTGGAGCTGGGAAAATGATAATATATTAAGTAGATTTTTGTATTCTTTAATCTTCATGGATCTGGACAGGAGAACAGCTCTCCATGTCCATCATTTGACCAAAGGCAGGTCATGTTTATCTGTATATATGTGTGTGTGTGTGTATTTATTTATTTATTTATTTATTTTTATATACATATGCTATCAGCTTCTCCTCAGCTTTTTGATAGTAACCAGATGTCTGGGTCTCCACCTAGCAGACATTTTTTAAGACAATTTCTAGCAGGTATGATTCAGGACACGGCAAGTGAGCACGAGTAATATAGCCTAAACCAAATCTTTGTCTAGAGCATTAAGATGAAAAAAAAAGTGGCTCATCAGATGCACCTTCATCCAGACCTCTCTCACTTATTTACAATTATAACTATAATTCCTTGCAGTATCCTGACTAACAAGTGTTAGAATAAAAATCCAGCTATTGAAGCCAATGATAAAATCCCATGGATTTCAAATAGCTCACAAAGCTTCTAAGAGTAATAGCACTTTTTGGTTTAGAAGTGCCCCCTCCCATCCCACCCCACAAGCATATTGATTTAAAGGATGTTAATGTTATCTTCTGGAACTTCTGGAACAGGTTATCTAAAGAAGCTGTGGATGCCCCATCCCTGGAAGTGTTCAAGGCCAAGCTGGATGGGGCCTTGGGCAGCCTGGTGTAGTGGAAGGTGTCCCTGCCCACGGCAGGGGTTGGAACGAGATGATGTTTAAGGTCATTTCCAACCCAAACCATTCTTTGATTGTGTTTAACACACAATGCTGCATTTGATCTAAACCACTTAGTTCAGGACACCTGCAAAAAGGAAAGGAAGGCCTGGATGTACACAGCTGCTCTGAACTGGGATGTCACACTTGCCTGTCCATCTGCAAGGATACGGAGTCTCCTTGAGGAGTTCTCAGCAGTCTTTACTAAACAGTGTGTTCACAAAGGACAAAGTGTTTTAGTTTGCTCTACGGGGTTGCTGGTACCTACATGCAGGCATCTGGTTCAGGTGCCTAAAACAGAAGATTAGTCTTCCTAGATGCTCAAAAGATAAAAAGAATTTCTATACATATATAAAGTATACTATTCCACTCAAGTCCTGCTCTGGCAGGCATACTATGTATTTTGGATTTTATCTAACCGTAATTCCTATATCTCAGCTTCTTCTAAATTTACAGGGTATGAATGGTACACAAAGTTAAGGATGAAGGGACACCTGCTACCAAACTACTTCAATATATGTCTGGTTTTCAAGAGTGCTACTCTGAATTTATGTAAACATAGCACAGATTAATCAGGTCTAGAGGATTCTGTCAGCACTTAAATAGAATAATACTGATTTCGCATTTCAGGTATCTGAGGGCAAATCAGTAACCTTAGAATTATTTACTGAGCTCACTCTGTTAATAAACAGCAAATAACAGGTCAAGGTCTATATAAATCTTATATATGGCCCTTAGTGTTTAACGCAGACAAATTCTGCACCTCGGGCATAAAGCATATTTAAAATTTAAATCTGAATTGTTCAGTATTTTCATGCTGGAAAAGGCAATTCTGATGGACTAAAATATTAGTTTAAAAGATAAGTTATTTCTATTGTCACAAAATAAGTAAAGGACTACAGATTGACTGAACCCTGGAACCCAAATATTTCTGTGTAGTGCAGAAAGACTGACTTTATGAAGAAGGACGGACAAGGAGTCATTACAACAGGAACCAGAAAGCCATTCAGCCGAAAGCACACTCACAAACCCAACCAGATCCAACTGCAATACAGCCAAGGCTCCTGAGATGCAGCAGTGAACTGCAGTGCTTGTTCGCCTAATCTTCTGACTTTTGTGCAGAAGATTTTAAAGGTTCTCTAGAGGACTGCAAAGTGATTGGCTTTCATGCACCAGCTGAATTGAGGAAACAGCTGTTGTATTCAAAAAAATCCAGATAGTTCAGCAGGACAGAGGAGAAGCAGTTTGTTACGGCTAATAATCTTTCAAGTTTAACATGCAATCAGATTCTATCTACAACTACCAAGTGTGTTAGTGTTTACTAGCTGTAACATTTTAAAAGAGATTTTAGACGGCAGCTCCATCTCATGATTTTTCAACTGTTTGAACACATTAATAAAAATCATAGTTGAGCACGTCACAGATTTGTTTCACAGATATCATCTGCACTAGTGTACCAGCCAGGTCAATTAAATTGGAATTGCCTGAATTCCTAAAATTGTTATCTCTGCTGAGCTCAGTAGAGAAATGGTAAAGGACAGTTGGAGGGAGGTCTGAGCAACCTGGTCTAGAGAAAGGTGTCACTGCCCTCAGCAGAGGGATTGGAACTGCATGATCTTTAAGATTCCTTCCAGCCCAGGCCATTCTATGATTCAGTGGTTCATTCTATGGTGAAGAACAGTGCTGTTGTGGCAGTGCAGTTCAGCTGGAGCAAAGAAGTACCATGGAGAGTGTTCAAGGAAACCTCCCTGTTCACAAACTCAGGACAGTTAAGCAGGTTTTCCAAATGTTGGTACTTTTCCAGACTGAATGGCAAACCTTCACGAAGTTTGCTGATTGCTGCTAGCGGACTGTTAGTCTTTCTCAAGAGTTAAAGTTTTAAGTCTTTAGCCAACAGCAAGCTGTTACCAAATGAAAGCCTTCTAGGCATAAGTCACACCTAATTTAGCAATCTGAGCAAAGCAAGAAGAACCAAATTACCACTTGGAACGAGATCTGTTGCCTCAGTCCCAGTTCTGTGTTGTCACTCAGCCTCCAAACCAAAATGCTTTATTCTAGTGGGCTGGGTACATTACGTTGTCACTCTAAGTAGCTTATTTTTAACATAAACAGCAGGTCTCCACTTTCAGCACTGCAGGCTTTCCCATCACTCACTGTATACTCTATTTTATACACACTTCCCACAACATTCTTTTCTAGATAAAATGGCATTTACACAAAGAAAAAAAAAGGTATAAGATGTGTATTCAGTACAAATTTCTGCTTAGAGGTAATTTGTAACCTCATTTGTGATGCTGAAGGCAACTCTGAAAACTGACTCATAGCTTTGTGAGGTTTTTAAATAAGTATTTATTAGCATTATATGGAGCTCTGATGTTTATCTTCTCTTTTCACAGAGGTGTGAGCATGTTTGCTATGCTAACTGGCACATTACCTTTCACGGTGGAACCTTTTAATATCAAGCAACTACATCAAAAGATGTTAATTGGAGAAATCAGCCCTATTCCATCAGATATTTCCCCTGGTAAAGCACTTCAGTTTTTAGAAAGAATACCAATGCAAAAAAGTTTTAATCCATGTAATCATATGAATTTAACAATAACTCAGTCTTCTGGAAATTAAGATGTACCTTTTCCAGTTGCTTTGTTTGCGTTTAGAAATAGCTTTTTTGAGCCTAAGGCAATATCTCTTTATCTCCAGCTACAAGAAAAATAACATTGTTGTTTCTTCAAAAGACCATTATTCTTGGTTCTTATTTACAGGGGGAATAAAGTGTACATTGCTTTTACATAAGTGGAGCAGCTCTGTAATAAATGAGAACACTGCCATGTTTAGTATGTCCCATGCTGTGTGTCACAGCCAGGCATTCTTTCCTGTTTTTCCCACAAATAAGTTATCTAAACCTTAGATATTTTCTTCCTGGAGACCTTATCTTTTGGCTACTGACAGAGCCTACAACACTGAGATTATTAAAGACACGGGAGGGCTATTTTTATGAAGGGTCTGTACATATTTTTCATGAGAAAGAACTGAAATGTAATATTTTTCAATTAATTTTACTGACAATCTTTCATGATGTACAGTCAATGAAGTATTTTAGGACAACTGAGAAAGATAGTTCTCAAAAATTCTAGCCTGAATTACAATCCATGGCTCTAAACCCCTGAATTCACATTGGTGTGCGTACTCTCCCAGTCAGCAATACAAGGTTTACTTCCTCAAAGTTCAAAATTCTGCTGCTTTACAGTGATTCCTATATACCTCTGGCTTTAATCCCTATTTTCCCTCCACCTAGAGTAGCATCTTCTCTGTTGATCATCACAGGCTTGGGCCCCTTCTCACAGCTGTTATGGCACATCTTCACTGACCAAGTCAGAAAGCAGAGCAGAGTGAGACACGTTTTGCCCAGCTATCTACCAGCAAGAGTTCAGATCTCCCCATGTTTTTGAGCAGCGTGGCTGTGATGTTAGGCAAGAATGATCCTAGGAACCAGGATGAGCTTCAGCAGCTGCCTGCAGCCAAGCACTGGGAAGCAGCAGACAGTTCCAGACCAAGCTAGCTGGTTCTAGTCTGGAGTATTAAAATAATGTGATGATTCAATTTCTTTCTCTCCCCTAGTAAATGGAATAAGGATATCTGCCATAGCAGTCAAGAATGTTTGTACATTAGTTTCTCATTTCTCTTTCTTTGGAGATAGGTTGCCAGATAGCAGCTTCATTTTTGTAGAATCCCTCCATAGCTGCAATTATTATATTTCTAGTTATTCTTATTTATGTTATTGTTATAGCTTCTACTAATAAATGCATTATTTCTGCTTTTCTGCAAAGCCCACACAGTTAGTAGAAGATTGTGGATAACTCCATTGTTCACTTGCCCACTGGGAATTCAGTGAGAGAGCAGTAATAAACTAGCTTTGCATACTTTAGATCTAAATTCGTCTGAAGGAGATTACAAGTGAAAGGAGCAGTATGTTCCCAGTTTAATGCTCACTTGCCATTTTGTTCGTTTCAAAACTTCCCCAAGGAATATGGAAGAATTCAGTAAAGTTTTCCCAAGAAAAAAAAATAAATAAATAAAGAGAGGGACTTTGTGCAGTGTTGGAGCTGAGTGATTGACATACAGGAATGTTTGAGCTTTCTCTGTCCCAACTCCAGGGATCCAAAGCACAACAGATCATGTAAGCACAGGAGTCCATCTCCAGCCCTCATTACAGAGAGTTTTATCAGTGCAATTGGCCTCTTTGGGTGAGAAACATAACTCCTGTGTAGTCAGCTGGCACAGAAGTGGCCCTTCTCAGAGGCCTGATCACATGCTGAGGGAGCACAATGCTGAGATTACTGCTGAAGCCATAGGCTGCATTCACTGGGGTAAATCAAGCAGATTAGGAACTGAGTTCCGCTACTGTATCTGCAGCAGCATCCGAAGGTCCCCAGCAGGCATCCCAGCATGGTTTGGCCACTGTGGCCCACCCTGTCCTAGGGAGAAAAGGGTCAACCCGTGGGACCACAGCAGACACCCTAGAGACTGAATTGTAGCTGAGGCTCTTACAATGTGGAGAAGCAGGGCAAGTGCCACATTTCTGAAACAGGAAAAATAGGCAGTGATCAGATAGAAATATTACTAGCAAACAAGCCATTTTATTGGAATACTGCACAGGGGCTGTACACTTCATGCAGTCTCTACTTGAGCCTGACCCTGCTAAGAGGCCTGGAGTCAAAGAAGCAATAAAAGACAAATGGTTGAACGAAGGTTTCACCAGGAAAATACTGAACGCTGCTGCCTATGAGAACAGGTAACAGTTTTGATATCTATCTTCTACCTTGGGATTTCAGGATTGGGGATTTGGAAGGGAAGTGTTTTTAGGACTTTTTTGTTTGTTTGTTTTAGAAGATTTTTGTTATCTACTACGGGCTGTTCCAAAATGACAGTTTTACTTCAGAAAACACCACATCAACACTTCTAACTGTGGAAATTTTATTTAAGAGGAAACATCCTTATAGAACTGTTTATATCCCTTGTATCAATAATTTTGTTCTTAACATGCATGACCGCTGCCACTAATTTCAGTGTGCTTCTAATCCTTTCCTACAAAACTAGGTCTCACATGCCCACCTGAGGAAATAGTTTTATATTACACCAGTTCTCATTATTCTAATAATTTTTATTCTCACTCATCTTTGTAACTGGTTTTAATGAGTCTCCATTTTTTCTTAGCGAGGCACTTTATGGTTTAAGATTATTGTAGAAGCTTGAAATAGATATGTGCAATATGACACTTCACATAAACACTGCCAACTTTCAAGATGTTATTCATCTTTCATGTTGGGAGGCTGCAAAGCATAATTTGCATGTCTTTAAAAGCCTAAATTTGGTGATGGACCTTTTACATCATGCTCACTGCTGAAAGTAGCTAGTAATGGGTCACATATTTTATTCCCAAATTGTTCTGTAAAAGTCAGTATTTTGCACTAATTGAAAAAGAGAATAATTTGGCCTGTGTAATGTGCACCATCTGCATTGGTGTCTAGAGGACTCTTAGCAGATTTTCCTACCATGGTGATCCACTGCCAGTCACAGCCAGAACTATCAGAAATCTATGTGCAATTTCTGTGAGAATTGCCCACTGCTCTTACCTTTGCCCTCCTTCCTTCCCTCACGTGTCTGTGCTCATTCATACTGAAGTTTGAAAAAATGTCTTAGGAGTCTCATAATCCAAGGCTGGTGTATGTCTATAATGCCTTTTCTAGACTTTACTACTCACAGAAGCCTGTGAATAAAACAATTATCATTATAACAAAACATGTTTTATTTCACAATCTGATTTATATAAACATTAGAATCCTACTGTACTTTCTTTAGTTCTTTTTTGTCCTTCAAGATTTTCCTGCCTTTGCTACTTTTCTATCTTCTTATGTACATGTACACACAATATCTCTGTTAATCCATTTGAGGCTACTGTACTGAGAACTGAAATACACACACTTGATTAAAATGAGAAAATGCTGTTTTCCATATTTTAATTTTTCAAGCTTAATCCTGGTGGGTGTCCTTTCAGAGTAATCAATTATATCAACAATAGGATTTTTAATGATGCAGTAACAGAGCCTCAGCCCAGCAGTGAAGTTAGCGTAGCCAGACAAGAAGATTATTGCACAACTGTGTACCATAATTTGCCTGTAAAGTCAGCTTAGCCATCTCCAGCTGCATCACAAGAAGTGCATTGTCTGCTCACTGTAAATCCTGACATTATACCTGGTCACATCGTTTTTTCTAATATTTCAGATTTTGCCCCAGTGGATTGAATCCTGTTGTTTTAAACTACATGACAGAAATTATGGCGTTCAGTCTTTCAGAAGTTATCAACAGTTTAATAAATAACAGACCCTCTCCTGCCACGGCCTCTTACTGCTTATTGCTGAAGAAACTGCTCAGGTACCAGAAAGACCACAAAAGAGCTCAGGTAAGATATTATGATCATGAGAGGCATAAAGTGCTCCCTGGATTCTTATGAGGAACAATGCAGCAGCCACGTAACACACATGAAAAAGGTGGTTGTCCAAGGAATGGGGAAAAATTCATCAAAAAATAGTTATGAAATTGCAGATCCAAGTGCAGTCTCAAGAAACCTACATTCTGGCATTCTCAGAGGTGATTAATTTAAGGGATTTTTTTATTCCCAGAGATAAATATGCCTTTTTTATGACGAATGGATTTTTAAAATGAGCTGCTGGTTGTAATGGGATTGAGAATTATTTTGTTTTACATATAAGATTACTTTTCCATTGGGAATAGGAGCATTAGCATCTCAGTGACCTTGCCATCCCTTTCCTTTCTGACTGGTCTGTGAGGGTTTAATGCAAAGTCTGGGGAGGTGAGTGGGAAGCTGTGAAAGTTGTAAAATCTTTTCCCAGCATCTTTTTTTTTAATATATATTTTTACCCCTGTATCTTATGCTCACACTTCAGCTCCAGCTCACTCAGGGACGTAGAGTGAGATCAGAGGAGACAAACGTTTTAAAAATAAATTCAAGAAATTATGGTAATCATTGGTAAGGCCACAATTAGTCAAAAAGGCTGTAAGCTTTTCTTTTACAACCGTCTCCACTAAGGGGTTCACAGCTCAGCCATAAAAATTTTGCTTCAGGCAGAAACTAGGCAGACAGGAAGCCAAATTCCAGCTTCTAACACACAAGTGCAATGGGAAAAGTTTCAGCTACAAAAACACACACATTAGAGATTAGCCTCCCATTCAAAGCCTTCACCCTGGAGAAACTGTATTTTGAGAAGGTCCAGTTGACTCCTCTAGAAATTATTCAGATGAGCTTGAGCAGATCCAGATCTCCATGCCAGCACACAGCCCCACGGTCGCAACAGTCTGTGCAGTGTCTGCAGACAGAGCCATAACTCAAAAATACGAGTTGGGGAGTGTGTGTGTGCATGCTTAGGGAGAGGAGGCTTTTCTTCACATATGTGAACTTTTTCATATTACAATTTTAAGTAGGATCTGCTAAATCATAAGTCACTCAAAAAGACCCATATTGTGAAGGCTATTGACCAGCTTTCTAATACCTCTGGATATCAAGCTGATTTACAGCCAGAAGAGCTCTAATCTTTCAGGCAAGTGGTAGTGTTTCACGTCCTGTATGACCTCTTTCAGCATCCTACCCGGGTGGAAGAGGGAAGTGATCATGTACATAAAGTTGCAAGCCGATTAAAGGTCTGTGATACTTCCTGCCACTCCTGACATCCAAAATGCCCTCTTAAGGCAGAAACTCAAACTGAATTCAAGCAAAGACCCTTAAAATAGCTCTGATTGTAAGTTAATAACACTAAAAAATATTGTTTTGAAGTCCTAGTAAATACATTTCCCAGGCAGACTGAAACTTTCGGTAGAGCAAGGAGGAAAAGAGGGGAAGTTTAACGAAGGAGTGAGTGACATTTTCTTTCACTGTGTTGACATTTTTCCAGTTAAAGGTTTAAACCCAAACCAGTACTGACACAAAATAATCTGACCAGCTTCCAGCTCAAAACAGTGATGACTTTCACAAAATCACAGCATCACAGACAGGCTGAGGTTGGCAGGAATCTCTGGAAGCCATCTCATCTAACCCCCCTGCTCAAGCAGGGCCACCCACGGATGGTTGCCCAGAACCACGTCCAGACAGCTTTTGATTGCCTCCAAGAATGAACACCAGCATCCCTGGGCCACTTGTGGCAGTGCTTGGTCACCCTCACGGTGAAAAAGTGTTTCTTGATGTTCAGAGGGAAACTCTTGTGTGTGCTTCAGTCTCTTAAACATCTCTGTGGCCCAGAACTCTCTCCAGAATGTCCATGTCTCTCTTACTGAGGGGTGCAGAACCAGATGCAGCGCTCCAGGAGTGGCCTTACCAATGCTGGGCAGAGGGGCAGCATCACCCCCCTCGACCTGCTGGCAACACTGCTCCCATTGCAGCCCAGGAAACCATCTGCCTTCTCTGCAGCCGGGCCACATTGCTGACTCATGGCCAATTTGGTGCTAACCAGGACCTCCAGCTGCTTTCCAGCCCGGTGGCCCCAGCCTATGCTGGTGCCTGGGGTTGTTCTTCCCCAGGAGCAGGACTCTGCACTTCCCTTGCTGGACTAAACCCAGCAGGGACACGTCTAAGCATGTAAACTGGATATGCACCCTGGGGTCTGTTCAATTGTGTCATATCACAACTCCCCATTTCTACACCTACCCTGTGTCCCCTTCCATGTAAATCCCAGGTGTGTAGAGCTTTCTTCCGCACCACAAAACAATGCAGATCTGCAAATTTTTGCGTGATCAGTGTGGGGAGTTCTTAAATTTGCGGACAGGATCTCCCTTTGATGGTTTCACAGGGAAATGACTCACTTTTAGTAGGACATCTTTGCTGAGAACTTGAAATACAGGCACAAGCTAAATGTCTAAATTTGGCAGAGTGGATTCTACCACAAATAATACCTTCCAATATCTGTTACTAAGACATACAAATTAGGAAATTAAAACAGACCAATTTATACCCTCTTTTCATCTCATTAAAAATTTGTTTCCCTTTTTCCATCAGCATACATTTTGAAAATGCTACCTTTAAACTCATGAACACAAAGCCTGCTACCAGCACAGTTTAGAGATAATTCTGTTATCAAAGACTCTTTGTAAACTCACCATTTTTTCCCTAGATAATCACTCTACATAACTTGTTCCTTATTTTTGTCCCTCTATTCCCTCTTACATTCTTCTCTATTATGAAAATTAATATTTGTCCCTTGCTAATAGTTAGGGTCTGCAGCTTTTTGCAGTTAATAATGATCTCTTGACTGTTTCTTATTCAAGCCTTTTGCACAATTAACCTGTGCAATCACTCTTCCCTCTTAAGGAGCTCTTTTAAATCATGACTATCAGTGCTACCGCTTTATACCAGTTTCTCCAACATTCAATAATATTCGTATTTCCCAGCAAGGGTGGAATTAGGGCAAAAACAGGGAAGAAAGAAAGGAAGGCTGGCTAACAAATCAAGCTGGGCATTCTTACTCAATCAATGCTTTTATTTTTCCAATATCCTCTGGCCTGTTCTTCAGCTAAAGCTACTTTATGCACATACTTGCACAATGGCAAAACTTAGCCCTGAGCATATGTGAAGTATATAGGGAAAAGAAAAGAATGCATCTCTTGGATCCCAAGGCGGAGCCCCACACGGGTGGCATGACGTTTTTGGGCAGAGGCAGAGCCAAGAGCAGCCCCCAGCTTCCCTGGAGACTGGCGCATGCTGCGTTGGCACGGCTCTGGAAGGAGGCGGCTGGCAGGGGATTATCTTGTGGGGAGAACTCTCTGCTTTGGTCTAAAAGAGGCCAAATTCAACCACCTCTTTGGCAGGCTCTAGTGCACTTCTTCGACCACCCAGCCACAGAGAGTTGAAACTGAGGAAGAAGAGTAAAGATTGTTAACTGAATGCAAGGGGGAAATCTCCCACTTTTTATTCATCTTCTTGTTGAGATCCTGATGTTACTAGAGCTTAATTACAACAGCATGGGTATTTGATATTTGTGTTATAAATTATGCCAAGGATATTTCAAAATGCATAGATAGATGTTCTCTCTATTCTGTATAAAGCCAACTATTTGCTATTTATTACTAGCAGTGTGTGATCCATCTTTAAATCACATTATTTCCTTTCAGCTCTCCAGATCTTGCAAATGCATGCATCTGCTTTAACTTTAAGGATAAGGATAGTTTCACTGAGCTCAACAAGACAGTTCGTGTGTATAAAATTAAAGCACAAAAATTAGAATTTGCACATAAATGAGTGGAAATTCAAATCTAAATTATGGAAACAGATAAATGGAAACTAACAGTCACAGGTAAAATGAAGCAACCTGAAAACTAGTTGCCATTTATTTACACTATTTCTTTCTAGGACCATAAAGATTATTGCATATTTCTGTCTGCCTATGAAAAGAGATATTTACAGGGAGCTAATATCTATAAAGGTGCAAATTTATAGTAAAAAAAATACTCTGGTTTTTTTGAGCAAATTAGAAACCTTCTTTCCTCTCAGTGACTTGTAGAAAAAGTTGGCATCTGGCTCTTCTGAATATTCTGTCCAAAAAGAATGAAACATATCAAATATCAACACAAACAGAAAAGTAATTGCATTCATAATAATACCTATGAATAACAAGCAATAAAATATTCTACCAACACAATCAGCCCAAGACATTGTTTGGAATTCAAACGCATATTCACAAAACAGTGCATTCAACCCATTCCATGCAGCAGAATATGCTATGATGTTTCCCACAATATCAAGATAGATACAATTTCCTGGGGAAAATTTTTCAGCAGAAATTCTAATCTAAAACTGAAAAGAAAGTCTGTGGAAATTACTTTTCATGTACAAACCCCCTGCATTTGAAAAACCAGTATGTCATTGTATTTGCACCATCTCCCTGTATACAGAGGTTAACATTTGCACATGCAAATAATAGTTTTGTTGGATGCGAACAGATGTGATTCTCATTTTTCTGACTGCAGTTAGAAAAGTCTGTTGAAAGCTTTACCCTTAAAGAAGCATAAGATCCTTTCCATGTTCAAATTTGAGCCATAAGTCATTGGATAAACTTAAAACACAGCCTGTCCTTTTATGCATCGTAGTTTCTCCAAGCAATGTATTTACATTTTATGTGTTCTGCTGTAGAGGAGGGAGCCTTAATGATTACAATTTGCCATCCAGAACTTTATAGCCAGTCCTTGCAGAAAATAGCATTTCTGCCAAGAAGCTTCCTGCCCAGGTGCTTAACCAATTAGCTCTTAAGAGGTCTGGCAGTAAAACCAGTCATGGCAAGTTTTCCGATATACTGTATATAAGGTGACAGCTTGCAAAATGTAAGATGAAAATTTGTTTTCTTAACTAGCAGTGTGTAAAATCCTGGGAGACTATATGATTGCATAGCCTAAAATACTTATGACATCTCAAATTCCCAATTGATCTAGTGTGGTTTTAGCAACATGTTGTCAACTTAAACATATTTTGTTTCTTTTTATAAATACTTTTAAAATATTTTCCCTAATTGTGATTGGGTACTACAAATATGTAGGAAGGATGGAGTAACTCCACAAATTTGAGGTTTGGGGCCCTTCAAATTTTTCCAAACGTTTTTGCTAACTCACAAAATACATTCAAGCTATCAAAAGTGCCTTTTCTCCACAAATTACATCCACTTTTTAAAACGGCATGTTAGATTAAAAACATATTTTTCACAAGGGGAGTACTTTGCAATGCAAAGATTAGAAGAAAACCATGAAAAAGATAAATACATCAGAGTAAAATGAATTAACTCTCTGATTATGGAAGCAAGAAGTTTGTATTATGTGGGGATGGCAGTAAAAAGATCAAAACCCACTACAGATAATCCTTGAAGTAGTAGCCATGTAATGACAAAGTGGGTCTGTCAAAGATGATGTGGAGAGCAGCAAAAAAAAGCTTGGTATTGGACTGGAATATCAATGTGGGTAGTTGTCTTCGTTTCAGAAACTGCATTTCAGAAATTTCTTTTTCAGGAGTGCCAGACCTGAAAGGAGATGTTCTATGGCAGAAGCAGCACACAGAGCAGTCATCTCATCACAGGACTTAGTTCTGTAGGAAGGGGTTTATTTCTTCTATTCTTTGCTTTGCAAAGTGCTCCCCTTGTGAAAAATATGTTTTAAATCTAACATTTTATTTCACAGCGCTTGCATTTTCACAAGGTTTTGATAACTGAAACTCTGATCATTTTACAGAGGGACTATGAAGCCGAAAAACACAGTATTGATCCCAATAAACAGCTGAATAAGGAGTCAGAAACAAAGATTTCCCAGAAGGCTGAAATGGACACTCTGAAAAACCTCAGAAATTACGGCAATAGGGCATTTCCTACTGTACTAACCCTGGCAATGCAAAATGCTATTCAAGAAGATGAGATCACGATTGCATTGGAAAACCAAGAAAACCTGTCAAAAGGTACTGTTCTGAAATAAGTCTCAGCATGTTAGTTCAAAAGGGTGAAAGGGTATCTGTCTGAGGAAAAAAGGGGAACACAATTCCTGAAAACGCTATAGAAATATCTTTACATTTTGTTTTGAAATTATGAGTATTTTGAGAAATTGTTTCGCAGGTCCAAATCTGGTGATAGATTATCAGGTGAAATAATTTGCAGATGAACACCTGATCCAGTGCATAGTCTGCAGATACTGATCACAAATAACTGTTCCATGTCCATGTGTAGGTTATTTCCTCTATGAGAAACCCTGGGACAGTACTAGCACCTCTAAGGCACTTCCAAGGACAGACATTTACGAGTAAAAAAGGGCATTTATTTACATTCCCAGGATGAATGTGAGCGTGGTGCAAGTGTCACAACTTCACTGTACTCAGTGAGGTGTTGTATTTATATTCATGACATCATTTTCCACGGTCTCAAAAATCTAGAAGATGCCCAGTACTGGATAATCAAACTCCATATCTGAATTTATTTCTGCTCCAGTTAATTCACCCCCACAGCTATTTACGTATGTGCCATGTTTAAAATGATGTGATAAATATCCCCAGAAGCATAAATGCAGAGGTTGCCCAGAGAAGCTGTGGATGCCCCAACCCCATAAGTATTCAAGGCCAAGCAGGATGGAGCTCTGAGCAATTTGATCTAGAGAATGGTGAATGGGAATTGGAATGAGAAGATCTTTAAGGGTCCTTCTAACCCAAACTATTTGATTCTTTGATTCTATAGTAGTCTCTAAAATTAAGCCAGACAAATTTATGCTGAGAGGCTCATTTAAGACTGTTCACCCAACCAAAAAACTGATAATTGCCTACCTGCAGATCACCATCTGCCTGAAATCATCAGTGCAAAATTTCATTCTGTGTCAAGGTTTACTTCTATTTATGCCTTTACAAATATTGATTTTATTATGGGATGAAGCTGATTTGATAATAATATGTTGTTTTCTTGAAAATACCATTCCAGCAGAAGTTGATCTGATTTGTTCTATATTCTATTTAGTTTCCAAGTTTGCAGGCAGAGAGTTGGTTCACTGTGGGCCTCCTAAGTCATCAAGCAAAAGTATGCCATGTGAGCCCATATATCAGCCACTTCTGGACTCTCAGAACAATCAGAATGATTTTGAAGACTTGACAGGAGCCAGAAAACCATGTCTCCATGAGAAATCCCCATCCACACCAGCAAATAAGCAATCTCCCTTTTCAAACATCCAAGCAATGACAAGTAAAAGCAAAGTACCTCCACAGTCCCTGATGGAGAACAGAATTTTTACCAGAAGTCCTTTGCCTCGTCAAGACGTGAGGTTTAAAGACCTTCTAAAGACAGTATATGACAACATTCGCAATCCAACACAGAGGCAAATTGATAAAGAAGGCGCTGAGCTCCTCATGATTGACTCTCTCCAGCTGTCACCTTTCCCCAAGATGCAGCAAGCTACCCTGAGAGAAACCCTACAAAGAAAGATTTCCTTGCTGGGGGCGACACAGGAACATACAGCTATCTGCCCTCTTGTTATAGTCAATGGTTCAAACACACCAGCTTTTCCCATGCCCCAACAGCAAAAGTTTACTGTTAGAAGTATGAGGCAGTTTAAAGAAAACCCAACTCATTTTTTCAATAAGAAAACTAAGAAAAACTTTATTCAGCTCAGACACGTACCTACAACTACAGATGTAAATCTTCCAGTTTTATGCCCACCATACCAAACCAGGTCGGGGAAAAAACCAGAGATTCTAAGGTTAAATTTTGCATAAATAAATCACACATAAAGCATCAGAAGAAAAAAGGGTGAAGGAGCAGGTAAGAAACAAAGGTGAACAGAAAGAGAGAGCAAGAAAAGGAAGGCAGGAGAGCTGAATCCAATCTTAAAATGAGAATCCTCCAGACAAAAAAGGACTATATGATTTAAGCTGTGTATCCTCAGATATCAACCAAACACTGTGCTACAAATTTTGTGGAGCACACCAAAGACACAGAAAAACAGATGCCAATGTAACAGAACAACATCATGTATATCTAGGCACAGAAATGGACACTGAGGGCAGAAGATGTGATTTTAAATATTTTGTACCGATACATATAATGTCCTAAACTTGTGTTACTTATGCATTTCATTAGGCAAATAAACCTGGGCGGGCAATTTTCATTAAGCTGTGAACATAATGCAGAAGGTAAAAAGCCAGCAACAATGAGGGAATAAACAATTTGGAGGGGATTGCCATGACACACAAAATAGTCATGGCACTGATAAATTATTTGTTTGTTTCTTTGCTTGTTTATTAGTTTTAACTGTGTGTATCCCTGTTAATGGAGACCATGCAACCTAACTCCCCTGAAAGAGAGTTAGTTGCATTTTCTTTGTAAATTTAACAACTTCATTAGTATTGCCTATTTGTAACTGTTTGCCTTTGCAATATTTGTGCCTTACTATTGAAAACATGGGTTTGCTTTCAGTTTCAATATATTACGGTTCTCAGTTAGATAGTCATAGTACTAAGCTTTAAGCCTGTTTCTGTCCTCAAACAAGTATTATATCAGTTTAGATCCCTAAAGTTCAATGGATTTGAACTTGACTGACACCAATAGAGGTCAGAATACAATGGGATTCTTCATACTTGCTGCTCTTTAAGCTCCCACATAAAAGATGTGCAAAGGTTTTTTCTCAGAAAATCTGATTTCCTTATAATTTAGGGAATGTTTATGTCTTGAATATGTTTTAAGCTTTGAATTGCCATTAAAAAAACAATTTTTCTTTGAATATACATTTTGAAACAAATGGATTCAGCTGTAAGTTTACATTTCAATTCACGGTTTCCTTTCACAATACTGAAATGCTTCATTCTGGACATAAATCATAGATTCGTAAAATCATAGAATCGTTTATCTTGGAAAAGACCTTCAAGATTATCAAGCTCACCACTAAACCATGTCCCAAAGAGTCATACCTACACATCTTTTAAATACCTCCAGGGATGATGACTCAACCACTTCCCTGGGCAGTCTGTTCCAATATTTGACAACTCTTTCAGCAAAGATATTTTTCCTAATTTCCAACCTAAACCTACCCTGGTGCAGCTTGACGCTATTTCCTCTTATCCTGTCATTTGTTATCTGGAAGAAGAGGCCGACATCCACATGGCTACAGCCTCTTTTCAGGTAGTTTTAGTGAGCCATACAGTTCCCCCTGAATCTCATTTTCTCCAGGCAAAGCAACCCCAGCTCCCTCAGCTGCTCCTCATAGGACTCGTGCTCCAGCTTCTTTGCCCTTCTCTGGACACGCTCCAGCACCTCAGCGTCTTTCTTGTAGTGATGGGGCCCAGAACTGGACACAGCACTCAAGGTGTGGCCTTACCAGAGCCAAGCACAGGGGAACAATCACTGCCCTGGTCCTGCTGGCCACACTATTGCTGATACAGGCCAGAATGCCACTGGCCTTCTTGGCCACCCGGACACACTGCTGGGTCATATTCAGCTGGCTGCCAACCAGCACTCCCAGGTCCTTTTCCGACAGGGACTTTTCCCCGAGCCTTTAGCACTGCATAGGGTTGCTGTGACCCAAGCATAGGACCCAGCACTTTGCCTGGTGCACTTCAAACCTCATACAATTGGCTTTGGCCCATCTCTCCAGCCTATCCAGATCCCTCTGCAGAGCCTTCCTGCCCTCCAGCAGGTCAGCATTCCTATCCAGCTTGGTAGGAATGCAAACTGACTGAGGATGCACTCGATCTGCAAACACTGACGGTGCACTCAACCCTCTCGTCCAAATTGTTGATAAAGATATTAAACAGGACTGGCCCCAGTACTGAGGGCTGGGAAACACCACCTGTGACCACATACCACTTGGATTTATCTCCATATTATATTCACCACCACTGGCTGGGCCTGCCCATTCAGTCATTTTATCCATTGAACAGTGGATAAGCCATCAAGCCATGAGCAGCCAGTTTCTCCAGAAAAATGCTGTGGAAAATGGTGCAAAAGGCTTTACTTGAGTCCAGATAGACAATATCCATAGTCTTTCCCTCATCAAATAAGTGGGTCACCTGGTCATAAATGGAAATCAGGTCAGTCAAGCAGGACCTGCCCCTCACAAATCCTTGCTAGCTAAGCCTGATCCTCCTAATTGCCCTGCACACGCCATGTGATGGCACTCAAGATGATTGCCCCCATGACCCTCCCCAGGACTGAGGTCAGGCTGACTGGCCTGTAGTTCCCTATATTCTCCTTCAGATCTGTCTTGTAAATGGGTGTCACATTTGCTAAGTTCCAGTCGACTGAGACCTCCCTGGTTAGCCAGGGCTTCTAGTGAATGATGGAAAGTTGACAGGTGAGCTCTTCCATCAGCTTTCTCAGTACCCCTGGCTGGATCCCATCCAGCCCCAAAGACTTGTGCATGTGTAAGCAGTATAGCTGATCGTTTCCACTCGGATATAGGGGCTTCATTCTGCTCCCCATCTCTGTCTTCCTGTTCAAGGGGCTGGGTACCTGGAGAATGACTGGTTTTACTATCAAAGTCTTGGGAAAAGAAGGCATTGAGTACCTTAGGTTTTACCTTTGCCCTTCCTCTCTCTGAGGGCTTGTGGAGGAGCTGGAAGATAGTGGAGAACAAGAGGAGCTTATGCTTCTTCACCACCAACTTAGTCCAGGCATGTCTGTGTGGGTGCCAAGGAGATGACAGACATGGGGGAATACCCGTTCCCCACTAAAATAAATCCCAGACAGATCAGCATTAAGTGGCTGCACACCAAGAACAGAAGAGGTAGCTCTTCCTGGAGGAGCTCTGAATAGTGATGCCTCTTGTGGCCTCAGCTGTCTCCAGTCCAAGCTCTTCTCTGTCTGTGACAGAGAACAGGGGCTTCCAAGGGGTGGGATACTTACCAGTGGTCAGAGAAAACTTCAGGTCTTTGTGGGGTCCAAATTCAAGGTAATACAATTTTCTAGTGGGTGAGCCTGGCTGGATACCCGGTGCCCACCAAAGCCACCCTACCATTTCCCTATCTCAGCTGGACAGGATAGAGAAAATATAATGAAAGGCTCCTGGGTTGAGATAAGGGCAAGGAGAGATCACTCACCAGTTACCATGATGGGCAAAACAGACTCAGCTAGGGGAAATTAGTTTAATTTATTACCAATCAAATCAGAGTAGGGTAATGAGAAATAAAATTACATTTAAAACACCTTCTCCTCACCTCTTCCTTCTTCCTGGCTCAATTTCACACCCAATTTTTTCTACCTCCTCCCCCATAGTGGTGCAGGTAGACAAGGACTGAGGGTTGTGGTCAGCACANTTTCCAACCTAAACCTACCCTGGTGCAGCTTGACGCCATTTCCTCTTATCCTGTCATTTGTTATCTGGAAGAAGAGGCCGACATCCACATGGCTACAGCCTCTTTTCAGGTAGTTTTAGTGAGCCATACAGTTCCCCCTGAATCTCATTTTCTCCAGGCAAAGCAACCCCAGCTCCCTCAGCTGCTCCTCATAGGACTCGTGCTCCAGCTTCTTTGCCCTTCTCTGGACACGCTCCAGCACCTCAGCGTCTTTCTTGTAGTGATGGGGCCCAGAACTGGACACAGCACTCAAGGTGTGGCCTTACCAGAGCCAAGCACAGGGGAACAATCACTGCCCTGGTCCTGCTGGCCACACTATTGCTGATACAGGCCAGAATGCCACTGGCCTTCTTGGCCACCCGGACACACTGCTGGGTCATATTCAGCTGGCTGCCAACCAGCACTCCCAGGTCCTTTTCCGACAGGGACTTTTCCCCGAGCCTTTAGCACTGCATAGGGTTGCTGTGACCCAAGCATAGGACCCAGCACTTTGCCTGGTGCACTTCAAACCTCATACAATTGGCTTTGGCCCATCTCTCCAGCCTATCCAGATCCCTCTGCAGAGCCTTCCTGCCCTCCAGCAGGTCAGCATTCCTATCCAGCTTGGTAGGAATGCAAACTGACTGAGGATGCACTCGATCTGCAAACACTGACGGTGCACTCAACCCTCTCGTCCAAATTGTTGATAAAGATATTAAACAGGACTGGCCCCAGTACTGAGGGCTGGGAAACACCACCTGTGACCACATACCACTTGGATTTATCTCCATATTATATTCACCACCACTGTCTGGGCCTGGCCATTCAGTCATTTTATCCATTGAACAGTGGATAAGCCATCAAGCCATGAGCAGCCAGTTTCTCCAGAAAAATGCTGTGGAAAATGGTGCAAAAGGCTTTACTTGAGTCCAGATAGACAATATCCATAGTCTTTCCCTCATCAAATAAGTGGGTCACCTGGTCATAAATGGAAATCAGGTCAGTCAAGCAGGACCTGCCCCTCACAAATCCTTGCTAGCTAAGCCTGATCCTCCTAATTGCCCTGCACACGCCATGTGATGGCACTCAAGATGATTGCCCCCATGACCCTCCCCAGGACTGAGGTCAGGCTGACTGGCCTGTAGTTCCCTATATTCTCCTTCAGATCTTTCTTGTAAATGGGTGTCACATTTGCTAAGTTCCAGTCGACTGAGACCTCCCTGGTTAGCCAGGNGCTGGGAAACACCACCTGTGACCACATACCACTTGGATTTATCTCCATATTATATTCACCACCACTGTCTGGGCCTGGCCATTCAGTCATTTTATCCATTGAACAGTGGATAAGCCATCAAGCCATGAGCAGCCAGTTTCTCCAGAAAAATGCTGTGGAAAATGGTGCAAAAGGCTTTACTTGAGTCCAGATAGACAATATCCATAGTCTTTCCCTCATCAAATAAGTGGGTCACCTGGTCATAAATGGAAATCAGGTCAGTCAAGCAGGACCTGCCCCTCACAAATCCTTGCTAGCTAAGCCTGATCCTCCTAATTGCCCTGCACACGCCATGTGATGGCACTCAAGATGATTGCCCCCATGACCCTCCCCAGGACTGAGGTCAGGCTGACTGGCCTGTAGTTCCCTATATTCTCCTTCAGATCTTTCTTGTAAATGGGTGTCACATTTGCTAAGTTCCAGTCAAATGAGACCTCCCTGGTTAGCCAGGGCTTCTAGTGAATGATGGAAAGTGGACAGGTGAGCTCTTCCATCAACTTTCTCAGTACCCCTGGGTGGATCCCATCTAGCCCCACAGACTTGTGCATGTGTAAGCAGTATAGCTGATCGTTTCCACTCGGATATAGGGGCTTCATTCTGCTCCCCATCTCTGTCTTCCTGTTCAAGGGGCTGGGTACCTGGAGAATGACTGGTTTTACTATCAAAGTCTTGGGAAAAGAAGGCATTGAGTACCTTAGGTTTTACCTTTGCCCTTCCTCTCTCTGAGGGCTTGTGGAGGAGCTGGAAGATAGTGGAGAACAAGAGGAGCTTATGCTTCTTCACCACCAACTTAGTCCAGGCATGTCTGTGTGGGTGCCAAGGAGATGACAGACATGGGGGAATACCCGTTCCCCACTAAAATAAATCCCAGACAGATCAGCATTAAGTGGCTGCACACCAAGAACAGAAGAGGTAGCTCTTCCTGGAGGAGCTCTGAATAGTGATGCCTCTTGTGGCCTCAGCTGTCTCCAGTCCAAGCTCTTCTCTGTCTGTGACAGAGAACAGGGGCTTCCAAGGGGTGGGATACTTACCAGTGGTCAGAGAAAACTTCAGGTCTTTGTGGGGTCCAAATTCAAGGTAATACAATTTTCTAGTGGGTGAGCCTGGCTGGATACCCGGTGCCCACCAAAGCCACCCTACCATTTCCCTATCTCAGCTGGACAGGATAGAGAAAATATAATGAAAGGCTCCTGGGTTGAGATAAGGGCAAGGAGAGATCACTCACCAGTTACCATGATGGGCAAAACAGACTCAGCTAGGGGAAATTAGTTTAATTTATTACCAATCAAATCAGAGTAGGGTAATGAGAAATAAAATTACATTTAAAACACCTTCTCCTCACCTCTTCCTTCTTCCTGGCTCAATTTCACACCCAATTTTTTCTACCTCCTCCCCCATAGTGGTGCAGGTAGACAAGGACTGAGGGTTGTGGTCAGCACACGTTATGTCTGCTGTTCCCTCCTATTCAGAGAGAGGACTTCTCATACTCTTCCACTGCTCCAGTGTGGGGTCCTTCCCATGGGAGACATCCCTCCACAACCTTCTCCAACATGGGCCCTTCCCACAGGCTGCAGTTCTTCATCAACTGCTCCATCGTGTGTCCTTCCATGGGCTGCAGTCCTTCATGAACAGGCTGCTCCAGTGTGGGGTCCTCTCTCCATGAGTCCACAGGTCCTGCCAGGACCCTGCTCCAGTGCAGACCTCCCATGGAGTCACAGTCTCCTTCAGGCATCCACCTGCTCTAGTGTGGGATGTGCACAGGCTGCAGGTGGGTCTCTGCTCCCCCATGGCCCTCCATGGGCTGCAGTGGAAGAGCTACTTCACTATGCCCTTCTCTACAGGCTGCAGGATAATCTCTGATCCAGCACCTGGAACACCTTGTCCCCTCCTTCTCCGCTGGCCTTGGTGTCTGCAGAGCTGTTCCTCCCACATATGCCCACTCCTCTCTCCCAGATTGTTGAACAGGTTTTTTTTCGCCTTCTTAAATCTGTTATCCCAGAGGCACAACCACCAGAACTGATGGGCTTGGCCTTGACCAGCTGTGAGTCCATCCTGGAGCCAGCTGGCATTGGCTGTGTCAGACATGGGGGAAGTTCTGGCAGTTTCTCACAGAAGGCACTCCTGCAGCCTCCTGCTACCAAAACCTTGCCATGTACACTCAATACAGGTTTCTTATTTCTAGGACTGTTTCACTAAAAAGCAAGAGAATATCCCTTCTTCTGCCATGCATCCCTTTAAAGGTAACAACAGGTTCCCAAAGAGACAATTTCTGAAGGAGCATTTAGCTATTTCATTACATCAATAGCAATTCCTTGTACAAAATAACTTCACGTAGATTTGCTGCTGGGATGACATTGGATCTGTCTTCAGGTCCTTCAATTCAGTCTCTATAAGTGGATCCTGCTATTTTCACAGTCTGTCAATGCAGTCACAAGAGATTCCCAGACCTCAGTTTCATAGGTTTTCCATTTACACATAGGAAATCGCACCTTTTACTTCTATCCTGTTTCTGAGTCATATTAATAAGTTCAACTGCTTTATGTATTACCAGTTTCAACGCTGTTCTGTTTTTCAAATCACAACTGTTTTCATGTCAGCAAAAGAATTTCAAACCACAGGAAATTCTGAGGATGAGGTACAAATATACACTTAGGCAGCTATCAGGAAGCACAATCAAACCTGCAGTTGGAAAAATATGAAAAGAATGTCACTGCTTTCACCCTCCACTTTTAATTTCATCATTCTTTAAAGACATAAATTAACAAGATTAATAATTCAGAAAGTAAAGGAAAGCCTTTGAAAATCCCTGAATAATTCAGAAGTTCTGACATTATATAGCCTTTGCCATACTGATCCATCCATCCTGGGTAAGACGCTGAAGAGAGAATGAAATGACTGACCCATTCTCTCACAACCCTCTCGTATTACGGTTTATGAACAACAAAACTCTGCAAATCAAAAGGTCACAAAAAGAGAAAAAGCAGCTCGTGTTCACCAGCAGTCTGTACAAGCAAGATGATGAGAAAGGACAAACAGGAGTATTATAAACACAGTGTTAAAACTACAATACCTGACCTGCAGCCCAAGAAAATCCACTCCTTTGGCTTACCTGGGCTCTAATCATAAGGCATGTGAAAGGTTTAAGAAATTCAGATAATATTCATCATATAAAAACCATTTTAAAAGAAATCAAGTTTTGCCAAACTGAGAGTGAGCCTGAGAAATATATAAAAACGTATTTCTTTCTATAAAGCAGCACTTAGAATTTTTACGTCTCCTATAAGTAACATGCCTCATCCATCTAACTAAAATTAAAATCTTTCAGTACCATAATGATAAAGAACTATATATACCTTCCTCTCTTTCACCACTTTTTCCATTCTGGTCATTATTTTGGGTCATAGGTTATATAGATTAATACTACAGAAAAATGTAAGTTAATGAACTCAAGAAACCTTGTCTTCTTAAGAGTAAATATTTGAGATTTCTGCTAGGACTCCTGGCATAAAATAATGGTGGATGATTCTCATCCACCATTTGCCTGGCTGTAGTATTTGGGCTCCAGTCCTTTATAAACACATATTTTGTGGCTAATCCTTTAGAGAGAAAGCCAGGGGAGGCTTTCAGAAAAGAGTTATTTCCAGCTAGGAAGGCACCATCATAGAGTTTAAGACATTTACCACCACTGAGGAGAGTGGGCTGGGGGGCAAAGGGAACAAATAGAGCTAAACACCACAAGACATACTCAGGCTGAGATTTTGAGGTGCAAGGAGGTCCTGCAGCAGGACTTTGCTTATCCAGCATTAAACAGAGGAGACATCTCTGACTAAGGTGGTTGTCCAGATTCTTTTGTAGTCACTTGAGATTATGAACATCTGGAAAAGAGGGAAAGTAAATTTGATTTGGAGGTCCTTAAGCAGACTCTTCAAAGGTTGCCCAACGGCACTGCCATAAGGATAACTTGATCCAATATTTGGGGCTTTGTGTTTCCACAGACTGAGGAATAAGAACTGATCATTCATGCAATCTCACAAACACTTTAGATGGCAGGATTCTTTCCTGACCTCTGCAGGAGCACAACAGTAAGTCTTTATCTGGAGCATATATCAAAGGCTCAGAAAGGTAGAAAGGAGAATCAAATAGGTCCTTAAACCTAATCAGCTGCTGCTAGGCAGGCAGATATTTCACTTGGGACATCTGTATTAGTAATGGTAACAGCCTTCCGAGGCCAGAAAGAAGACTGAAAACCACTTTTTACAAATCCTTTCTTAGAAAGTCCTCTGTAAAGCAGAAAGAAAGTGTTCCTCTAGACAAAAAAAGAATTTGAGTATCAAGCCCATCCATGGTAACAACTCAAAAAGGCAATGAAAAGCATGAGGGACTATGTTACACAAGTCTTTTCTATGCTAATAAATACTGAACTCACATCAGCAGCTTCTACAGAACACTTCAATGAGACCAGAATGGAAAGTAAGCGTTCCCGCAGCAAAGGAGGAGCTCTTTGGTTCAGACCTTCAGAATGTCTTTCCAGTTCTTCATACAGACTCGTATGGGTATGGCAGTATTTCAAACTATTGAGAGGTCTGTTTCTCAGAACACAGTCAATACATCTGCCAGACATCCACTCTTGGCCAGCCTACATGCTTTCCTAGCAGGACTGTGAATTCCCATTTCATGGAGACCCTGCTCTTCCTAGGCATTTCTACTTGCTCCTTCCCATATGCTTTAGTAGCTCAGCATTTCTTCTGCGACTAAACCAAAAAATAACTCCCCAAGATGATTGACATCTAATCATTTACATACATTTACAGGTCTTTACAGAGGGTAACCTAGAGAGGTGCAGAGGATATGCTGTTACATGATGGATGTGAAAGATCAAATGACACACTGCGTTTGTTCATAATGCCTCCCTTTTATTGTCGCAAAACCATCCCTTTCCTCAGATGTCAAGTGACACAGACAAGTCACAGAGATGATGATACAGTCTTGTTATTACAACCTTCTAGAGAAAGAAAACCATGTTCTAGTCACTCCACTATTTTCATCAGGAGTCACTGACAAAATCCTGCAGCTAAGAAGAAAATTTATGTTTCAGAAAACCCACCACAAACTGTTGGAAGCACTGTAAGTATACCCGGCTCCAATGCGCCTGGTTTTCTTCCAGTGAGCTAATTATCTTCTTTCCACAAAAAAAGCAAGCAAGCATCCCTTGAGTTCCCAAAGGCAATCCTTTGAGAACAATGGACATTTGATAGACTTCTGTGCTCATTAAATACACAGTAAAGATGGAAAAAATTCCCATAAGGCATCAAAAATATTTAGCAGTGACTGAAAGTCAGTAAAATCATGACTGTCATATAGCTATTATTCTATCCCAATAGCTCTCAGTATGTGAGGTGAACATCTGAGCTCAAAAGTACAGCCTTCAACTGCAGATCATATATTACCACATCTCTATGCAATACCAGAAAGAATTCACACTCTGCCGTTGCTGCTGTCTCTGCAGGAATCCCTCTGCTTCTATGTCTAATTCTGCTTTTGCCCTGTGGATACGACACAAGAAATGCCAAGCACAGATTTCAATGCATTAACATACTATGTGGCGTGGTAAGAGAAGTACCTCATGATAGCTCAGTTTGGAAATATTGACTAAAAATTTGCTTCCTAATAACTAACAGCTGGGACTTCGACCCTTCTACAAAAGCAAGGAGAGCAAACCATGGCTTTAGGATTAACCAGTTGCATTGAGCTTAGCACCACTCCAGTGACTGAGCACATTCGTTATCCTTTATGCCCTCGTAGCCTGTGTTCTCTATAGATTTTTTCTCTTTGACTCACCTTGTGAAAAGGAATGCCTGCCCGCCGCACCCTTGCTTTTGCTTCACTGTGTCTATCACTGACTCAGAATTTGCGTGTTGGAAAAACCAAGCTCTATTCAGTGCCTGAAATAAAAATCAAACCTCCCTTCAAATGGCACAAAGCTGCTTAAAAATGTTAATCTCCCTTATTTTTATGATGTGTTTAATATTAAATGTTCCCATATGGGTACAACACGGCAAACCATGTCCTTCCATTAAATAGCCTGTTTACTTTAAAATCTGAAACTAGCTACAAATTTAAAGCCTTTTTGTTTTTGTCCACCTGGAAAAAATTATTAAATTCTTAAGTGTGCATTGTAGTAGGATCAAACACTGAAGAGTGTGAATTCTTAGGTTTCAATATCTATTTTTAAATTGTTTTGCGTGCAAGCTTTTAATTTAGATTTAATATGATTCTAATTGCATTTTTTTCAAAAATACCAGTTGATTATTGAAGACATGTTTCTGTAGGATTAACTTACACATTTTAGACTTTTAAAATATTGTTTTAAATAATAATTTCGTATCTTGTGATTTATGCTACTAAATTTAAATATAGTTAGTGTAAAATAGTTACGGAATGATTGCAAGAAATAAACTTACTGAAGATTAAGCATTTTTTGAGACATGCACATCTCCTGTGTAATTATTCCATGTCATTAAGTGTCTTCAGAAAGCTGTGGGCAATTAATGTAAGAAGAGTGCTTAGTTATAATTTAACATATTATGCAATTAAAGCCAATCAAAAGTTTTGCCATTTTCCATTTAGCTCAGAAACAGGAAGAAAATGTATTAGCATGTTAAACACAACGAGCTGTGCAGTTTCAATTCTCAGGTCTGTCTCAGCTGCTTTTTGCCACTTCAGCAGTGCAAAAGAGCCAGAGACCCAGCAGTCTTGCTCTCCTGATGGTCTTTCCTCAGGGGAAATACTGGGTAATTCAAAGCAGGAATAGTGGCTGCATGCCACCTTCTCTTCTTCAGCTGGAGGGTGTAGTATCAATACCACATTCCTCTCTTGCTGCCAGATGTACTCTTCAGGGTCACAAGTAGCCAAGATTAATTTATAATAGCTTTACAGCAGCCTAAAGATCTATAAAGTAATTTTTGCCTTGCTAATCTGGCACTGCCTACTACGGAGGATCTGGGCCTTTAAGCACAGGAAGGTCTTAATTAACTGTTGTCTTGGGCTAGCTGTAGGCTTTAGACCTGGATTGAAAAGGCATTAAAGTCACCTGGAATCTGTTCCTCACCCTCCCTGGAAGCTGTGCAGACCCTCAGCGTGTTGCATGCTCCATGGAAACACCACTCTTTTGGCAGGCAAGCATCTCCTGGAATAGTTATTACAATGGATATTATGGAAGGCCTGCACTAGCAGAAAGGTTAATGAGATAACCTCTTATTTTTCATCAATTTATTTTTACGTTCTCATAAATAATACTTCTTTTTCCACTCACTATTGTCATGACACCCCTCTCTGTACCCCCCCAAATATTATTTAGAACATTCTTTTTGGGAGTTTGAAGGTAGAAACTTTCTTTTGCTCTGTTCAGATTAAGTCACGTGTTTTGATTTTTACCATTAACTTTATGTCTAAAACATGAGCTAAATCAGTCATCCAAAAGCACACTCAACATTCAAGAGGCACTGAGCACTGGAAGAACCAATAAAGATAACATCTGCCTTTACTCCTGTGAGTAAAACTGCCTTCTGCACTGCAAAACAGCAGCAGAAAAATTACTTCCTTTGAGTGCTTCTAAATATGTTAGAGGCATCTTCTGTATCACCTTCCTTTAGTGCTAGTTCATAAGAGAAATGTAATGTTTGACATCTTTATTTGACTTAATACCACTTTGTGCCAAAAGTTAAACTTACGAAACTGCTGTATGTGACAAGTAAGCCAAGCACGTGTCCCTCTGCACACCATCAGGAACCTCCAAAGAGCTGGAAGACTTCTGGTGGTCCAGATCATCACAGGCTCAGTAACTGCTTGAGACCACACTGATGATGGAGCTGTGTTCCCCTGCCGCGAATCACTCCTCAAATAATTAAAACCATTATTCAAGTCAGAACACAACACAGAATAAAAGCCTGGAACCTCTGGTTCTGATGCTTGATCAAAGCCCTTCTTGTGCAATGTGGTGGCACTAGCCTGCCGGGCTGCTGAAGGCAGCTATCAACCACTGCAAACAGGCCAACAGCCCAGTGCAGGTTGGTAATGGCAACAATTATTCACAAAACAAAGGTTTATTTGGAGCTGAAATACAATTGATGGCATTGTTTTCTAGGTTTTTGAAAATTAATGAAGACTAAGCTAATCAGCCTGCTCTGTTTTTATATTTACTGAAGAGAAATATATCCAGTGGGGAAAAGACCACTGGACATATTTCAGTGAATGTGGGCGCGTTGCACAATGGAGTAAGGGACTGAGTGACAACAGGCGGGAAAAAGGCAGAGGTTCTCCATCTCTTTTTTTCTCCTCATTTTTCACTAGGCAGATGTGTCCCAGGCATTGAAGCCTCTGAAGGCTACCAGCAGAGTCTACAGGAATGACACGGAATCTGCAGTAGAGAAAGGCAGGGTCAGGGACAGGTTCAGCAAACTGAGCACAGGCAACCCATGGGAGCAGATCAGCTGCGTCAAAGGGTGCTGAGGGAGCTGTATGACGTCATTCCAGAAAGAGGTGTCATCTTTGAAAGGTCACTGCACTCAGGGGAGGTTCCTGATGACAGAAAAAAAGGTCAACATCACACCCGTCTTCAGAAGGGCCAGGCAGGGTGATTCAAGTCAAATAGCCTCACCTCAGCCCCTGGGCACATTACAGAGCAAATCCTCTGGGAAGCCATTGCTGATCACATGAAAAGCAAGAAGGTGAAGGGGATCTAGCAAGGGCAAATCATGCCCAACCAATCTCACCAATTTCCATGATGAACTGATGAGCTCCATGGACAACAGAAGAACAAAAGACGTTGTAGATCTTGACCTCAGCAAGGCTGATACTGTTCAGTCCTTTCTAATGACTGGAGACACTCAGCCTCTTTGTGGGTGATACCAGACAGTATGCAGGAGCACAGGCTGCAGTTCAGAGGGACCTGGACAGGCTGAAGGAATGGTGCTGATAGGAACCTCATGAGGGCTAAGGCAAATACAAAGTCCTGTATCTGTGAGGAAATAGCTCCAGGCAGCAATAAGGGCTGGGGCTCAAACACCTGGAAAAGCTTGGCAGAAAAGGACTGGGGTATCCTGATGGACAATATGCTCAAAGCAAATTTGCAGTGTCTCTTTGCAGCAAATAAGGCCAACGGAACTGTATTGGCAAGAATTAATATTGTGTCTGCAAGTCAAAATGTTTGCCTCTATTTGCCCTTGTGAGACTGCACCTTGAGTAGGGCACCCAGTTTTAGGCTACTCAGTACCACAAAGTCATGGACATGCTGGGATGAGCCCAGTGCAGGGCCAGAAGGAGGAGCAGGAGACCAATGCCCAGGGTGCACAAGAAGAGGCTGCATGAACTGGGTTTGTTCAATTTTCAGAACAGAAGGCTCAGGTGGACCTTACTGTTGCCTGTAACTAGCTCACGAAAGGCAATAAGAAAGACGGAGGGAGCCTCTCCTCAGAGGTGCACAGGAACAAAATAAGATGTAGGAGAAGCCACTTGGAGCTCAGTTGAATCAGAAATTCTGATCACATAAAAGGAGAAAACTTCTTACCACAGGCTGATCAAACACTGGAATAGGTTTCCCAGGAGATTTTCTAAAAACGGGCTGGACAAGCCCTGAGCAACCGGCTTGTCTTTGAGCCAGGAACTGGGTTAGATGACCTCTAGAGTTTGCTTCTAACCTGCACCACTCTGTGGTTCTGTTTTAGGAAAAGACAGGCACAGGTGCATTTGCTCCCTGGGGATGCCCTTTTTTTTCCATTGAATATAAATGGAGATGAAGCTGACTTACTTAGGCGTACACTACCCACATTTAGATAGGGTCAGTTACAAGAGAGAAATATCACTTTCAGAACAGAAAACTTCAGTAAAATAGAGACATTGTGAAGCATTAGTGTTTAGTAAAGTACGTACTGCTAGATACAGTTATCCTTGAAAAAGTTCCTAGTTGAAGGAGATGCTTTAACTCTTACCATCTTTCCTATCTCCTATGTTACACTCAAGATAGGAGAATTCAATGGTGGCATGGGCTTACAAAACCAGAAATGTATTTGAAAAATACAATAGATTATTAAATACTTTATATGTACATATACAATCCACAATATGGAGAAACACACATCCTAAGTTGTGGGTTTCAAACAATTTGAGCAGTATAAAACAGTTTTTTATACAGTTCTAAGTGTCATCTTTAAAAACCAGGAATTCCATCACTAACATGACTGGATCGCAATTTAAATAAGAAAGGATCATATTAGATACAGGACACTTCAAGTAAGGAAATCTTGATTCTGAAGTTTTCTTTCCTCACTTTTTTCCCCAGAGCCTAATTTTACTGCTTTTTAGGCGTGTTGTACATCAGTATCCCTTTCCCCAAAATATCCCACAGTGAGGCTGACTGGGAAAGGGCTGTGGGAGAGTTCCAGTCTGTGTGGATAAAGCAGACAATTAAGGTGTACATTTTAGTTTAGTTGGTAAATTGCATTATTTTTTCTAATTTAAATATATATTTAGGTTTGATTTGGGGAAGGAAAAAAAATTTTTGACTACTAATGCTACAGTTTAGACTTGAAGACCTGTATTGCCTTCTACTGGTGTCCATCACTTTCCACTGACTGTAGTTAACTTCCTGAAGAACTTCTCTCATTATTTAGACATTTCAGCTGGGTGCTTAAAGTGAGGTAGTGTAAACCAAGCCGTACAAGGTTATGTGGCAGTGTATTGTGATTTTCTGTTATGGAGTTGTGCAATAGGACCATTGCATTGTATTTCCTTTGTTGTTATTGTTAAAAGGAACATCAGAGAGGATGTTGGCTCACACTCTTAACATATTTGATGACCTTATTCCTACTTGATAGGGGCAAATTCCAAAGAATTTCTCTTACCTATTGCACCCTTCTCTGAGGCATGAAGCATTTCTTGTATGTTTTCAGGGAACACAACCTGGAAAAAAAATTCCTAGGCTCATCCACAGAGAGGATATTAATACTATTTAATTTATGAGCAGCAAAGGGCAAGAGGGTATGGCACGTAATTATCTGAACATCTGATTTCTACAATAACCACACCTCAAAACTGAGAAATTGAGCACCTACTTTAAAACTGTGTTTACTTATTCATCAAATGAGTCTGGTTTTGGATAAGAATGACCCATGTGTATGTCTGTACTACATTTCCTGTAAATGGTAATACTTACGTGGAAACTGGAATACTGACTTTCAAAAGATGTGCTATATTTTGCTTCGAATATCTAATTTGGCCCATTTCCCAGACCACTAAACACTTTCTAGACTTGAGTAGCATTTTCTCTATGATGTCTCCCTGCATTTCCTGACACTAGCTACAATGTGGAATTGAAGCATCAATAAAGCTACAAATCACTTGCAATGTACTTACCCCTTCCTTCCCCCCAAATAATTTAGTATTCGAAATATAACTTAAATACAAAGAACTTCTTACAGTACTTCCAGGGCAGTTTTGCAGGCTTTGCATCTTGCCCTGCTATTTTTATCTGTTAGAACAGTTTTTAATTGATAGCATTTTACAAGTGAAGTTTAGCCAGTTCCGAGGAAACTTTGGGTACACATATAAGGAGCTGCCCCAAAAATTACACCACAGTTCTGTACTTTTCAAAGAAACTCAGTCTACATAAATCACAGACCTTCAGATGCTGCAAATCAGCACAGCACTACTGCAATCAGCTTTATCAGCAGCTGGGTCTCTGGCATGGGTAAAGCCTTTCTTGTTGAATTAATAGTACTTCTTCTTGTCAGCATCTCCCTCCCAGACGGTCATTCTCAAGAGCACTGATTATGGCTGCTCAAATATTTTGTGACTAGAGAAGTAGATTAATAATGACAGGCCACACAGTAATGATATTTCTTTCACGTCTTCTTTTTTTTGTTGCAAGGAACAGGTGGACCCAGGTCCCAGCCGCATATTTCATCAATTTTGTCATTTCAAGCAGAAAAAAAGGCAACTTTTAATCAAACATCAGTGTTATGCAGGTTGGAAAATAGAAAAAGCCTTCTAGTGAGATTACTTTGTAAGTACCGGAATAGATTTTCTGTAGGAATTGCAGCCTCTTTAGTAGACATGCATAATAATAGGAAAGATAAACTCATCAGGAGCAACAGAGTTATATTGCATCCTATCTCTAGGCAGGATAACGGACAAGGCGACATCTTAGATCCTTCCAGACTTATTTTCCTGCTTCATTAATACTACCAATTATCCTTCAGTGTATGTGAATACTACATCTCTTTCCTATGTGCCATGTCAAAACATTTGTTCCATTTAGATCTCCTTCTCTGACATTGCAGCATCACATTTAGTCCTTATTTGCAGTTGGCTGTTATGCAAATCTGTGATCATTAATTTACAGCATCTCTTCTAAAATTTCTAAATGCCAGAAATTTATTAATTCAGGCTTTCAAACAGTCCAAAATGTTGTTCTCATTTAACCAAAATTAAAGACATACTACAAAGCACCAAATTATCAGATGCAAGAGAGCAACCCAAATTGAAGTTCATAGCTAGCTGTGTATACGGTCACAGATACTGTACCAGTGAATGGTGAATGATTCAGCCTCCCTCTGGGGAGATTATATGAAGGAATCGATGCACAATTCTAAGTACTTTAATACCAGAAAAAGGCAACAGAAAGATGTGTATGTGGAAAAAAAAAAAAGCCATAAAAATAATTGAACAGTTGGAGGGTTTGATTTATGAGGAGACTTTAAAGGAATGATGTCTGATTGTCTGCACAATGTCCAAGAGCCATATGTTAAACACTTCAAGTATCTGAAGAGTGTAAACAGCAAGCAAGGGAATAAATAACAAGGCTAGAACAAGAAGGTGTAACTAAAAATGCAGAAAATAAATATATTAGGGGAAATTCTTAGCAATCAGCTTTGTTAATTACAGACAAGTATCTGAATAAAAGCAGCAGGAGTCTTATTTTTCCCAGTAACTTAGAGAGTAAACTGGACAAATCACTGAAAAAAAATTAAATATCTATTTGTGCCTGGCTGGCAAGAGAGCTTGACAGCTATTACTGTTTGATAATATCTTCCTTTGTGGTATTTATAAATCAAAATGCAAAAGACTCAATGAATTGAAATAGCCATTTACCTCAATTAACCCTACTTGTCTAAAACGTTAGACCAAACAAAATAACACCCTTATGCAAACTATACTCATAAACACTTCCTGAGGATATTTTCTGTCAGATATTTTTCAAAATAATAAAACCAATAGCACTGCACATTTAAAACAAACCAACAAACAGAATTGTTCCTACACAATTGTTTAGGACACAAAGTTGGAACTACTAACAGAAAACCAGTACCTTCTGCATTTGTAAGCCAGAATTCAGGGATCCTTCTTTTCCTCTGCAGCTTCAGAAATGTTCTTTTGCACTTCTCCTTTGGTACTCAGCCTTGCTGTTGTAAGAAGAAAAGTTTGTTCCTTGTCAAAAAGCTGGAATTCCCATTTATTGGCAAAAGAGGAACTTGATATTCCCACTCCTCTTACACAAAGCCATATCATTATTTACTAATTCCCTCTTAGTCTTGCTTCTGTGTTTTAGAGATGGATTAGAAGGTGCAAAAGATAAAAATGTACTCTAGGTGAACTCCAGGGAAAATTCTCCTCAAAAAACAAATCTGCTTTGGAAATAATTAGACTCAAGCTCAGCCAAATAAAGGATATAAGAAACACAGAACGGGTTGGAAGAAACACTTTGGGTTGGAAGGGACTTTTGAAGGTCATCTAGTTCCAATCCTCCTGCAATAAGCAGGGACATCTCTTACTAGATCAGGTTGCTCAGAGCCATCTAGCCTGGCCTTGTATATTTTCAGGGATAGAGCACGTACCACCTTTCTGGGCAACTTGTTCCAGTGCATCACTACTCTCACTGTAAAAAATATCTTCCTTGTAGCTAGTCTAAATTGACCCTCATTCAATTTAAAGCAATTCCCCCTTGTGCTATTACCACAGGTCCCTGTAAAAAGTCCCTCTCCAGCTCTCTTGTAGGCCCCCTTTAGGTACTGGAAGGGGCTATAAGATCTCCCCAGACACTTATCTCGTCCAGCCTAAACAACCCCACCTGTCTCAGTCTGTCTTGATAGGAAAGGTGCTCCAGCCTTCTGACCACCTTCATGGCCCTCCTCTGGAGTCAGTCCAAATCCTTCTTAAGTTGAGGGCCCCAGAGCTGGATTTGGTACTCCAGGTGAGGTCGCACAAGAACAGAGCAGAGGGGGAGCATCAGGTCCCTTGACCTGCTGGTCACACTTCTTTTGATGCAGCACAGGGTACAATTTGCCTTCTGGGCTGCAAGTGCACACTGCAAGCTCATGTCAAGCCTCTCATCCACCAGCACCCCCAGCCACTCAGCTTGGTGCCATCCGAAAACTTGCTGAAGGTGCACTCAATCCAGATGTCTATATCATTGATGAAGATACGAGACAGTGTACTGGTCCCAGTGCAGACCCCTATGGGACACCATTCGTCACTGATTTTCACCTGGACATTGAGCTGTTGACCACTATCCTCTGGATGCAAACATCCAACCAATTCCTCATCCATCAAACAGTCCACCAATCAAATCCATATATCACAAATTTAGAGTGAAGGATGTTGTGGGGGGCCGTGCCATAGGTCTTACAGAAATCCTTAGGGGGATTGACTTCCATACTAGCCAATCAGCTACTCAACAATGCAGGAAAGGAGATTATATCAAGAGCTATTTCATTTGAGAAAATAAAAGCCCAGTAGTAAACAAGTGCCTCTACGGCTAGGAACCAGGGTCCACAGCCAAAAGAGGGTACAAGTCAAAGGAAATTTGCTGACATGCTGGTACAGCCTAGAGTACATGCTCAGCTTCAGGTAAGGGGTACCGACAATGAAATGCAAAATGCTTGTAAGAGTATCTAATGTAGAAAGGGAAACCCCTTTTTCCAAAAAACAATTTAAACATAGGTTGACAATTATTGCCTCCTTCCACTTACTAAGATTACAGCTACCAACATCCTCCATTCAAAGCGTGTCTAAAAAGAGGAGACTGCTTTTTCTAATAGAAGTATTTTGTGTATTCACAGTATTCTCACTTTTTAGCGCTTTTTTTCTTACTTTCCAGGCCATCCCAGAAGGAATGAATCTAGAAAGTAAAAGAAGGAAAAGTGAGAAGAAAAGGAGGAAGAAAGATGTGAGATAGAAAACTAAAATTGATCACAGAAAATATATTTCAAAATATCAGGAAAAGCTAAAAAAAAAAGTGGAGAACTCTCATCAGGATCCAATGAGGGTCTTTCAGTTTACTATCTCATCTCCTGGTGAAACTACTCATAGAAATCTACTGAAACTTCAGCAGTGCAATTAGTCAACAAAGAAGCAAACAGGTGGAAATCCAGGACTGTGAGAGAGAATCCATCCTGCCAAGCTGGCATCATCGCCATGAACTGCTGGCTCCAGCTCTCTGCAAGGTTTAATGCCCACATCCTTAAAAGCAGTTAGTGCACTTAATAGGAGCCAGCAAAAATGAAGCACCTATATAATGGTTAGCCACCTAAATATCTTCGCAGATCCAGGTCTTATTTCAGCAAAGGGCACAATAGGGCACTATTTGTCATGGAAATTGAGATTCGCCACATTACCCGTGACAGAAATCGCTAAAGAAGGTCCCAAGCTGAGCAGCTTTATTTGGAAATGACCACGTGTACAGCAGCAGCTACTTATCTGAGTGAATGTGCACATTTACACTTGGTTCCCAGGGAAAAAACTACAAGAACACTGAAATATGGAAAGATTTTTGCTGTATCATGTGTTTTCATAATAGAAAATTTGTCCACAAACATAGTCCTCAAAAAAAACAGAAAAAGAAAAAATAAAGGAAGTGTGACTCAAGGAAAAAAACACCCAGGGCAGAACAGAAAGTAAGCTGACAGCCCTGTGAACCCAAAACAGTCCCAGAAGAAGATGTGTCTGCCAGCAGAGCCAGCCGTGGCGTCAGCCAAAGAACTCAGCCACAAAGCCAGACACGGCTGCTGGAAAAACACATTCCAGGTCCTACACACTGCTGCCAAGTCCACCCCATGATTATAGCCACGGACTTTGGAGAAACCAGAGGAAGAAGGTGAAAAGGAATAGGATCAACACTGCCTATGGGGAGAAGAGGCAGTTCCAAGGCAACACAAAAATTACTGGTTAGTCCAATTTTACTTTGTTCTTGCCCTACTTTAATGGACAGTCTAGCTATAGTCTTTCAAAGTTTAAAGGAGACTTTGTCATTTTTGGCAGCAAATCTAGCTTTCTTAGCAAACATGATAATGGCCTTACATTATGTGGACTTATGGCCCAATGGATTCCAAAGTGTTTTACAAACTTCAGCTGTTACATGGCCAATGTATACAGGGACCTCTTCATCCACCACTGAAATGTGCTGAGCCTCTAAGACAACCTGTCACAAATGCCCAGCAAAGCATAGAAGCTCTTTGCATATTTCAGGCAAGGATATGGTGAATGCTTTGTGCTACCGAATCTGAACGGGAAGGTGGAACATAATGATGTGAGCAGACATTCAGTTGCACACAATTACACTCCTTCTGCTCTACACCTGCTCTTGAACTCTTACTAAAGTGCCTTTTAGTGTTACAGTTTGATGACCTTTGTTTTCCAAAGTCTCTTTGCGTAATGTCCTCAGCTACACAGTTGGATTCTCCTTCCCTTCTGGCTGGTGCATCTACCGGACTCACACCAGTGGTTTCCCCTCCACATACTTGTTCCAGTACAGTTCCCAACCAGATTCAACTTCTTCTGGGAGAGAAATATATAAAGCCCAATAAAATTCTGGGTGAAGTCTTGCAGATCTCTTCCCCTTTGGTTATTTACTGTACAGTGATAACTTGCCACATATGATGCTTCCTTTCATAAGCATCGATGTATTTTAACTCTCTCCTCCACAAAAAAAAACCAACAAAACCAAACCAAACCAAACCAACAAAAAAACCCCAAAAAACCAAACAAAAAAACAAACAAACAAACAAACAAAAAAAACCCAAAACCAGCAAACAACAAAAACAAACAAAAAACCCAACCCAAACCACCACTTCACAAGCAATACAAAGTTTTTCAGGCTCAATATCTACCTGTCAACGAGAACATTCATCTTAGCCACAATTTGATTTCTTTCTCTAATTCTGTAACAAAATTATCATTTTTACTCTAAGATCTCTATTAAACACTTAAATCTTGTGGCCTTTCCAAAATCAAGAGAACATCAAATGAGTTAATCCTTTAAAAAAAGCTTTGTATAGCTAAGCAGATTTGTGCAACATCTAGAAAGTTTGACGGATTTTGAAATGCAACAAAATATCTAATAAAGATTTTCAGACACAGCAATAACAGAATCACAGATATTCTAAACAAAATAAAATCAAACACACTTTTAAACTTCACCTCCAAGACAGGGATATGGGCACACATTTCTCTTCAAGGGATGTTAGGGAAAAAAATATTTCTAATTCCAGTTGTTTTCAACTTTCTTTTTCCTCTCTAAGTATTTTCTCTGGTAACAGGACTGATTTTTACAGCTGTCACTCACACTGCATCCAAATTTAGCCTATCCAGTGCCACCATGGACTCATGTCAGGATAATCATTTTAAGAATGTCAAACTCTCATTTTTTTACTTTTAGCTGTTGAAAACAGATGGTATTTTCTAAAGGTAAATTATTTCTGGTCATGTGTGAGAAAGAAATATTAACTGTCAGCGTGACTGAAAATTTCATCCTAATACCCAGCAGATGGTCCCACCCCTTTCAGTTCACCTGAATGTGTCACACAGTCCTACATAGTGCATCCAAGAACAGATTCAGGCCTTCTTCGTATGGTAGATGTGCTATCACTTCACAAGGACCAGGTAGGAAATCTGTAACAGTCTAGAACAGGTGATAAAAATATGACAAAGTCGACTGTATTTGACTCAGAGCACTTCCACAAATCAGGTGCATGCTAGCCTTGGAAAACTGCTTTCAGAAGCTCATACACCTTAGAAGACCTGAAATAAAACTATTTATTATACCTCTTAACTATGTCATTACACATCTAGTAAAAACAAGCAGATGTAAAAGTCAAGCCTGTCAATCTCAAGCTGGGATATATCTCAATGCTCTTATTTTCCTTGAAAAGCTTCTCCTACTCAAAAAGTGAGGAGAATGTGCTAGATCTGGATCACACGGTATGACTTGACGGGTCTTTAAATCACACACAGTTACTCCTGTGCTGGGCTCAGCAAGTTGAGCTTGGCTGACTCCTGTGCGTGCAGCACACCGATCAGGCACTGGGGCCCTGATTTGGTTTGAAGATGTCCAGAGATGGAGACACCAACATTTCCCAGTGGTATTTTTCCAAAGGTTAGTCTTTTCCCTTTTAAAAGCTTGTGTCTTATTTCCAGTATGACTTTGTCTGGCTTCAGTTTCAGGCCATTGGTTTTCATTATTCCTTGGACAAATAAACCTGTTCATAATCATACACATAGGTATACAGGCCTGGCCCTCCTACCCTGTTTTCTCTGCAGCTCCTGGAGATCTGAACAGATGGCAAAGGCAGACTAGCTCATGTGTTAAAAAGGGGAAAGCCCAGCTAGGTAAAATATTGCACTTAAGAAAGTTTTGTTGTTGGGTTTTTTTTTAAGAAGACAACAGCACCCACAAAGACATGCAGCATTTTGAGACTACAGTATTTTGTTGAACTTCTCACCACCAGCTCCTTGCTGGAGAGCCGTCTCCACAGAATCCCTCCCCACAGCAGCTAGTGGTGAAAACACTTTTCCTGCTCTGATTTTTCTTGATGGGGGATCCAAATTTATTCCTCGGTTTGCCACATTTCAAAGGGAATTATACAATGCCAATCTCTTCCAGTGCTTCTTTGTTGGACTGCTACTCTTAGCAGAGGTGGCTGCAGAAAATCACACCAGCGTTTTAATGAGGAACTCAGAGAAGTTAAAAGACCTTTCCATTGGTGTTTAAATCTCACACAAACACCAGGCTGCAGCTGTAGCCTTTGCTGCTTATGGATAAATGTATTATTTTAGAACATGGCCAAGACCTCCTTCTAGGAGGTCCTGCAGGAGTGGAGCCAACAAGTGATTATGAAAGGCAGCCTAAAGAACATTTGACACTGTTTTCTGCCTACGTTTAACAAGCACCTCGTAGTTCGGGCTGCAGTTTGCACGATTTTGGCTTTTAGAAAATATGAAACACCTTAGTAGATGGATTTTACGTCTAGGAGATTCCATCTGAGGCACTGAACCCACCCAGTTTTATTACTTTCAAAAGGTTGGGAAAAGCTTCAAAGTCGCATCTGACGAATTCATGAACTTATTCTAAAAAAATATCTGGAACTTTGGCATCCATGCACTTTTTAAAAAAATAAACACATACAAAAAAATATCTACACTTCAAATAAATCTCACTAGACTTATTTTCTTAAGCTAAAATCAATGAATTTGTTCATTATTATGTATTTCATTTCCTTTGAATAAATAAGCCTTTATTTACTACCTTTTGAGATACTACTCAGCATGTCACTCACAGCCATAGTCTGCCTTGTGATGCAGTCACTGGGATGGGAGAACCATCTGTCAACTGAGAACATTTGAGTAAAATAAAAGCAAAGAGCAGAAGCTGCAGACTGGGCAGAGCTACAAAGGTGAAGAGAAGGGCATCATCCATTTTGGGACAGAAGCTGGGACGACTGTTAGGAACAAACTTCTGAGGACTGCCAATGGATTGCCTCCCTCTCCATGTCTTTTCTCATTACTTTAATAAGACACCTAGGGCTTGACCCTCAAAGAGATTCAGGTAAATGATGACTATCTTATACACTGCCTGGCCATTAGTACCAATTCCACAGCACTGAACAGCCACTGGTGCCCTCTACACTCCGCACGGGGCTATCAGCAGGTGAAGATTGGATTGAGAATGGGGACCATACTGAAAAGCCAACAGAAAACACTACAGAAAACTGTCTTACACTCGGTTCTTTTGCAATTTTAATTTCAGGTAAAATGGTGTAGCACTCTAAAAGACTTGATTAGAGCTCAGCTGTGGTCTCCCTCAAGTAACACTCACTTACTCAGATACAAAGACACCATCAAGGTCCATGAAACTTGCATTTATTTCTACAGAGCAGCCCAGCTTCAAAAGGATGATTGGAAACTGCCTCTTATTACATTAAGTTGGTCAATACCCTTCTCCTTCAGAGTTCTTCTGAGGGGAGAACTGACCTAGGTTTCCCATTCTCTAGCAGAGAATAACAGCATATTTGTGAAGTGGTGCTGACTGCTGGGTTATTTGTCCTGACCACACTAGTACTGGTTTGTGCTGGAGGTGTCCATCAGAGGAGCACCACCAAATCTGAGGATGCCCAAGTGATGGGGGTAGTGTACCCTCATAAGAAAGGCAATAAGGTTGCTAATTTTGACCACTGCAACTGTATGAACTCCGGGGATGTGCTGTCTTAACTACTGTTAAATACATTGTAGTTGTTTGCAAAGGTGTTTTCTGCAGCACTGCCCGCTGCTCATGACTTTAGCCCAGAGGGACTAAATCAGAGGAACAGGAAGGAAAGAAAAGCCTTTTGCAACATCCAGCCTTGGCATCTCAGAAAAGCAAGTGTTCATCCACAGGATGAGATCAATAGAAGTATGGGGGCAAGGGACAAAAGAGAAAGAGGAAGCAGAGGAAGGCAGTACAAAGTAAGAAGAAAGGGGGAAAAGTGAATTTATGACAAAAGGATCATGACAAATTTCCACACAAGTTTGAAGTCACAAATGAGAAAAGAAGAAATTAGAAGCTCCAAATGAGAAAAGAAGAAATCAGAAGCTCCCTCTGAGACCATTAAGGAAGAGAGAGTTTGCACAAGCAATCTAATATACGAGACGCAAGGCTGGACTTGTGCAGGCCTTCAGCATTTAATTAGGAATGGAGCAGGCTGACTCTATCCATGGAGCTCAGAGGCTGAAAAAAAGAATGGAGGACAAGATATACCAAGGAATCGTGTAGGGTTACTAGCCCTCCATTCAGAGATTTGAGCCTGGCAGCTCAGACATCCAGTGACGGAAACACTTCAAAGACATGCACAAGACAGCAAGGCTGCTGGAAGGACAATTAGTAAGCAGAACTCCAGACCGAGAAAAGTCAGCAAGACAGACGATGATGTGAGGAAAGAGCTCAACCTCGCCCACACAATAAAGCAAGCAGTAACATCACATTTTGTTGGGCCAGTCAGCTTTCCAGCATTCCAACACTTCTCATCCTCTGGCATCTGGTATCAGATAATATGACTAATTCAAGAATTTCAGGTAGGGAGCAATTGCAGTTGGCACTGCTGCGTTTCTAAAAATATGCGTTGCTAAACCAAAAGTGCACAAAGTCTCAACAAAGTTGCTATGCTACTCTACCTTCAAAATTAATTGTTATAAAACTACCTGCAGGAGCCAGGTAGTGATTCCCACCATCATACTCCAAAGTCTGCAGTTTTCTGGGCCTATCTTAGTTATTCCAGATAACCTAGGAACAGCTTAGCTCTAGACTGTTTTAAATCCTCATTCTTGAATTCAAATACAAGATTCAGCAATTTGTCATCAAGTTGCTTGAGCTTTCACCCTTCTACTCTGCTACCCTTGGATGTGTAACTAAACATATTACAGCTGAAATTAAACCAAAATGATTGGTAGACTGTGGCAGTGAAATTAGAAGTAACTGAGCACGCAACATAAGGTGAATAATACACGAAGCAAATTAGGACAAGTATGCTTGAGGATTCTCAGTTGGGGTGCTGAGATATTTATTTATTTATTACACTATTCACAACTAGTTGCTAGCTTGCCTTGTTCTCTCTTCTTTATTTATTTTTTCCATTTGATGTGGAATATCAGGACAGGTACTGTTTTCGAGTTTGGAGAGGAGGATGAAAGTGTTGTTTCTCTAAAATGTTCTGTCCTTTTTGTTCATGTACGTAATGCCTAAAGCAGGACTGTAATGGAAATTATGGTTAAAATATTTTCTAGAGGAAAAGGTCAGCCTAAGCAAGAAAGGAGGATGATCTCATATTTCTGACAGCTCAGATACAAGCAAATCTTAGCACCAATAAGTTATGTCATCTGTTAAATTCAAATAAGCAGAATGCCTCTGTAGATTTTGCACTGTTATGACAAGGCTGTAGAGAACAGGGGTAAATATTCCATATGAAATAGCTATCTATACAGGGTTACTTGTATCTATTATTATCTTTAAATAAATCAACTGAGAATTAAGGGCAGCATGGTTTTCTGTTCTGTCTTCAGAGACCTAAGCTGTGCCACATTAAAAAACATAGAAAGCATAAATTTGTATTTGGCCAGAATAACACTGAAAGCCGTACCTTGGTATCTTACTCACTGAGATACCGTCCATCCTGACCTTGGCTATAGCTTCATATTTAACACACTATCACTGTCATAGTAACAGAGCCAACAATAATTTGCTCATACAATTTACAATACATTGTCTCCCAGCCACACTAAGGTCTCTTTAACCATCAGCAGATGTGTTGCTTGTATTAGCTATATTTGAACAAAGCAGAATCTATTCAGCCCTAAAGTCCCTATGGCTGGTTGGCTGTGTCTTGAGCCCAGTGCATAGCTAATTTCATGTTCATACCACTGTAACTAGTTGCAGCACAGCTGAGGAGGTGCAGAAGTTTTAGCCCACAACCTGCTGACTAAATCTCATGTGTTTCTCCCCTTCCTGGCATCTGAGTTTTAGGAGTCCACACTCAGAGAGGTTAATCAGCAATTAATACTGTAGATGTTCTGTGACGTTCAGCTCTTAAAGTTCTTTCTATGTGAATAATATCCAAAATTTCTTTCACCATAAACCTAAAACATTAAATGTCACTTAGTAAATTCTCAGTATTCATGCTTCATAATCGAGCCACAAAATTTGTACAAAAATCTATATATTCATGGTAATATTCCTGAAAAATAAACTAATGTAAAGAGGAAAAAACACCATCACTGTTGTCCCACATGAAAGACAGAAAGGTATTTATTAATGTGTAGGTACAGACTTACTTCTAGAAGCAAAGGCACTAAAGAAAGAAAAAAGCGGACACCCCCCCCCAAAAAAAAAAAGGTAAGTCTTTAGTTCTAAGTTTGGACTCCTGATACAGCAATACAGATGTATCCAGCACAGTGCAATAAAGAATAATTTATTATTCTTTATTATTTACACAGCTATAATTACATTTTTTCTGGGTATAAAGTCATTCTGACCTGGGGAAAACAGGTTGATCCTAACTTTTGGTTAGGATCAGCAAATAACTTAAACTAGTAGTCCCTGAACTCAAATTCATTTGGGCAGAAAAGCTGTGTGGCTTCAAGGATCAGTAGGCTGAGAGAGCTTTGACTATTATTTTTAACAGCTGAAGTAGATAAAGAATTGCTTTCCCAGAAGCTTCCCCAGAAAACTTTTGCTTCCTATTAAAAGAATATGAAGGAAAGAGAAACGGATCAGAAACCTGCAATATATTTTACCTTTTTTTGCTAATTTTTGCTCTTTTACTTTTCAGAATAAAAAGACAAGGAACAAGGCAAGTCTGAAATAGATAGGAGTTGACTTAAGCAGTCTGTGTGTTCCTCTGCTTATTTACCCCTTCTTCTATCAGTATTTCCTTGCACATTTTACCCAGTGCACAGCCTTTTCTTTTTAATACCTTTATCCCATTGTTTATTTCCCTTCCTGGTATCCATAATATCCATCTTTGACATCTGGTTATTAAACCTACCACTATAGCACAATGTAAAACATGGAGTTTATAAAGCTTGTTGCTTATTTTGATGGTGCGCCTCCACAGTCCAAAGATTTTGCTTTTAAGCCTGACATATCCAGTCTGCATGGGATTCATACAGCTGTAGAGATGCTCTTATGCTTGCTAGAAAATGAGAAATTTAGGTTCAGAATTTCCCCTTCTTCTTGCTGCCTCCACAAGAGATAGTATTTCTTTAAGCTGAACCCCAGCTGCTTTATTGGACCCTTGAGTCCATCGGCAGATAATACATAACCCCAAACAGCCTTAAGTTTGCTGGAAGTTCCTGAAGGGTCTGGATGCAGGAACACTGCAACTCAGAAAAAGGCAGCTTTATACTTCCTCCCCTGGGCGTCCTTTTTGCTCTTTGGACATAATAGAGCATCCGGACTTCATATTTCACTTCTTTCTCTCTGCTTCTCTTTCTGGAATGCCAATGTGTATCAGGCCTCATGTCTAAAAATCTAGGTAGATTTGCTGTAAAGTTAGATGTTGGTCTAATTACTGCAGACTGGATGTTTAATCTTTCTGCTGCTTCTCTCAGAAGAATCACAATGACCGAACTGTCAAGCATTGGCAATGCTTCTCTAGGATCTTTTGTTCTTATATAATAATATTCATCTTAGTTGAGATTATTATGAAATGAAGGACCTTATTCCTTTTCCTAAGATGGTTTTGCTTAGCTCCAATATGTCTCCAAATTTTCTGAACTTCAGGGTAGTAATTGTCATCAAAATAGATAATTTTGCTCTTATACAGCTCTTCATTGTTCTTCCCAGCTGCCTGTAAAAAATTATTGCTGAGTTTGATAACTCTGGAAACAGAAAACAATGTATCTTGAGGGGGTTTGTGCTTCTGCCCTATAAGATCTTTACATAAGACTATCAAAATGCAAGGATTGTATAAGTGACAGAGACAACATTCCCACATTTTAGTTATTTTCTGTGTTTTTAGGAAAGCCATAAATCCTGTCATTGCTTCTCCTCTGAGCGGTTTTCTAAATCACCACATTTTACTCTTTGGAGCCTGTTCTGTTTTACCAGGAAAAATGAGATGTGTGTTCCCTGCACAAGGTTAATCAATAAAATCTTTACAGTCTCTTCTCATCTGGACAGCCTCACTTTAATTTCAGTAACAGTGCTGTCAGCTCACTCAGAGAGGCAGCTTAAGCTTTCTGAAGCCTTTGTACTTCATTTCCCTATTCTTTTACTCTTTATTGCTAACCCTTTTGAATGTATTATCCAAGTTTCTGACAGCCAATAGTTTTCATAAAACCCAAGCTCTTCAAGTCGTTACCTCGTGAAAATCTCCGTTTTTAAGAGTATCTGTTAACCCTCAAGAGTGTGGAAGAATACTTGGAAAACATGTTGCAATGTATGGGAAATACTGAAAAAAGGGGGTACAAACATCTTCAAATGCATACTGTTTCTAGAAGTTCTTGTTTTCTTCCTAATCTTGTGATTTCTGAGGCCTGATTAATGATTTTCAAATGCCTGAGACTGGAAATTATATTTGTTCCCAAAAGTACAGCAAATTTTCTCTTTGGCCAGCTGAGTACCCCAGAACAGTTCTGGACAAGAGTCACTCTACATCTCACCACCCGAGCCACTTTCCCCAGCAGTGCTTAATACCATGCTTCACCTTCCTTTCTGACCGAAAACACTTTTACTCAGTGTTCCAAGTCCTTTTACATCCATTTTTTCACCATCTAAGTGTTGAAATGGATAAAGTGTGGCAGGCAATATTTATTTTAAAGACATATTTTCCAATATCAGTCACATTCGCACATGCATCTCTGCAGCTTATACACAGCGACACGTCAGAAGACTGGGTGATCAGACACAAGAGTAGCAATAAATGCTCAAGGACAGTCAAGATTTGTTTCTGCCAGACTGTTTGGTGCTTGTGCCAAATACCTCACCACAGCCTGAGAGTTGATGAAGCTGAATGTTTGGGAGAATATTGTGGAAGACTGCCAACATCACCCTTAAAATTAAAAAAAAGCATGAAATATTATTTTTAATTTTATGATTCTGAGAAAAGTAAGCTATTTATTCAGGATAAGCTTTATGACTGAAATAGATTTTTTTAATTGGCAATTTCACTGTACTTTATTTTTTCAGATTCATCTGTCTGAAAAAATACAGGGAACAGGAACTGAAACGGAGCACAGAACTTCAGCAAGGTACGAGGGTCGTTTAAAATTTGTAATATTAATGTACTAAAAATATCTACTCTTTTTCCAGTCCTCTCATTGTAATATTTGGGAACCTGAGATTTTATATTCATAGCATTCTAGTTTTTAATTAAGGAAATTAAGAATAAGATTAAATTATGGACATTAAAAACAAGGAAACAAGAACAGCAAAAAACAGTTAATCAAACATAACTCAAAGTGGATCTTCCTTCTATCATGGCCTAAAGATTACTGCATAGGCAACAAACTCAAGGTTTTCCAAATAAAAATGAGCCTAGACAGACCTGATGAGAAAGCTGGGATCTGAGTTGTTAAACACTGAATGTAATGCAAACACAAAAGCATGAAGAGGCCTCTTGGGCAAGTCTGTAAAATATATTTTTAAATACAACCAGAGGAGAACTGGGAATCACTGAAGAAATTTAAAGGGTAAATTAGGCTGAAATTTATGCTGAGAATTTAGGTGGGTCTACAGTTCTGGATAACATGAAGAAGGGTTCAACCACACGTGTCAGCTTCCACTACAGAAAGCTATCAAATGGCCATCAAAGGGCCATCAAATGCAGGTAGTAAGAGCCACAATTGAAAGAAGCAGGATGTGGCAGCAGCCTGCAAACTCATGCAGCTCCTCGACTAGGAGAAAAACAAATTTTACATTCTGCAGCATTGCATACCTAAATTTTTATTAAAATAAATTGTTATTCCAATAGTCATAGATTCCATCTTTAAAAAGAAAGAATTTTATTTCCAAAATATTCCTTTTAGAGATCTTTTTAATTAAAAAAACCCTCGAGGTGAAGGTTCTTCTTTAAATAAATAACAAATTTTAAGGAGATTAGGACTATAATGTGTTTTAAAACCTATCAGCTTGGTGTGTTAAATAACAAATATATAATACAACAGTAGATCTTTTCCTGTTCCCAGTTGTCTAGAAGTAATGTCAAAAATGTTTCTAAACAGCAGGATTAAAATACTGCACATTACTTATTACACTGCTAGCAGCTGTACTATCCCCTGCAAACTTAGCTTTTCCAAATGATTAGAGCTACATATTACAAAATCATGGTTTGTTTACTTTTCTATCTAATATCTTTAATTTGCACTCTGAATAGAAGTGCTTTACGTTCCAACTCAAATAACAGTAGGTTTTGAAGCTGTAGCCACAAGCGCTTTAATCATGGGCTATATGGAACAAGTTCTAAATATTAAGGAGAATATGAGCTCCACCAGCTAAATAAAAGGCTGGGATCCAGCAATACTTCTCTGCAAACACAAACTAAATCTCACTCTCTATGTGACCTTGAGCAAGCTACTTGATCTTTTTCTGCCTTGTCAAGACAATTATTAAAACTTGGACATCTCTGACTAACAGATGTTTCTGTACATCAGCATAGAGAATACTAGAGTAAACACATTACTGAAAACATTCATGACAATAAAACTATGTGGAACCAAATTTCTTTCATTCCCTGTGATTTGCATCTTCATAATTCTTACTGCACTCACTAACAAAGCCACTTAAACCATGAGATCACTTGTTTTCCAACAAATTAAGTCCCAATACTTGCCAATCATTCTGCTTCAGAGGTCAGCGAAGATAAAGTCCTTTTCTTCCTTGCATAGATCCTTAAGACCATTAGAATTACATCTATTTGCAAGAAATGCTCACAAAACTAACAAGTTCCAAATGTTGTCTTTTCTTAAATGCATGTTTGTTTCAAATCACGTGTTTTTAATCTGCGCAAACTGCCCATTTCTTATTTATCTCAAGTATATGCTGTCCAAGAGATAGCATAACTAATACAAGTTAGAAAAGAATTTTTTTTACTATCACATGAACTGTTGAGCTAGACAAAAAAACCACTATCTTCTCACGACCAGATTATGAAGTCTGTAGTACCACTAAGTAAAATACTAATTACAGAGAGTATCATTATTAGAGCTGATTACTTAAAATAGCCATAATTAACACTAAATACATCATGGTAAAAGGTTTGAATATCTTGGAGTCACAATCACACTTACCTAATCACTGTAGGTTTATTACATGCTATCCCAAGGCGATCATTCAAAGGTTAAGTGCTTATCCAAAGCTCATCTTAAATTCTAGATGTAGTGAAGAGAGAGAAGGAAATGCTTCTGAGGGTGGGACATCTCACCCTAGACCAGCTGATTAAAATCACCTGTCTCAGTGGTAGAGACAGTCTAGACGAAGCTCCTAGTTGAGTTACCAGGCTGAACACCTAAATTTAGGTGAGAAAAACGCCAGCCAAATGTGGGACAGTCTTCTTAACAATGCCACACAAAGAATGTAAAAATTAACCAAGGTCAACAAGTCTGTTAGACAGCAAAATACTTCTAGGTCTCTACTTCCTTTATGTGTATTGCTTGGTCATTCTTGCTTGGGAGAAAGAACTTTGAAGCATCTTAAAACTATATGGTTGTGTTTTTTTTAATTTATATTAAAATGAATATGCTTTATGCAATTATGACAGTATATAAAAATATAGAGAAATAATATGCTTCAATATGTGTCCAATGGTTCTACTGCAAAAAGAACAGTGTTGAAAGAGACAATGCACAAAACAGGGTCGGGAAAATATTAAAGTTCAGATGCAGGAGAAGCACTATTCCATAATTAGTATGACCTCTGGTAGATTCAGATTATTGCTATTCAGGCTAATGTCAAAGAAACACCCATTAGATGTTGCAGACTCAAGATGGCTCCATGAAACCTGGTCTTCCAGTAGACATGGTTATAGATTTTGGGCATTATTTTACTTTCACAGCATTGATAAGCTTTCATCACAGGGCAGTTAAAATACAAGTGTTTAAACAGGGGGTTGGTTTGCAGAATTTTGAAGGGATTTTTTTGTTTTGCTTAACATAAAAATGTCCAATAAAAAATATTACTTTCACTTAGGGCTATTATATGTGAATGCATATTTTCCTAAGGATACAACCTTGTTAAACAACCTTTCTAAGGTTTGAAAAATGAGTTCAGGTACATAATAATATAGGGATAAACCAGAGTCTCTATGGTGTCTCAGACTGATTCCAGAAGGTCATCCAACAACAGCAACGATGTTATATGTTATGTGTTATATATGTATCTTGTCATATCACAGCAAGAACCTATTTCACACCAAAAGGAATCCAACGAGGTTTTGGCAAGGAAACAAGAGATCCTCAGGCCATGTAAGCAGCTGAGGCTCTAGTGGCATCCATTCTTCCAGCAAATTCACATGGTCTAGAACTAGCTGTAGAGCTGGGAACAAAAGATAAAAGGGTAATTAAAAAGAATCTTTGAGCAACATTGATGGAATTATGCTTCCAATCCGAGTTTGGTGTGAACTCTAATGAGGTTTCCACCAGACAAGTAGAAATTTTTTCTTTGCCACTTGTATTGAAATAGCTCCAGAAATTTGCACTTGGCTCCAGCTGCAATGTCTTGAGTTTTCTCTCCATTCTTATCTAATTCTTAGAGACACTGAAAACCTAACAATGCCAAGTGCTTGAAAGATGTCTTCACAAGACAGCTTCCAGCACATAACATTGTCAAGGCTCTCTGGTCTCTCACCCATTTCCATGCAGTGAATGAAATACTGACATACAAAGATATTAATCCAAGAAGCATTTTTGCACTTCTTGGTTAAAAGAACCTCACAATCAAACCCTGCTGTATGTCAATATCACGCAGGCAGTTGTCATTACAACTGGCTCTGCCCAGCTTTTTTACTGTGATCAGAGCTTGATATGAAACCTGAAGCCTTCTGCCATATCTCTCAAGAAAAGAAAAGAAAAAAGACAAAACAGCCAAAAACCTGACTTAGGTTTCCCAAAGCCGTAACTGCAAAGTGATGATAGTTAGCAGGTTTCTAATGAGCCTTATGAGCAATTAGTAAGTTTATTCTGGAACAAAACAAATCTTCAGACTCTTAACAGTTATACTGCTTACTAGGGGAAGAGTTAGGTTTTGAGGGGATTTTTTTAAGGCAGTAAGAGTAGAAAACCATATGGACTGTTCCTATGGATTGGCTTCACCTTGCTCTACATAGAACTAAAACACACAGTTCTTTCCCGTGCAGAGAAGTCCCAACGTAAATGTAACATTTTTTTTCCTCTGAGAGCCCCACTGGAAGGCAACTTCATCAAGTCTCCTCCACAATCACCTCCTGGCCCTGGCCAAGCAGGCACACTAGGTCTGCAGGAGGAGGATAAATGACAGCAAGGCTCACAGCAGCTTCGGGAGGCGTGACATGCATTCCCTTTTTCACCCCTCTTTTTGAGTAGAACCCAGCACACCATGCAGCTTCCACCACTTCCCTGGGCACTCAGTGTCCCCCCACCCCATCCCTTAGCAATCTCTTTCCCAACCTTTATGCCATGTCATTTCAGCTTTCATCAGTTCTCCTCCTGGCTTAATTCCTCTGTTTCCTTCTTCTTGGCCCCTTCCCAACTGGTAAAGACTTGTTTAGGACTGAACACTAGTCCTAAAAGGAAAAGGACAAAACAACCACAATCTAGTGGTTACAGATGTTCTTCTAGCTTTCAGTCTAAATGTATCTATATCACTTTGCAGCCCTGTGCCTTCTTTCCAGAGTTAAGTAAGACTGAGTAACTCCCAACCGTGTTTATTGTCCCAACCCACAAAATACATCTATGAACTATTTACATCCCTTATCAGTCTTCATCGATGAGGCTAAATATCAATTATTTTTAGTCTGCCCTCCTGAAGTAGGCTTTCTCTTCCACCCTTCTCTGCACCTGTTCCAATTTGAATCTTTTTTGTGTTTTTTAACACAAGCAGATAAAATTGTATGAGAATTCAGCTAAGGTCGTATTGGTACCACACATAAAAATTCCTCTTTTGTTTAATGCTTCTGCTAGCAATATTCTGCCTGAGATTTATATTTACTTTTTTCCCAGCTGTGCCACATCCTTGGCTCAGTCAGAAACTTTTGTCTTTCCCTGCTTTCAACTGCAGCTTCCTGCTTCGCATAAAATTTAAGAGAAGCTATGGCAATGAATTGAAATGTGTTTAATAATGTCTTGCTTCACTTAATTTAGTCACAATGAAGATTAAATGTTATTTATAGTGCTATTTTACTTGTTTAGATTAAAAGAATTTCTTATTCTTGAAATTCTAATAACTCAAAAATTATGCCAACAATTATAAACCAAATGCAGGGTGAAAAGCAGGCATCTGTGCTGGTCTGGGACTGCAGTTCCAGAAGCTTCAGCTTTGCTACTGTCAGCTTCAAAGCCTGACTACAGTTTCAAAGATGTCATCATCTTGCTGTAAAAATTAAGGCTATTTTAAGAGGTTCCTCAGCTGTTTATAGGGATTCAGATCTCAGCACAGTCAGCTCAAGAGGTGGGAGCACATGTTCTGAGGACATCTCTGGACTCCTCAGACGTGCGTTGGACTTGCCCTCAGTGCACGTTCAGTATCCTGTAGAGCCTGAGAGTTATCATGGAAATTAGCAATGACTTGAGCACCGAAAGCCACAATCATGCTAAACTAACTCTGGTTGAAGCATGAGGTTCTTCGTTTTTTCATATTCCTTGAAAAGGTCATGGCAAAATGACAGATTTTCAGATCAGATAATTTTTCTCCAGCTGTTGCTGAAGCCACGTCCCCTCCCATGCTGGATGTGGCCAGCATTGTGGCTGTGAAGCATTACCACATCAGCAAATCCAGAGATCAAGGCCTTTCATAGATTATGATGCCAGGGAGCATATACTTTATAACAGATAAAATTCCTCAAATCTATATATCTCACAGCTGAAGTAGCTTTATCAGTTCTGTTTAACTCTCCAGAAAATGCATAATTTCTTCTATTATTTTACTGGCTCGCTTTGCTGATTGCTGGAGTGTGCGCACATTAGGAAGCTGACCTTCCAGGCCATGCTCTCAATTTTGTTTTTACTTTCATTCAATGATTTGTCTTTGGGTAAAACAACAGAGCCCTGGGAGCATGATCTGAAATCCCAATTCTGCCCTTGGCCCAAGCAGAGTGAAGGACTAGAGCCTATGAGGCTCCCTTCTGCCTCCTGCTCTCCACCTCCTACTTCCCAACTGAGTGTTTTTAGCACTAGCCCATCATGCAAGAGGCAGATGGCAGCATATCAGATGAGGAAAGTTGCTTTCCTAACCAGATACAGTACCAGAATGCCTAGAATTTGAATATCAGGACAGTGCTAAGTGGGAAATAAACTCCTCCCTTGAATGAGTGAGAAATAGATTCAAGACTAGACATGAGTGTCTAAATGAAAGTGTTCAGGCTGTCTGGGTTGGTGTCTAATAAATCTGCTTTCCTATGGGGTTGTCAGGCAAAAAAGTGGGTAGATTGGATGACCATTTGGCCTGTTCCAGAATATTTCTGCCTTTTATCACTCTGCTGCAAGGGTTAATATGATACGGGCTGTAATGAGCTGGCCAGCCTCTGACATGAACAGAATCTGATTGATTATATGCATAGTACACTAACTCTCTGCAGATGATAATGGCCATTCATGTATCATGCATTCAGCAATCACCAACATCTTTAATACAGATGTAAACCTTTGTATTGATGCCAGTTAAGCTACAATGAAGAGAGAAAGAATGTCAGAGAACATTCATTTTATTTCAAAGGGTCACTCCCAGCAGTGCAGCATGCCATTTTGTGCTGCCGTTGTTTCTCAGAAACATAATTCCCAGGAATGTACTGTTCCTAGTTTCAGAAGTAGGGACACAATTAAACAGAGAAATACTGCAAACAGATAAAATCCATTGCAGCACAGCTGTCATCCTTTATGCAACAGCATGGCAATGCAATAGCATTTGTGACAAGATGTCAAAGGGGAGAGGGTGACCACTGCTCCCCGCTAGACCACTTAGGATGAGTTAGACACTAAATGAGTTCCAGTAGGTTTTTCTTACCTTCGGTTCACAAGATGCATTTGCAAGTACAATGTCATGGTGTTTTCAGAATAACCTCAGATTCTCCCAAAATCAGTGAAAGATGCAGGCAGATATCACAAAACAAATCTGCAGAAGAATAACTCAAGAATAACTCAAGGAGAAACTTGTGCAGGGAGTGGAAAAGAGGTGCAAGTGGCAAAGGGGATAACATGCAAAAGAAACAAGAAGTGTTGGAGAGCAAAAGAAAGGAAAGAATGGTGACAAACCTGCATTTCCTAGTTCTCAGTATGGTGATAGAACATAAAACTTGCACAACAGACTAGAAAGGCAGGGAACAGACAGCAGGAAAACATGGAATTGGTCATAAAAGAAAACTGAAATTGCCAGGACAAGTAAATTGAGCTGAAAAGAGAGGTGAGATAAATAATATTTTCAAAGGAAGTGTTTCTTTGCAATATAAGCTGAGATCAGTACTCCTAGGTGAAAGTACTACATCATACTGCTAAATCCTAGCTTTGTGTTGAACACAGGTACTGCTAGAGAGGGTGTGCCCAGACCCTGCCCTTGGCTTGGTGTCAACCTGTTCTGCTTTATGCTCAGTTCTTTTCTCTCTCGTGCAAGCACAAGCACTCAGGCAGCAGTGCACCAAAAGCGCTCACCTGGATGAGAAGCAAGAAGCAAAACACAGCCATTCCTCACCTGCATCAGTTTTCTGATCAAATTCAGTAGGAGCTGTTGCAAATAGTTATGTCAGCATAACAGAGGAGGCAGCAGACAGAGACTGGCATGAAGAACGGGTGTTCATGGAATGGGGCATGGACACATGCAATGAATTACACCCTTGACATTTGCTGTTCTGCTTCGTATCTGAAAGAGGGCTTGTATGCCTGAAATCTTCTCTGTATTATTTTATCAGTTAGTCTAATAAAAACAATAACAGAGAGGGGTCAGAATTAAGATTTGGAGCAAAACCAGCTCTATTTTGTAACGAAAATAGTTGTTTCCTTGAATAATTAGATTCACAAAGTTATCTCTGCTTTGCCTGCCTGGTTCAGTACACTCTAAGCCAAATTTTGCAGCAGTTAGAATTAAATCACAGCAATGGGATTGGTCAGAAAACAAATGATAAAGTAGAGTAGCTTAAAGGTCAAAGTCCCAAGGAGTTAAATATTCTTTGAGGAACATTTCCATCCCCTAATGTAGATGGGTGTAACTCTCAGGCTTGAAGTCATTGACAGGAGTGGCTCATTGCATCAGGTGCATGAATATGGCCCCTGAGAGGCCAAAGTATCCCATGACATCAAATTAGATAAATGGGAGGCCTGCTTTCTCTTTCACTCTTTGAGTGGTACTTCTCGCTTACTTCTTCTCTCTCTCTACCCTCCAGCAAATGTGTAAGTCACTTTTCATGTCAAAATGTCCAACAGGGCTTCTTCTCCTTTCAAGACAAGCTTAACCTGTCTGATGTGCCATACCAAAAACATGATATTTAGCAAATTTACATTTGACCACACTGTATTTAACCAATATTTTGACAGAGATTATTTAACACTGGGACAAATGAGATGGTGTTAGGTGTCTGTACTATATGAAGGAGGGGGAAATATTTAACACCATTCTTTATATATACATATGTAATTCTGAGAGACCTATGTATTCTGATAATTAATAGTCATATGTCCAGAAAACAAAACAGTCACCAATTCAGTTTATTCAGCAGTTCTTGCCATATTAAGACCCTAAGAAAGAAAGAGAAGCAAAAAAAAACTTCCATGTGCTGGAAAAGAACAGTCTAGGACACCAGAGAGACAAAGGAATGCAAGTCCACTTAATATACAATCAATGCACCTCAGTTTATAATGGGGATTAATCTCACTTCCTCCCATACAGTAAAAAGTATGCAAACAGAGAAGTGTACCTGATGAAGGTATATAAGAAATGTCAAATATTCCACAGGTGCAAGCCAGGAGCTCAATTTAATTGGCAAAACACAATCAAGAGAGAAAACAGATCTAAGCACTTACTGTACTTCTCTTTTTGTATAGCTAATTCCCACGGGTGTTAATGCCTTGCAAAAATTATTTGGCCTCAACACATCACAAGAAAAAATCAGTCAGAATTGACTATTCCATCCTGAAGGTGTCATCTTAGGAGACTAAAGTTCAGCATTTTAACTGCTCAGCAAAAGCATTTAACATAAATTAGTTAGTCTGAATTTTTCTAGAGGAGATTACGGAAACTAAGATCTGTCACTTTTTTTTTTTTTTTTAATGAATTTACAATGGGATTTTCAAAGCTCTATGTTTCCTTCCCAGGAAAGTGTCCCATTCAGATCTGCAGTTCTGGCATGGATTCAGTAGATCTGCTCAGACTCTCAGCCCTTCCACTCAAGCAGACACATATACAACCTTCCTACGGCTGCAAATTTACCCAGAAATAGTTGGACATGGTCACCAGAAACACAAACAGCTCCTGTATATGAGATAACAGCCTTGGTGAACTTCTCTTTTTCTCTTCCAGAATGAATTGCACAGAAATTGACGATAATACTGCCCCTGATGATGATGGTCAAATCATAGAATAGTTTAGGTAGGAAGGGATGATAAAAATCATCTAGTTCCTGCTTTGTGCAGGAACACCTTCCACTAGACAGGTTGCTCAAATCCCCATCCAACCTGGCCTTGCACACTGTCAGGGATGGGGCATGCACAGCTTCTCTGGGCAATGGGTTCCAGTGCCTTGCCACACTCACAGTAAAAGAATTTCTTCCTAATATCTAATCTAAACCTGCCCTCTTTCAGCTTAAAGCCATTGCCCCTTGTCATTACATGCCCTTGTAGAAAGTCTCTGTAGAAAGTTCTCCAGTTCAGGAACACAGATCTTGTAAGATGAACAACTGGAACAGGGAATGATTCGTGTACCCTTAGTTCTCTACTTACCTTGATTTTGAGTGACTAGTTGAGATGCAGAAATCCAGAACAACTTCAAAATAAGATGTAAACACCTTCAGGGCTTAGGATTCCAGCCAGCAGCAGATTTCTTTGCAGGTCACAGTTATTTTTTAGTGTCAATCGTGCTGTCTCCAAAACAGTGAGCAGCTGAGGTCTCTAACATTACAGTGAGATGGAAGTTTGTTCTTCTGCTCTGCCATATCTCAGAATATCATTGGAGAGGTCCCTTGCCTACTGCAGAATTTGTTGAGCCTCTCTTGTGGATCTTTTTCAGCACTGCGTGCTAAAACTGCAAGTCCAAATAGAGCCTATGAGCACCACTATGACATCCTACTATAACAGTCATCCTCACCACAACTTTCTTCTAAACAGAAGGAAGAAGTGCCCACAAACAAATGGGACATCCGATAGAATTTAGACACTAATCTCCAAAACTGCAGAATGTTCTGCTTCTTGATGCCCCCAAATTACATCTCCCCTGAAGCCCTACAAGATTCATTTCTGGACAACCACTGGGAAACACCACAAGATGAACTGCCTGAGCACCTACCTGAGGCCTGATCCTTCTTCAGATCCACAAACCAGGCACTCTCTGTCAATCTCTCCTGAGACTCTCAATCTAGCAAGTGATTGAAGGAACATGCAGAAGGCAAGCAGCGGCTGCCATCCTTTTCCAAAACAGCTCAGTTTAACCAACATTGGTTTTGCTCCCTGTCATGGGTTGACAGGTTTCTAGGTGAATTTCACCCTGCCAGGTCCTTTGGACGTAACAGGGTGTCGTGGGCCAATGACATTTAAGGTACGCTCTCTGCGAGATACAGTATTTAGGGAGCTGGACACTTGGAACTTCTTCGGCTTCCAGCGTTTCAACGGGTAACAGGGGAGAGGGAAGTCCAAGGCAAGCCAGGCCTCTGGGCTGGGGCCGGGGCCTGGCTGGCCGGCCCTCCCTCCCCCCTGCTCCCTCCGAGGGCTGGTCCTGGCTCCCTTTTACCATCCACTGGGCCGAGCACCCCCCAGCCTCGGGCCGGTGAGCCCGGCCCAGCCCCTGCCGCTCTGGGCG
>VZTF01008224.1:588868-610568 GCA_013397755.1 Cnemophilus loriae
GAAAGCAGCTGTGGGAAGGCTGCAAGGTGTGGGAAGGACTTTCACAGGGGTCAGATGCTGTAACCGGGCGGCTGGTTCACTGTGATGCCGAAGCCACGAAAGAACTGTTTTCTTGTGGAGAATCTCCACAGTATGGCTAAGAGAGACTCCGCTCCCTAAGTGAACTGAAGGAAGGTTATTCTAGAGGTGGCAAATTGACTGAGAAACATCAGGTTTTGTGTCTTTGCATTGGCAGTGGGGAAATATCTGAAAGAGAAGTCTGGGGGGAGGAGAGGTTTTCTGAAGGTTTAATCTAATTTTTATTATTTGTCTTTTTTTCTTTTTTTTTCCTTTTAGTTCTGTTAATAAAACTTTCTTTATATTCTTTAAAAGTTTGAGCCTGCTTTGCTTCTCCTAATCCTTATCTCACAGAGGGAAATGTCCTAAATAATAGGCCCAAATTTAAATTACTGCACTTAAATTGTATTGGCAAACTCAAAACCACTACACTTTAATTGGTGTTTCTGCCCAGTTGTTATCAAATCACTACACTCTCTCTCTTGCTGCCAGCTATGGAGACCTACCCTTCCCTTTCACCAACTCTTGCATTCATTTGACCCCTTGGAAAGTGAATTTAGCTCACTAAACTGGCAGAAATCTAACCCAACAAAACAAAACAAATCAAGAAAAAGTGAATACTTTTCACCACTTTAGTGAGCTAATGGATCAGACACATCCCAGAGACGACAGAAGGGAGACAAATGGAGCGTATGTCCAGGAACAGGCCTGCCCCTTTCACCAGCAGCAAGTTCGTGGGCTGAATCAGCTGCCTCATGAAGCCTCACCCACAGGAGAGGAGAAAGCCTATTGGAGAGGCCAGATACTCTGAAGAGGACTGGGAGAGATAGAGTGAGATCTTTCTAGTCCAGCTGCAGTGCTAGAGGGCCTAAGCTGCTAGAAAAGCAGGGCTAGGTGAGACTAAATCTTCTCAGAGGAGAGTTGTGACACCCTCTGGCTGGAAGCTTGGTCACCCATGAGCTCCAAAATGGAAAGAAAGGCAGGAAAGGCAAGAGAGGTTGTCAAAGCCTATCAGTCCCTGGAGCAGGGGTACTGCTGGACTAGTCATGCCTTTGAAAGGGTAGTGCTACAGTCGGCTGTGAGCACAAAAAATGATGTGTCTTATAATAAGAAAATTAAGGACCAATCACAACGAAGTTTACCACAGCGACTGAGGACATTAAGGACTGAGCTGAAATAAAAGCCGACCTAACATAGCAAAACTGGACCACATGCAACATTTTCTGGTTAGTATACACAATTGAGAAACATCAGAGAGTGAGAAGTCTGGGTTGACAAAGCAAGTAAATAATTTGTCAAAGAGAAGAACCTGCCCCATGTTATATCCATGTACGGACATAATTGACCACATTTCATCTTAGGAGAAAAGAAAAGTTGTGGCCAGCTTCAAAGAGAACTGAACAAAAGTATTCTAATGATTAATGAATTAGCATCGTTGAAGTAAACGAGCTATTCTGAATGCCTGCCCAGAGGCAGTCATGGGAAAGTTTCCAGAACTATTGTCATTTTTCCTGGAACTCATTGACTTTAAGGACTCCACAGCTGCAAGAATTGTGTGAGCATTTCAAGACTGTCATTTTCACCACCGATTTTCTGAAAAATTCTTCCTGGACTGATTTTTATTGGTTTCAGCTGGGGAATCCATTGCACCCAGCCAGGAAATGCCACATGCCTCCTAAGCTACTGCTCTATTCTTCTTGCACTGATGCTATCAGAGACTCAAATTCACTGCAGGGAGAACACTGGGGGCCAAATTTGCCCTCTGATGTATGCACACAGCTCCCATAGAGCCAATGCAGAATTTTTCGCCTTTGATGCCTCTTATAAAGAAGCCTGGAAGTATTGCATTAGAACAGGGAGTTCACACTATTGGTGGTCCCCATTGTCATTAACACAGTTAGAGGCATTCCAGTGAAAAACACAGAACAACTCTTTTGTTTGTTTGTTTTATAAGCAGATCTTCCAGGGTGGGATCCAGCTTGCTCAAATCCTGCCAAAGATGAAACTTCAGCCTCTAAAATCCACGTAAACCAAGAGTGATCCATTCTGCCTTCTTTTGAGAACTGTCTAACCTTTTAGTCACTCAAATTAATCAGGCACTTCCCTCCTCTGCCTGAAAACTCTCCAGGCAACTAATTCACAGCTCCATGCTCAGCAAGGCCAACTGAGCATACTCCCAAAAGGAGTTAGGGAGGGTATCTCACTCCTGTTCCCACTCTTACTCCTAGCCACACCAAGCCATTGCTTCTGTTGTGCTAACTGTGATGCTCACGAGACCCTTTCTGTGGCAATTTAACTCACTACACAGCAGAAAATCATCCACTTCTTTGCTGGGCTTGTTTTCTGCTACTACAGTGACTTGCTACTACAGTGACTTGAATCAGCTCCCAGGGGGTCTCAGTTCCACAGCGAGCCCTAGGTAAGTGGTTGCACATGCAGACAGCAAGTGTGAATGGGACCACTTTGACAGCATTTGTGGCTCATGAAACTGGTTGCTCAATTGCCAGTTCATGTTCAGAAGGTTCATTTCTGGGGACAGAGGAACTCACTCCAGCTAAGTCATCTGCTGCAACCTGCAAGCAGGAAACTACCCGGATCTATGTCTACCCTCAGCAAAATCTGAAAAATTAAGGCCAAGACTATAGCTAGTGTGGATCACTGACTCTTGAAAAACCTACAACAGGCAAGTTCGTCCAGTCAACTTGGCATTTTCTTTGATAGAGTTAGAATTTTCTCCTATGAAGTCTCATAGAGACAGACAAATTAGAGCAAATCATTAAAGTGAATTAAATACACATAATTTCACACTGAAGGAAACATAAGTGAAGACATGTAACTTGGAGCAGAACTGAAATCCACGCCCACCAGCTGCAGCCGGCTCACCATCTCCTTCCCCCATGAGCAGATGCCCCGGGTGTGCTGCTCTGTGGAAGTGCTCTGGTCCTCTGTCCAGACTCCCAGCTTCAGCAGAGCTTTGATCACAGCTCCTTCCTGAGTGCATTCTTGTGTGCTGGAGCAGCCATATGAGGGGCCTTGATGGGACTGAGTGCTCAGAGCTGCAACAGAAACTCATTTAGTTTGATGTGACAAAATGCTCCTCAGACAAATGCTCCATGGTGGTCCCATGGTAGGAACATGTGTAGAAGGCCTTGCTGAAGTAATAATACTGAAGTAATTTCATGCCTCCACCCACTTCCAGGCCTTGAAAATTTGTCATCTTCAACTGGTATAAATGGATGCAGCTTCTCTGAATTCAGTGAAGCCATGGTAATTTACTGAGGGCTCAAATTTACTGAAGGTCTGGTCTTCATGGTCTTACAGTAAACTACCATAATGAGCTTTATTCTGAATCCTATTTATAAATAAAAGTTCATTCTTCATAAGTTCAACCTTTCTTAAGTCACAAAAATGCTCAATTTTTTCTAGTTTGTGATTAGGGAATAGACCTACAGACTACCTGTATTTATAAGTATCTAAACACTTAAACCCTCTCACCTTACAAAATTAAGAACCAAGTTCTGTAGGAGATATCCTGTAAAATAATTCTTTCCCAGATCTACAATTAGGCTTCAGACAAATCTGATAGCCATAGATTACAGAGAAGAAATATTAACTCCTAAAGCAAGTAGATCTACATGTGAACTCTTACAGTACTTTCTGAAGCAGTAATTTGCACACCTGTATTCAAATTCTTATGAGCTCGTTTGTTAAGCAACTCCATCACTTGCATAACTGCCATCAGTAACATACATACATACGCCATTTTGGCAGTCTACTGAATCACTGACAGCATTTATCCAGCAATTTTTCAAGCACGTAGAAGGTCTAGATTCCTAGGGCCACCAGCAGTACAGAAGAAAGAGGATACAACAGACTCCTCTGCCATCAAAAGAAATCAGCCATGAATCCATCAGGAGTCTTGAGAAGAAGGACTCACAAATGAGCTTAGACCAGATTTGGGTGCAACAGAAAAAGTTCCAAAGAGCTTGACGTGACACATAGGCTGAAATTGCAAACAGCTTTGCCTCTCCGCAAGGAGCGGCCAATATAGTCCCATATCTTACTTGCAAATCTGGTGTTCGAACAACCATCTGAAATTCTTAAATCAATGCAGAACATTAAAACTGTTAAGCTGTTTAAGTCTGATGGGATGCATTAGGTGGGGCCAGTTCTCTAGTAACTGGATATGAACTGAAATTCATTGAAACTAAGGTCTCTTCCAGTCCAAGCCATTCTGTGATTCTATGAAACACTGTTTAACAGCTATTTTATTTAATGAAGTACAATCACAACCAGGTTTGACATTTTCCTAAGGCCAACGGAAAAAGTTAGAGCATTAGAGAATTTCATTGCCTGCTTAGAACGCAACATTTCACACTGGAGCACGATGGAAATCACATAGATCACTGCCAGGCATGCAGGTTTGTTCTTATAAGATCTCTCAGACGCAAACTAATTTTAGAATGAAGAAAAGCTCTGCTTCAAACTACCCTGCAGTACAAAAGTTCCAGTGACAAACTTCTACTTTTATGTCTTTTATATTTTACATATACTTTCAAGTCCTTCTCTACTACACTTTCAAGTTCTGTTAGCATCAGCACACTGTGAAAGAGACTGGAAACAAACCACGAGAAACCTGTCTTGTTAAAATAAATGTGATTTTCCTTTTCATGTGAGCTGACTAACTAGCATTAAAAAACTAGCATTTTACTTTAGTTTAGTCAGGAGGTTTGCCAGAAATGCAAAATTTTGGATAGAAACTTGGGTTTTAATTTTGTTTTTCAAATTTCTGTTGATACTTTCAGAGTCAAACAGATCTAGGCTCGTTTTTTGACCTCCTCTGCAGGTTTTCTCCTCAGTGACCCACCATTCCAATATCTCCCCTCAGATCCTAAACTTCCTGTTAACAAAGAACAATATATTTGCACACTGGCTTGCTAACATAATAAGCATAGTTTTAAACCAGAACTGCTGGACACTTGAATCTGAAATTTTCAGGGAATGGTTAAATGAAGGCAGCCACAGGAGGGGCTTAAAATAATTAAACGTAAATTTCCACTAAAATTATAGAGGGTACAGGAGGATGGTGGGCAATGAACCAAGTCTTTTCCATGAACCAGTTATGGGGAAAAGAGCATTGAGCCCAAGGTCTTATCGAAATATTTCATTAGCATTGGATGATATATAGAACTGGCATATTTAGAGAAGGTTACAGTTTGTTCAGTTGAGAGGAAAAATCTGGCACACTGAGCACACATACACTTTCTCTGAAGTCCAAACAGAAAGAGACTTTCTGCTTTAAAATATTTGGACAACATTAAAAGGGATAAAAGACTATTGGGACTGTCTTGGATTAGAGCACCGCATAATATCACATTGGGAAATTCACACGGCAAAGCTTGTGACGGTTGCAACAAAAATGACCTCAAGTGTATAATTTGATGTTTTGAATTTCCCAGCCTTTAGCTGAAAAAGCAATATTATAAGGCCTGTTCAAGTTGGCCAAATATTCAAACACTTTTATTGTCAGTAAACAGAGATAAATATTTGACAAGAGCTGTCAATCCTAGGCTGACATTCTAAATGGAGTCAAACACTCTTGGGAGTGCTCCTATCCACTGACTGGAGAGACAGCCTGGACATCTGGTCTAGATACCCAATGCCTAGATGTGTAGGATACATGAGCTGACTCCTTCCCAGCAAGTTCTTGAAATGTACCTGTCCTGGAGCAAAAATGACAGCACTTGCCTGGACTCCACTCCAAGGAATAGGGAGGGAAGGGATAAAGAAGGTGGAAGTGGATTTGTGACTGTGGATTTTTAGAAGACAAAGTAGCAAAGAGCAAAAATGACAACGGAATTTAGGAAAACAGCCATCAAGAAATACCACTTTAACAGGTTAGAAAGAAAAAAGAGTCCAGTCTTTAAAGAAGCAAAAATGAGGGCATTGTCAAAAAGCAGTAATTATTCCAATCCATGTCTCATCGTCAGATGGTGGCACAGCACTTCACAAAAGATGCCAGCCTTTGTGGGGAGTCTGAACAAGATGTCTAGAAATATGAGGAGAATTAGGAATTGCTGAAGGAACTCAGAATATTTAAGTCTAGGAAAAAAACCAGACTGATTTACAAAATTGTGATAATACTTTAAAGATAGAGTAGTGCAACATGAAGTTGATTAACCAGTTAACATGAACATGTCTGATTTTGAATTAGTAAAAAATGCTTGAAACTTACAGCAAAAGAGGTTTAGCTTGACATTAGAGACTTCTTTCTCTAGCAAGAGTAGCGAGGTGGTGCAGTGGAAATTCAACAGTCCCAATCTATTAACAGTTTTATGAACAGCTTTCATCAGTGCCTGCAATAAATGTAGATAATTGCCTTGGAGTAAGTGGTGGAGTAGATGAGCTCAGCCATTTCCTAAAGCAGACTCCAGGAAGGCTAATTTTAGCCTAGAGATGCTAATTCCTCTTGGCTCTCTCCATAGTTAGTCGAGAGCAGCTCCTTTAGATGAAGATACAGAACAGAATTCTCCTCACTGGCCTAACATGAATAGCCTCAGTATTTCCCCAAAGTTAAGTACACCCACCCTGGTCCCCTCCCTCCACTACTGCCACAAATAGTTTTGTGCTTCTTTCAATCCACTTATGACCTTCTCTTCCTGTTTTTTTCAAACACCAGATCTCAGCCTGTGAAAAAAAGATGGCCATCAAAAAGATGCCCATTCTTTCTCACAGTTATACTTGTTCCTTATTTCTTAGTTTTGAAGAAGCATAATTTATCAAGAATTTTTACAAAACAGCTCAGACTGACAGGTTTGTGTATGAGGAATGCCTTGGTCTCAGTTACAGCCAGGTCTGTTTTTCAGGAAGTGCATTTACAATATCGCAATTGTCCTTCGTCTCCAATTTTTTTAATCAACACTAACTAATCAGCAGATATTGGTGCTCTCTGGAATATTCCCTCAGGTTTGAAAAGTAGCCACAAGTCAGCAATCGTTCTTAAATACTAGCACGAGAAAATAAGTGGCCTCTTTGCCTTCCAAAAAAACCTCATAGCGCCTTCAAAATTAACTATAGTTTAGTAGGGCACATTGCCCAATAGTGAAAACAAAACAAAAACATAATCCCTGACAGACAGAGGTCAACAGCAACAACAGGCTCATAGTCACTCTCAGGTTTCTGCCAGGGATAGGGTTCAGCTTCCACTGTACAGGTTATGTGCAGGTTCAGTGAGCACAGAACATGCCCTTGATCCACCCACTTTCCTCAGGGCAGGCCAGCTGCAGAGTGCTTTACCCAGTCCTATCCTGTGCAGATGCTTCAGTCTGCATTGCATGCGCAGGACAAACTGACAAGTGACACTCACCATTCAGGGTGAGACCACAGGCACTGCCTGAATCTCAGATGCACACATTCAACACCCCCACTGTGCTGCTTCTAGGCACAAGGCAAAAAAATCACTGTGGCCACCTGGTCATTTTATGAATTGCTTTTGCTTGTCAGGAAACACTTCGGGACCCCTTGTTCAAACAACCCTCAGTTCAGAAATCAAGATTATATCTAAAGCCTCGGGAGTTAAAGCATAGTACAAGGTAATCCAGACACATGCAGGTTTCAAAATGATTAGAAGAGTAAACATTTAAATCTCAAGTACTGCTCAGCCTTTAACATTATGGTCTGCTAACCCGTGTTATTCAGCTGCAGATCCTCTCTATCATTTGCCTCCATCTTATAAGCTACTATACTGGGAGTCCCTGGGTGAGTGACAGCAGATGATGTGGTAAGGCAAGGCCACAGCCCGGTATCAACACAGGCAGCATAGCCTCAGCACTGAACTCACCTAATTTACCCTCATGTTCCCACTAGCCAGCTGCAGTGTAAGAATGGCTGTGGACAACTACTGGGGGCTGTAACAATAGAATCATAGAATCATTAGGGTTGGAAAAGACCTCTAAGATCATCAAGTCTAACCTTTGACTGAACACCACCTTGTCAACTAAACCACAGCACTAAGGGCCACGTTCAGTCGTTTCTTGACCACTTGCAGCGATGGTGACTCCACCACTTCCTTGGGCAGGCAATATATCGGACATTCCGATGCATGACAACACTTTCCGTGAAGAAACTCATCCTGATGTCCAAGCAAATGGTTTGGAAGGAGGCAAAAATGATGTTTACACTGTCAAAAAGGTCTATAGGTCACAGCTTCTTCCTTGGGAGATACTAAGCAGTATGAAGCCAAAGCAGACCACTGGGCTGAAGCGTTCTTGGCAGCAGAGTCTCGAGGCTTGGCAGAGGAACTCAGCTATTCAAGAACTGTGAAGGGAGCAGAGTGAATGAGCAGCTACAAACTCATTTACACAAGAACATTGAATCTGAATTAGATACCATGAAAAAGTAAAGCCACATTATCTATTGACAATCAGACAATCCTATTATGTCATAAGGGAAAAAAAAAGCCTGAAAATGGCAGAGAGAGCACATGCATTGCTCTCTGTAAAAATCAGAATGAGAGACACAAGTGATGGTTTCCTTAAAGCAGCAAGACAGTGGCCAGAGAGAAGGAACTTGCTAAGAGAGAAAAGCAGAGCAGCACTTGGTGAGGATAAGGTTCAGGCAAAGGCCATTTCTGTAAGTGCCAGAACTAAGGCTCAGATAAGGAAGAGGTCAAGATGCAAGAGATTAATTAAATGGTCCCTTTAGCCGCACCCCCGGCTGGAAAAGGAAGACTGTTCAGGAAAAAAGAGCAAGCAGTAAATAGGTACAAATCTTACTAAGAAAAGTAAACAAACCAGCAAATATCATTCAACAGACACACTTGATTTATTTTTCAGCTCATTGAATTGAACTCACTTAAACAATTTTATGATAAATATTAAGACCCATTCTGCCTAAGAAAAGCAACAATATATTAACATAAGCCATGCCAACTGAATACTGAATGCACCATAGGAATGCTATTGAATAAGAATGAATAAGAAATATTGAATGCCTGGAGATTATTATCTTGATGATGCCTCTATTATTCATGCCATGACCAGAGCTCAGCACTCCTATAGAGTAGCCCCGCATAGCTTCCAGCAAACTCCTGTTTCTTTTCTATTCCAAATGGTGAAGTTTTGTCTCAAGGTTTTAAAAAGGTTTGTCAGTGAAGGACAGAAGATATGTCTTGCCGAGGTGCATGATCGGTCATTGCCTCTTCTGAAAAATATTCATAATATTTATGATTTTAAAACAAAATCTCTTCAAAGCATTTTCAGGTGTTGCTTTACGCTTTTCCACACATAAATTTTGGATACAAATAGCAGCAGATTCAAACACTCTACTGGCATTTCCAGTAGTCCATAGTCATCAAACTGGCAGCTCTACTGCACCAGCAATACTACCCGGAATTTAAGATGTATACCTAAATAGTCAAGGGTGTAAAAATAGACTGTCAGCTCTTCTGAACGTGAATGCTACAAAGTGTTGCAGTCCTTTTTCTCAGGTGATTCAGACTTATAATGAACAAATTTCTTATGAATCCTCAGCAAGTATGCAGACAACTGAATGTTAGCCAAAGATCCAGCACAAAGGTAGGCTGAAACACAGGAAGAGAAGTGTAATAGTAGCAATGTATAATTTATTCCAGTATCCCAGTTACACTTGTATCTGCTTTCATCTCCACCCAGATATTTTATTGCACCTTATAAAGAAATGTCAAGCACATTCCTAATCTGGTGTTGAGTGTAATCCGACATTTGGAAAAGTTTGGTAACTCGAAGGTGAGGTCACATACACCCCTGAGAGAATCTGGATACTTCAAAGGATGAAGTTACCATGCAAGCAGAAATTATTTTTGCAACTTGCACCACAATACTAAGATTACATCTTTCTCCGTTGTTACTGGATGGAAAATAATCCTTATTCAAACACTTCTCTTCAAAGACAGCCAGAGGTTCTCAGCAGATAGCAGGGCTCTTTCACTTAAAAAACATGAAAAACTATTTTTAAAATACTGGTTACATTTCTAAAAGAGGAGGAGGAAAGGTGCTCCATACAATACCCCAAATAATGAGCAACATAGGAGGGTGAGAATGGCTATTTACAATGATAGAGTAGCCCAGCTCCTTTCAGTGGGACCACAAAAATCCCAGTAGGTCCCTCGGTCCCCCCTGCCCACAGCTGTGCTAGGGCAGAGCTGTGGTCCTCACCTCTAACCCACCAGGCTCCAGCTGTACTTTCCCTGTATGCAGACTCCTATGGCCCCCTGACATGGGGGCTTCTCTTACATTAGTTTTCAGTCTGCCCAGCACCTTTCACATGCACCTCGTGCTCTTCCTTGCCAGCACCTCACAGCACCATGGACGGACCTTCCTCAGGCCCTTTGAAATCAGAAGCCAGCTCTACACAGACTCCCTCAGCCTTTCTTACCTTTCCCTGTCTACTGGCCCTTTGTGAAAGAGCCCTATCCCACTTGATGAGAGTAAATCATTCAGTCATCACCACTTCTAGCCTATCTTCTAGCCTATCTAGAGATCAGATCACCTCCCCCTGCTGTTCCACAGCTTCATTTCCATTCCTGTCTTCCCTGCTCACAATCTCTTTTGTACAGCAGGCAGCTTCAAACCTCATTCTCACCATCTGGAAGACAAGACAGCATGCTTTGAAGAGCTCTCCTCCACCATATTTAATCCAAATCCTTTAGCCCTGTGGGGATGAGCTGGTTTTGTGAGTAAATTGAGTAATAAGAGCACAAACACAATTGCTAACTGAGCCAAGCTGTTCTTGACCTTTCCTCAGTAAATTTCCTGTCCTAAATCACAGCTCCCTGTGTTTTGAGAGATAATTGCTCTCCCAACCCCATCTGTCTTACAACCAGAATGGAGTCAGTGTCTTTCACCTGACTCCAAATAAGCAAGAGAATTGCAGGAACCAGAAATTTAGCTAACAAGAGGGATTGAGAAGATCAGCAGTGCCAGCTTGCTATAGAAGTTTTAATAAATGAGAACAGTCCAATTAATAATGGCCTTTTTAATTTTCCTTTCAGATCTATTTAGTCAATGAGAATTTTTTTTCAGGAAAGAGATTCCCAGCTTCTGGGTTGGAATTGGACCCTTTAGTTCATATTTTTCTTTAAATACCATGGCCTATTTGCCTTCATTCCTGAAGACCTTCTTTTTTCTCTTCAAAGCCCATGAAAGCTCTTATTAAGTGTTCATCGGAACACACACATCAGTTCTTGTGTGCTGCCTTCTAGCAGAATGCTTTTAATTGAAAGGAAAACCCGGCCTCCTGCTAGGTTTGGGTGGGCTGCAATTAGTTCCATACTAGTTAGTTTTTCCAGAAAGTCATATAACTCTTCTACATAGGCATTCTCACTCCAGTCCAGCTGCAAACAATATGCTGAGTCAGAAAAAAAAAAAAAAAGAAAAGAAAAAAAAATAAAAAGAAAAAATAAAAAAGGAAAAAAAACAAAGGCGGCAGAAGGAATTTTTCATTGAATTAAGAATCCAGTCCATCCTCAAATCTTATAAAATATGTGTTGGATTCCATCTGTCCTGGAAGATACCCACTCTGATCATGACAGCTCCTGGCACTCGCATGAGACCCGCGTGCCTGCAGCAATACTGCAAATTCCGTCACTGCATGGAGGCTTTGGACTCCATCAGCCAGGGACAACACCTTGCAAGCTAATGGTGTGGGCCTGTGTGGAGAGCAAAAGACAAATGCCCCCTTATGCCTGAACCACACTGCTTCAGTGCAAAAAAAAAAAGTGTCTTCCTTACTTACAAGGAAAACAAAATCCACTGCCCTATTAGTAAGTTGCGGTGACTGAAGCCAGGAGCAAAGCGTGCCGAACATCTGAATTTTGGCAAATTCAGAGGCAGACGAAAGTTGGAGGAAACCTTTTTCAGGGTACTTCTGGCTTATTCAAAGCCAACAAAGCATGAAATGGTCTTAGCAGTTTGTTATGTTTTGATGTAACGTGAGGATCCAGAATCTCTTGACAAGCAGAGTAGGAGCTCGAGTTTCATTTCGTTGATTGCTGGTTTTCTGGATTCGTCCAGGAAATGTATTCAAACAGTATGTGCAGCAGAAACCATTGCAGTCATGAATGTTCAACGGCAAACATCTGAGAGCGGACATCAGATAATGAAAACAACAGTTAAGTAAATAATCTTTTTCATTTCCAAGGACAACTGTTAGAATTGGGAAATGTTTTATCTTTTCACGTGCAACAAGGTGTGTGCTAAGATTTTGCTATGTTCTAACAGAAAACCATGAGATGCAAGCACATTCAGAGCCCTTACTAGACTTAAGAAACACTTACATTGAGATCCATGAATTTTGTGGGGTTTCACATCCATGACTTGGATCAGTGCAGCTGGTCCTCTAACACAATAACTACAGCATAAAAATCCAAAATAGTTAGCCCTTATTTAGCCTAGTCTTTCACAAGCTTCTCTTGGTAGTAGTAAAAGACACCAGGTAAACTTTGCATTGTTAACTATAAGTAAAAGGAAAGTGGCACTTTTTTCTTCATATAGGAAATGTTTTATGAAAAAAGAAATCTTTATTTAAACATTTTCCTTTGAAGTTGCACATTTTCATCATGGGAAATTTTTGAGAATTTTACAGGAGTGTTTTAGTTTCACTTTGATTGAAAATATCAAGGGTTTTTTGCCAAAAAGCCCAATAGTATAAATTAAAATTATTCAGAAATATTTCTTTATGAAACATGATTTAGTATGAAAAGCACTTTTGGATGTATTTGCCACAGGAAATTGAAAATTTCCAGTGGAAATAAATTAACACCATAAAAAAATCAGCATTAACAAAACAGTATTTTTGGTAAGAAAATCTTCTGTACTAAATACTGTGGCCAAGAGTAATTACAATCTATCCAAAAGCCTGAGAGAGCTACAATGGATTTTTGGAACCTTTTAAATATCCCCCCTAATGCAGTAATAATGTTGCACAGTAAGAGTGTGAAAAGATTATAGTGAAAAGTTTGTATCCCAGCAGCACCTGAATATAAACAACATGTTTGTTTAACTGACAACAGCTTTTTCCATATGCGATTTTAAATTTGCAGAAAACTATAAATAGATAGCACTTTCACTGAAAGCATTAAATTAACCAACTGGGTACTCGACTTTGTAATGTGGAGCAATGTGGAGTGATAATGAACACCATGTGTGTGTGATAATGGGGGTTGTAGAAAATAGATCTGGCCAGCTGAGTGAAAAGGAAATGCTAAAAAAGAAAAAATCCGAAGTCCAAGCCAAAACAAGTGACCTAGTGGAGCGAGTAAAGGTTTGTATTTGGGGCAGGCTAGAGGCCTGAGAGAGATCAGCAATTCAGCAGGGTATTTTTAAGCATATGCTCAAGGCCCTCCTTATTCGGCAGGAAACTTAAGCATATGCTCAGAGGTTAAGCATCAGCTAAAGTCTCATTGATGTCAATGGGTCTTAAACACATGCCTAGAGATACATATGTGCTGAAGTGCTTTTACAAATAAGAATGGACTGGGGATCAGGGCCTCAGTCCCCTGGTATTTCATTGCAAGCTAACCCTGCAACCTCCTGGCTTTCCAAATTCTTCGGAGTAGATCTCATTTATTATACACACAGGACCAGACTTAAGCGTTAAGAACTTGCATTACTGTACATAACTGCCATTGGTCTTTTGGTACTGAAATAAATAGAGAAGTACAGATGCATTTATAAAACACCAGTAATTTCTACTGCAATGTGTCCAAAGAATTCTCTTAACGATAACAGTGAAAGCATAAAATAAGCAGAAATGTGAGTTTTGAGCAGGTTGTTTAGCTGTTCCAATACTGATGTAAGAAGACTTCCACAAGAATGTATTTAAAGATAAAATCGACTTAGAGTAATTTATTTTGAAAGAGCACATGGTGCCCTTAATTTTTGTGCAACCAATGGATCTGTATTTCCTTATGACCTTCTGTGCCTAATTAGTCCACTTATCAACCACAGAGCTGACTGGACATCACTGTAACAACAGAACAGTCATTTTCTTTGCCAATTTGACTTCATGTAGGCAAACTGCAAAGCCTTCATCTGCCATGACACAAATTTAGAAATCCACAACAATTATTCTCTGAATCTCAGATGACAGGTTAACATCATGAAAAAAATCTCCAAAATTTTTAGGTAAGTTATGTCAGACTCAAGTATGGCTTGTCCTTCTTTAAAACGGCATGAAAATATACCATAATGCAGCAAGGGGAATTATATGGTCAGGTTACTAATGATATTAAATATTTTTTCCATGAAGTTAGTACAGAATTTGAAATTATCAGTGAAAATCCTTCCTGTGCGTTTCAGCGAACCTGAACAACCACTTGGTCTTTGCATTTTGTAACTCTCCAAGGATAGATATACGGCAGAGGAAATGGTAATAAAGACACGTTGCAGGGCCAGTTGAGAACTACGTTAGATGGATTCTGTAAATGATGGCCCATTTTAAAATACCCTTAATGCAACAGGAGCAAACTGGGGTGCATTTGAGCAGCAGGACACTTCCAGAGTACTGCTGTGTGCAAGCACTGCATTGCTTTTCTCTAGTGATGCCACAGAAACGATTATAGCAAAAAGCTGATTTTAACAAACAAACAAACAAAGATAACTTCAATAAAATTTATGAAGAAAATCTATTATTTACATGTGTGTTTTCCTTCTGTCACAGGACTCATGTCTTTAACTGGAGAGCATTACGTTTTGGCATTTCCTGCAAATGCACGGAGGAAAACCCACAGCAGTATTCCTTCCATAGATGTTAACGTTTAAAGACTCACAGAAGTGGCTAATGTTCAATTTCTGGTTAACATTTGATTACTTTCTTGCTTTATTTTTCCAGATGAAGACAACCTGGTGAAAACGTTCCCACATTCCTCTTTGCACTTCTGGTATGACAAAAGTTAGCTGATGTAGGCAAATTCAAGTTCTAAAAGCATATATCTTTGCTCAATTTTGTTTCAAGTTTCTGCCTCTTTATTAACTATGGAAGAGCACCTCTTCCTTCTTGCTCGAGAAAGCTGCTGGTTATCATTCCCATCCCTCCGGTCGGTCAAGTAACACATGATGCTAGCCTAGTATAAATACGAAACAGGTTCCTATGGAATCTGAAATACGGTTTGTACATCCTACCACTGACCACAGCGGAACAATGGTGTGCCAATGACACAGAAAAAAAAATAACTATTTGCTTGCTCTTTCTGTGCCTCTGCCTGAAATGTACCTAACTCCAAAGCTATTATTTATAGTTATGAGGTGACAACTGAGAGCTAGCAGTCTGCTGAGTGAAAAAATGTTTGCATTTGTCCTTTCTAGAGATATCCTATATATGCACACATATGCATGTGCAGCAGCTATTCATACTGGATAGGGAGAAATACCTAATCAACTACACTGCTTATTCAGTGGTATGAAAGAAAAGTAAGGAAAAGTTCTTTATTTTGTGTGAATTAAGTGACAGAACTTCATTTTTTAAGATTATTCAAACTTAAGATAATATTAATCAAAGACTACAGCTACACTGGCATTGTTTAAAACACTGAGAAGCAGTGTTGTAAGTTTTCTATGAACACTTCTGGGTATCATTTTTAATTAAAAAATCACCTCTTCTGAGTTGCTTGCAAATATGTTTTTTTAAAGTCAATCTTGAGCAAAAAGGTTGGACAGGATAGACATTAGGAGGAATTTCTTCACAGAAGGGGTTGTCAAGCACTGGAACAGGCTGCCCAGGCAGGTGGTGGAGTCCCTGTCCCTGGAAGTGTCTAAGAAAAGGCTGGACATGGCACTTTGTTCCATGGTCTAGTTCACATAGGGGTGTTCGGCCAATTACTGGACTCAGTGATCTCAGAGGTCTTTTCCAACCTAATCAGAGGTCTTTTCCAACCTAACTGATTCTGTGATTTTGTGAAAAAAATTTACGTTGTTCACACAATCACCAAAATGCTGATGTTGGAGGGGTCTTCTCAAGGTCATCTAGTTCAGCTGCCTGTCTGCAGGACTATCGCCAGCACCAGACCAAGCTGCCCACGGTTTTCTTTAGTCAAGTCCGGAAAACCTTTAGGCATGGATATTCTGCCTCTTCTCTCGGTACCCTGCTCCAATCCTCCAAAGCAAAAAGGTTATTCCTAGCTTCCATTCTAACTTCCACAGTCACAGTTTGATGTTGTGACCCCTTTTTGGCCACTTGAAACTATGAAGAAGGGTTCAGCTTCATCATTCCCATAGCATGCCTTCAAGCAGTTCCAGGCTGCCCATAGCTGCTTCCTCACCAGGCTCTACAAGCACAGCACCCTTCACCTTTCTGTAAAGGGTACATCCTCTAGGCTTCTGGCCACCTTGGTAGCCCTTCACTTGTCCCTGTCCAGCATCTCTACACTCCCAGCGTTTCAGCCAACCTCACACATCATTTCTGTAGTTATGACAAACAGGATGAGCTCAGCTTCATCAGGGTTGCTTGGAAGATTGTCACTGAACAACTCCTTTACTCTGCTTAGGATTTGTGGTCCAGCCTTTGACAGGCCCAGCTGAGGCAGTCTAAGACACCAGTGCCCTAGACTGTGCCTTTTCCCAATTCCAGAGGTAAGCACCCCTAGCTCAGAGATGGCAGAAACTGTTGTGCCCCAACAGCCCTCTTCTGTTAACTCTGCTCTGGGGACAGCACAGGGTGGCACATCACAAGGCCTAGAATGGCTGCTATCCCCACACCTAAATCCCTTGGTGGTCATTTCCAGGTGGACTTTACCTCTGAATTTCAAACAATGTCATTATTCCTGGATCATTTTTCTCCATGAATGGGTCATTTCAAGGAAATATAAAAAACAGTTCGATGATCAGATGCAGTCTCAGTCTTATGACCGCTGCCCTTGATTTAAGAGGAGCAGAAATCCCCTGCACAACTCTTTCCAGCAGAGAAGCATTTAATAAATCTTGTGAAAGTGTGAGGAAAATATGGGTAAAAAGGAGACACTGATAAGAGAAATAGTTTCAAAATACACAGCAACAACATACAGTTTAAAGTAATTTTCTAGCCAAGAAACAAGAAACAAGAGTTCTCTGTCATAATTTCCCATGGAGGAAAAAAGTCAAAAACAAATAGGTAGTAATCTGCAAGTCTGAACCAGAGAAAATCTGTTGTACCGTCCTTCTAAGGGAAGGTTAGAATTTATGTCAAAATAGGAGGTCTGTGTTTTTCTAATCACACAGAACTTATGGTCTACATCAGTTCTTGGCCCCCGACTGCATGGATTATGGTGGGTACTAACCCTCTCAAGAGCAGTGTGACTGACTGGCCTCTTCTTCAGCAGTTCAGCTGTGTACCTCCCTCCTTAAGGTGGGAGAAACAACTACTGAACAGAAGAACCACATTCTAATAACTGTGATTCCACCCAAACCTCAGTTTTCAGCATGTCAGGACATTCTGTCCACATTTCCTACTGAGCCAAACTAACTCCACTGCCGTATTCCTTTAGGTATCTCCCTGCTCAGTGCCTTGTTTATAGTCTCTGGGCTGCTTTCCAGAAGCCATCAAAGCTGCCTGGCTCTCCCCACAGGATAGGAAGAGGGGATGAGGTGGGATTTAGGTTATCTGACCATGGCCTGAAGCAAAGAGTCCAAGTATCGTGCCAGCAGGTGACAACTGCTTGGCTCTCCTCACCTTAGCCATCATGCATGCTTGATCCAGGCCAAATCCCACCCAGTCCAGGGGCTATCCATTCCTACAAGTTTCCAGTCAACCTTTGGGAGTGCAGTGTATACACACACACACTCTTCAGGCGGTTCCTTGTGAGTGTGCCAGGCCATTAAAAATGTTGCTTGTTCCCAGCTTGGAAATATTTGACCGGTTGAAGAGAAATATACTTTTGGCATGTACTCCCAACCCACACTTTGTTTTCATATTCTTTGCTATCAGTAAAGACATTTTAATAAGCCACAAAAAAGTTCTGGATGAATTTGCTCAGTTGAAAGTATTTCTGAATCTACACCGTAAACAGAAACAGAGAGCTGACTCAACAGCAACACTTCCTAAAACCCTAAGACTCAACGGTAAGTTACATACAGGAAACAAAATAGTTTTAGTCATAAAAAGCAAACTCTACTCTCCTGTTGGGTATTTCTGTCATCTATATCAGACACAGTAATAAGTAATCAAACCTCTGTCATGTTATTTGCCCAATGCCTTAGCATGCAAATTAGTTCTAGAGAAGTAATAAGCCTATTGTGACAATATGAAGGAGACATCTTTCCCTTTTGCACTCCAGGCAACTTGAAAACCACCTCTGAAGATGCCTACATACACTTGTTTTCCAGCCATCAGCTGATGCAGAACAGCAGTGGCAAAAGCCAGCAAATTCTCCCCAGAACTCTCCTGGAGACACACTGATTTGGGATGGGATTTGGGATTTTGAGTCAAGCTAGATATCAGCTCAGTTTGTACCATCACAGCAGCATGGAGCAATTTCAGCACTGCTGAAAACAGTGGATCAGACACGTGAGCAATGCCTGCTGCTCCTTCTGCTTGGATACGCTCCTATTTCCTGCATATCCCTCTGTGCAGTCTGGACACCAGTACAAGGACACCATGTATAACCAATTCCACGAAGCTGCATATTCTCAAGGAATAAACCTTCTGTGGGGCTGAGGCTGGAGGTAAAAAAAAAAGGTTTAACAGGTTCCCCCCCCTCCCTTCTTATACCTGTCTTAGGGTCAGAGGTGTCATCAGGTAACCCCTTTCTCAATGGAAAGGGAAAAAGAAAAGTTCTGGTAGTTGATTTGTTGTTTTTGTGAACATTCTGTTCTAAACTCAGAAATTGTTTTCAAGAAACAGAAACTGTTTTCAAGAAACAGAACCAGTTTTTGCTTTTGCAAGGAGAAAAAAAGTGCTCCCCTTCAAAGAGAAGACAGAAGTGCATTAAAAAAGAAAAAAAAAAAAGAAATGCATACTTTAGAAATGTTTCTCACAGGAAAGAAATGGACACTCATACAAAAGGACATATAAGGCAAAATTCACAGGGGTATAAGACCATAATAAAGGAAATATTAAAGCTTACCAAACTTTTCTGCGTGTCACACACCTTACCTATCTGACTCCCCTCACACACAACCAGACAAGCTGCTCCTGGGTGAATGTCAGTAAGAACAGACTGCACTACAGCAGACTCGGCATCTTGACCCAGACTAACACTCTTACATGGACACTAAGGACATTGCTAAAGAAACACAGGCCCTATTGTTAATCATTGCTTTTAGCAAACTGCCTTCACAGCCTGAGCTAAGCACCATATTAAATTGTGAAGAAATCACTAGAACTACTACGCTGCAAGTGACTTTTAAATCAAGTGCATCAGTTATACGATATTTAGCATTGTGCTGTAAAGGGTGGTAAATGGAGGTGTCATAAATATCTGACTTTATCATCTGTTGACTCATAATCCAGATGCCAATGGGATATAAATCATGTAAAGCATGTTTCCAGATTAGGAAAGTCTGGCTGTTCACTATTGTTCTAGCAAACCACATTATTTCTTTGCAGGATCAGGAGTGCCCTCTGATGGATAGCAGCTATTACTGGGAAGTAAGAGTTGACTGGAAAGTGGCACATCCTGAATCGTCTACGCAGCACAAGATGTTCTCACTTTCTGCACTATACATTTACAGTCTTCCGTATGCTTAACTACTATAATAACCAACTTTGTCTTTTTGGAAATAACTTTTTGCATATTTCTCCTTCCATTTCCGTAATTTACATTGGTATTAGGGATGCAATCAGGGCACTGCATATGCATACATCTAGTTGTAAAATAAATACATTGAAAGAAACTGAAGACATAAACTACAAAATTTGTGTAACAAGCTCTGAGAAAAGCCTTGAAAGGCTCTGACAAATTCAGACACCTGAAAATTCAGATATCCAGCTTAATATCAAAAAAGATATAACTGGGGAAAACAGGTAAACTCTCTTAAGAAATGCTTATGTGCATGTAAGAGCCCAAGAGCTTGTATGTATTTTTCTAGCTCTATAAGCTAACCTAATAAAACATGTTAACTCTCTCTGCAAACTTTGCCTCATTTACATCCTTAGATGATCACAACAGAACTGTGAGAAAACAGGAAATATTTTTTTTCTCCCTCATCTGTTACTTTACCAGTCTGTCAGGTATTGAGCATCTTCAGGCTGCTTATAATTTCAAATTTTATCACGTCTAATATCGACTGCCCTTTCCAAACTGAGTCGGGAGCTGGAGAAGAGTCACAGACTTGGAGCTTTCTGTAAAGACAACAACTGTGCCCAGTACCTGGTAACATCTCTCTCTTCCATAGGAGTAGCAGGATTGGCACGAACACCTTTGGTGAGACAAAATCCCTGCAAACTGGTCTCAAACACACACTTTCCCTATTATACACCAAAAAATATAAATGCAAATTTGAAATATCCAAGCCCTTACAATAGTCATAAACTGCACTTTAGGGTTAACAGTAATTAATACTAATACTGACCACCTGAAAGCCATTAAAAAAGGCAAAATACTAAGAATTGCACGTTGTTTAGTAAGTTATAAATGCAAACACCCACAAGTTTCAGAGCAAAACCCATCTGCTTAGACGTGCAAAGGATGATGGGTGGCATCAAGGAATGTGGCTGGGGAACAGGGACCTGAGAGTATTTTCTCCGCATCTCCATCACTGCTGCTGATGTACAAAGGCAGCAGCCATTTTGCCCCAGGTCAGTTGCACCTTGTTAGTAGAGACACACACAAGCTCTGCTGTCTCACTGCTACTTTATTTTATTGTTATTTTTAATATCTAAACCAAATGCCATTTTTAGATTTTCCTTCTGATGAGGAAATCAGGAGGAGATAACAGTTTCAAATGAAAGAGACCAGCAGAAAGTATTTCTGTGACAGATTTTACTGGAGTTTTACATTTACCATAGAACCCTAAATATTCTGAAATTGGCAATACTTGGATACTATAATTGTAGTGTCCCTCTTCCGCATGGAATTGCAGCCAGCTGAGACTCAGACTGGGATGATCCAGACACTGACCTGGATGGAGTATGAGGCATCTCCACAACAAATCCATTTGTGGAGAGCCCTGGCGCTCCCGTGTGAAGCCCAGCAGCCTGGCTAGCCCCGGAGGAGCGGGCACGCTGCCGGGAGCGCCTCCAGGCCCCTGAGGGCTCTCCCTCGCAGGCAAAGGAGGCTCCTACTGCCCCTTCTGCCTCGGTCTGAGGAAAAACTGCTCAAACCCTTGTCCCTGAGGAGCTTCTACACCTCGGAGGAGACGCTGTGGGGCGAGAGCGGGAGGAGGCAGGCGCCTGCTCGGGCCGTGCGGGACCGAGGCGGGCGAGGGGCTCCCGCAGCTGCCTGCTCTGGGAGCGGCCCTGGCCTGGCCGCTCCTGCCCCGGCACCGGCCCCTCAAGGACGGCGCTGCAATTCCCCCGCTAGCGACGGGGAAGGGGAAACCTACTGCTGTTTCCCCTCAGCGGCCCCCAGTTAGCCACATGCCGTCTAACAAAGTTTCACGCAATCCCTCCCGACGGTCACCCCGTCCCAAGGCTTCGCCCTCCGCCGCGATCGCCCCGGGCTGCGAGAAGGAGGCAGCGGGGGAAAGCCCGAGCC
>VZTF01008224.1:611510-622327 GCA_013397755.1 Cnemophilus loriae
GCCCCTGCAGCGCGGAGCCGGCAGAGCCATCGCCTTTCCCGGCTGGAGGGCTCCCCGCCCGTGGCTGCCAGCGGGGGCTCGGGCGCTCAGCGCCGGGGAGGGCGAGGCGGCCGCTGCCGCGGCGATCCGCCACCGCTGGCAACGCGCACGGCGATGGCCGCGCAGCGGCGGGAGGCAGCGGGCGGCACGCAGGGCAGCAGCGCGGGCGCGGAGGGCAGCGCAGGAAGCGCCGGCCCGGCAGCGATCCCCGGCACCGCCGCACATGCACTGCCTGTGCCTCGGGAGCGCGCAGGGCAGCGGGTGCCCGGAGTGCCCTGGAGCGCTCGGAGCCGCCTTAGAAAAGGCAGGAAAACGGCCTGGGATAACACTTGGAATTTTAGCTCATTTATGCTGAATCGGTGTGAGAGTGTTAAGGTCTAAATGAAACATCCTTTCCACTTTTCAGTGGGCCTGTTTGACTTTCTATTCAGATTATTGGTTCATGAAAATGTCTAGAGTGGTGCCTTTTGGCTGGTTTTGGAGCAGGACTTCTATTTTCATGCCATACACCTTTCCCGCCCTTTTGAAGACGCTGAGGTGCCGTGCCAAGCCTCGGGGCCATGCTGCGTCCTTGGCACCTCAGGGAGCTTGATCCAAATCCGTCTGAGTCCAGATCCAGCCTTCTTGCCAAAATACTCCTCCGCATTAATTTTGTACTTTCTTGCATTTTGCCATGGGGGGCTGGGGAAAGGTCTGGAGCACAAGTCCTGTAAGGAGTGGCTGAGGGAGCTGGGGATATTTAGCCTGGAGAAGAAGAGACTCAGGGGTGAACTTATCACGCTCTACAACTCCCTGAAAGGAGAGTGTAGCCACATGGGGGTTGGCCTCTTCTCCCAGGCAACCAGTGACAGGACAAGAGGACATATTCTAAAACTGCACCAGAGGAGGTTTAGGTCGGACATTAGGAGGAATTCTTCACTGAAAAGGTGGTTAGACATTGAAATGGGCTGCCCAGGGAGGTGGTGGAGTCATCATCCCTGGAGGTGGTGGAGTCATCATCCCTGGAGGTGGGAAAGGAACGACCAGATGTGGCACTTAGTGCCATGGCCTAGTCGACAAGGTGGTGTTCAGTCATAGGTTGGACTTGATGATCTCAAAGGTCTTTTCCAAGCCAATTGATTCTGTGATTCTGTTGCTGTCACCCACAGGCCTGCTGTCATCTGTGAGCCTGGTGGGTGACTTGCATATACACACCCCAGGCAAGTGGCATCATAGCTCTGCAGGAAAAGTTTGTAGCAGAAAACTGGAAGTCCTGCTCTAAAACCAGCCAAAGGGCACTGCTTTAGATATTTTCATGAACAAATAATCTGAATAGAAAATAAAACCGGTCCACTGAAAAATGGAAAAGGACTTTTATTTTGACCTTAACACTTTTCTACCAATTTAAGAATAAATTAGCTAACATTCAAAATTATGTGCCCTTCCAAATTAAGGAAAAAAAAGAAAGAGAAAAAAAATGTCCATTTAAAATGTGACACAGGTTATGCTCTTAGCATCGCTTCAAAACACTTTTCCATTAAGGTTAATAGGAACTGGCCCTTTTAGCTTGACATTTTGTTCCAAATGTCAGCATTGTCTAGTGGGATAATAATCATCATTATAATATCACCAACACTATATGGCATCACAAATACTGCGAGATTCCAGTTCTCTTCTGAAATCCCAGTATCTCTGGTATCTAGACACAGCAGTGTACAATACCTGCTGTTACTGTTTAGCTATGGCAGTAGCATCTGCAAAATAAAATCTGTTTCCAAAATGCGAGATGGGCAGTAAAAAATTGGGCTAAGAGAAAATACTCGTAGTTTTCTGAGAGGCATAGCTCTGACACAGCAATTGACTTATGAGTATGCAAAATAATATGGTAAAAGAAGATGTCTACTGGGTCCTTCCTGTGTTCATGGCCTTTGGTGAAGTGCTTATGTTATGAACAGTGTCATAAGGAAAGTACCTGAGCTGGAGCCAAGGAAAGAGAGTTACAGATTTTTGAGGTTGTCCTTCGATGAAAACTTTATCATTTGAAATTGGGTTTCTGTAGAATAAAATACTGCCTTTTGTTGCCGCATAGCACTAGAGAAGCAAAATTACTGCCATTTGTACTCTTGCGTGATCAGGGTATTATTAGTTAAGTAGTATGACACCATTCCTGTGTGAACACATGGTTTAAATTTATTCTCCAGAGTTTGACTGGACTTACCCTTTATAGGTGAGGACTTTCAGATCCTGCATACCTGTCTCTGCCATAAATAAGGAGTCAGAAGTGCAGTGTTGTACTTTTTGTTTTGCTTGTCATTCTCCTGGTCCGAAATCTTCTTTTGATTTGCTGATGATTCAGGGCAATCATGAATCAAAGGCAGTAGATATGAGAAATGCAGAATTAAAAGCAGTCCAGAAACAGAACTCCATGGTTTAAAATGCAGTGAATTCCCTAGCCACTGGGATGGATGGACTTTAATTTGTCAATAATTCGTCAGTGTTATGGAGAAGTATCAATAATAAAATGATATGAAAATATCACTCTTGTTCTTTATGGACAAATTGACCTAGCCAGTCCAACACCTTGAATGAGGGGAGACTGACATGCAAACCATGGTCTATACATCTTTACCCTTCAGGCATGCCGAGGTGATGGCAAGATCAAAGAGGCTTTTGAAATGCCAAGTTCTGAGAAAGGAAATTGGGAAATATAACTCCAGAGTTAGCTGGAGGGGGCAGGGATGAGGGTCATGTTAGAAGGTGTTAACCACTGTAGAGAGAAGAGAGACTCTTATCCCAGATGGTGCAGACATTTCATTGTTGAAATACAACTGTGACCAGCCCATGTTATAAGGTAATGAAATCTGTCACAACTGGAACATCAAAAGTGGTCACAGGCTATAAAGGAACGGTGTTTGTGGGAGCAGTAGGGGCAAGAAATGTCGGACACTGGAGGCTGTGTCTCTGAGACGCTGTAGTCAAGAGGATCAGAAAGGAGAGGAAGGAAGAGATTGTCTTGCTGACAGCTGCCCGAGGATAGGAGCGGAGGACAAGTAAGATATTGCTTCCTTTGTAATGAATCCAAGATGTACCTCCGTAGCCTGACATTTACTGAGTAAACTGAGTTAGTTGCTCACTTAGGCAAGTCCTTTCTGTCCACTCTGGTTTGCCTATACATTCTTAGTACATTTTGTTTTAATTAGACCAGTTGAGTCCTTGATTGTTTGCAAATTTCATGCAGACTTTTCCTTAGCGGTGCTTCTAAAGAAGAGGAACTACAGAAAGATGCCTGGAGCCTATCACAGTTGGGATGTTTGGTCAAAGGGGCTTGGACTATGGAGAATTCTCATAGGAGATGGCACTTGCAGAACTGGGGACTGGCAAACACAAAGGAAACACCTGGATGGTTGGATGTCTTTTTATCTTCCTCTGATTTTCTTATGACTTAGAATTTGAGTATAATGGAAGTCAAATCAGAAAGAGGGATGTCAGTCAGCTTTCCTGAAAATCAATGCCGCAAAGTAGAAATGTGCTGAAAAGTGGAAACTAATTGCAGGAAAATAGGGGAGAGGAGACTGAAAAATGTAAGTAGCAGAACTCGACACTTCCAGCAGAGTGCAGCATCACCCTGGATGAACTGTGCATGAACATGAAGGCTGTGAACCGCTTGCCTACCAATAAAATAGCAGATGTCTGTTGCAAATAAATCTCTCCGAAAAATAATTCCATCTTTCCATTTTTGACTTTCAGATAATACTTAAATGCTCTTAAATGATTGACTGTGTATGATAAATGTGTTGGGGATGGAAAGTAGGAGAAAGAATCTGGGACTGGAATTGGAAGTGGGAGCCAGGAAGATCCAGGCCAGACACATGGGGAGGAGTGGAGGGTTAGCCAAAGAAATAATGAGTTGACTGGTAGCCTGGTGATAGGGCAGGACATTGGAAATAAATGAACTCACAGGACTGACAGAGCAGAGAATGAAATGAGAGGAAGCACAGGCAAAGAAAATGGGATTAGTACCTGGAGCCAGAGACGGAAAATAGAAAAACATACTGAAAGAGATGAGACAGGTGGGATCAAAGACAGAAGGAATAAGCAGAAAGGATATTCTGTTAACCAGTAAAGCCCGTCTCTCTACAGAGGCTTCAGGATGCATATGCGGCACTATTCTGCTTCCTGCAACTCTCTGTGAAACCCCATGTCTGGCATAATATTGTCCTATCAAGGATGAAAACATGCTGCTGCTGGCCTTCCTTTTGAAAAAAGTCACCAGGGAGAGGTCAATACTGTGGATTTAGAGGTCCCAAGCCAACTGTGGTATCATGGAGATAATAAGATGCTGCCATGTGATAGAACTAATGATTTTTTTGTTCTCATTTTCTTTTTTTTTAAAAAAAGCAGGACATTGCAGACAAAATCATTTTTAAAAACCTTCTTAAGTTTGCAGAGTCAAATCTAGAAAAGTCAGGCAAATGAGACAGTCAGAGGATTTTACCCAGTCCTCTGTGAAAAGGCATTATGATGGGTCCTTGAAGTACATAGCCACCTGGGTCTTTTTCCACTGGAATTCTGTTTCATTTTCTATATGGAAAAAGCTTGTTTTGAGGGTGATCAGATCTGTATAGTGAAGGAAGGTGACTTCCCTTGCTTTATATCTTGTTTGTTACAGAAATACAAAGAGCATAAGACATAAGGAGAGAAGTTTATAGCAGAAGGACGATGTCATGGTTAGAGTCACTGGACAAGCCCTGAATAATAGCACTTTACTTCAGCACCTTAGCGCCTTCCTAGCTTTGCCATGAGATCTGGGAATTCACTTAGTGAAACTTTGCTAGTCGCTTTTGTTTTCTTCTGCTTATTTTGCTCACTTTTGTTTTCTAAGCAGCGATCATGTCATAGGGTGCTTGATTTGAGGATCAGTGGGGTGCAGGGTGTAGGACTGCCAAAGGCTACAGCTGAAGCACTACCATGCTTGAGACAAGGACTACACCCACCTGAGTACTCTGGAAAGCCACGTCTTAGGAGACTGAAGCTGAGGAAGGTGACAATTCTAATCTTAATTTCTGTGCAGCATAAATCCCTGATTTATAAAATGGTGATGATGACATCACTACATTACTCCAGAGAAGCAATCTAGAAATTAAATTACATTTTGGTAACACTGAGGGTACAGCAGTGAGGGATTCCATAGTCCATCTTGCACATGAAACAGAGGTCCAGTTGAAAAGCATGTTTTATGATCTTCTAATTAAAACCCGATCATAACGCATACACAATGAAGTGACATTAATATTGTGTGGCCAACATGGGATTCATCTGAGCTAGTTTTAGTCATCTAGACTTGCTCCAGTCAGTAGGGATTTTATTTCAAACTAGGCGTCCATGACAGGCAAGGCACGTGTCTCTCTGTGTCTACTTGCTAGCTGCTTTCTCAGAGAAGAGAAGAAATAGGTATTTTGCTTCATGGCTTAAAAATTACTATGATGTTTCACATTGTTTGTGAAAGCCAATGTATTTTATTAATGGCAGGTACAAAATACGCAACTACACTGGGTCAGTCAAGAAGAGACACAGCTATCAGGTGAATTTGATTTCCAAACTTTATTTTCTGACCAAGCAATAAAGGCGTAAGTAAAACCCAGCTTTGATCTCAAAACTTGTTTTATTTTAGATTCCTACATTATCTTTTCCAGACTCTTTTTTTCCTACCTGATACTTTTCCCTAGACAATTCTTTGTTTAACAGCCTGCTCCATGCACTCTTAATCTGGACTGTAAACTCTGGCCTAGGGGCTCTTTTTTATGTGCTGTCTGTGTAACACCTAAAATCTGAGATACCTCTTGGGTTTGAAACTCAGCACTTCTATAGAACAGGAAATAAATACTCATAATACCAGTATCATAATGGTTTCAGTCAAGTAGAAGTGAAGCAGTATATGTCAGAGATCCATGGCTGAATCTAGCACTGCATCCAAGAGGTCTAAAGAGTACTGGTGAAATTTCTACAGTGAACCATTACATGCAGGTACCGTGGGAATGGAAACAGAGACTGAGGAAGTTAAATCTGCTTTCAGCAGCAGCACAGGGTTCAACCAACAACACGTGGTTGCTGTTCCATTCTAAGGGAAGAAGTAGTGACTGTCTCTTACCAGCTGGAAGGGATGCTATGAGTCACTGGCACCTTCCCACTCAGCTCTACTCTACTGTGGAAAGGAAGGAGCCTTTTTCTAGAGTTTTTTGCACATTTCTGACTAGCCATACTGCCTGAAAAACCTCATTATAGAGCTCTCCCAAAAAATTAGGGGCGATAGACGCTCTCCTTTCCCTATCTCCTCAATCACATGCATGGAGTAGTGAATTATCCTCAATGAAAGCAAAGTACCTTCTCATTTTATTGAATGAAAATCACTATACCAGACATAAAGCAGTAGATATTACATTAATTAATGCCACAAGGCTAACAGCAATTAGTGATATCAGCAGAAACTGAAGCACAGGAAGTTCCACACGAGTATGAGGAAGAACGTCTTTACTGTGCAGGTGACTGAGCACTGGAACAGATTGCTCAGAGAGGGTGTGGAGTCTCCCTCACTGGAGATATTCAAGAACCATCTGGATGCAATCCTGTTCTTGAGCAGGGATGTTAGACCAGATGACCCGCTGTGGTTCCTTCCAACCTGCCCCATTCTGTGATTCCGTGATATTGAGAAAAGTAAAAAATATAGCTGCATCAAAAGGGACTGAGTCTGTTTGGACTAACCATTGCAATGAAAATTCATAATTCTAAGACACAGAAAGGAGAGGGTGTGTATGAGGATCCCCACTGCACCAGGATGGAAATGTGAATGATGTCCAAAGGATTTACTGAGGGAAAGAATAGTGTGGGGGATTGTTCTGTCATATAAGACATACCTAAGAGCCCATTACCACAGGCCTGAGAGTGTGCCCAAGGAGACCACGCTCTTGTTCAGCCCTGGAAAAGCAATGACAGCATGTCGCAGAGGTTATGTGAGCCACGGCAAAGTGAAGCCATGCATGGAGGTGATGAGCTATATGAGAAGCCAAGGACATTTTTTATGACCCTGACAGCCTTCTGGAGTCTGCTGAGACAGTTCATTGCTCTGGGTTCTCACTCAGGTAAGAAGTGACTAACTTCAGCTCAGACTCCCTCCATCCCACAGCTAGAAGGACAGCCTATGTCAAGGCTGAAGAGTGAAGTCTGGTGATTCCTGTAATATCTCCAAGCAAAGAAATGCTGTGAATCACCATTCCTTGCAGCTTAGTAGATTGCTGAGCCAGACCACCCTGGAATCTTTGTGGTAGAGCATGAAAAATTCTACCCATGTGGGACCCAGCTGGCTGGCAGGGTCTGTGACAGCTTAGCCATCTCAGAGCCAGTCCCTGAAGAGAGGACTCTCTTGGCCTCAGTGCTCTGAGTTCCTCATCCAGTGCAGCTGAGTGGCCTTGTCTTGGCCCACTCCAGACTATTTGGAAACCAAGTATTTTGTAATATCTGATGTGAGCTGCTAGGCATTGCAATAGAGATTCCAGGAAGAAATACAGTGACAAAATAAGCCTTTTACCTAACGCCCTGTGCGGACACTCCAGAAATTTCTTCTAGCAACATTTGAACTCTAAAGTCAAGATATATAAATTAGCCTTTGTTCCATGCTGGCTTCCGGAATAAGACCAAGAATTTTTTTCCCATCCAGTTCTGCTGAGTGACCTAGAAGAACAAAACGGAGCAACCTACTTCATAGAGGGAAACAACAAAGGAGAGATAATACCCATGGTCTCTCAAGGTACTGCTGGCTGGCTATGGAGGTCACCAACCAAGGTTTGCAACACTTTCCCATGTCAGAATTAGTCCTGTGTGAGAGGTTTGGAGATGGTTAAAGAAACTTCAGAAGAGCTTTTCTGAGATATATGCCAGTGCTGAATATGAAGACTGATCTCCACTGTCATGGGATGTGCCACTGACATCCTGGCGCACGTCTTAAACACTTCTTTCAGAGGAGAGAAGTGAAGAAAGGAAGGAGTCAACTACATTACACATTAAGCCCTTTTTTACCTCTCTTTAGCTCTCTCTCTTTCTCATAGACTTGCTAGACAGACACTCTCTGATGCTCTCGTCTTCTCTCATGTCAGTTCCAGCAATCTCAGGTTTATTTCTGTGCATTTTCACAATGTTACTCTTTTCCTTAAAGCGTCAGTGATAGGCTGGAGAGGCAGTGATAGGAGCAGATGGATTAGGTATCTGGTGACATCTTGTTTTACTAGCACATACCTTGGCTCAGATATCCTTGTTTTGGGCATCCCAACATGATTCTGGAGTACGTTGTTTTAGCATAAAGCTAGTCCCACATATTTTCCCTCTTATTGCCTGAATTAATATCCAAGAAGCTGTTTTCCGGGATAAAAACAGCATCACCAAAGAGCCCTTACCACAGCAAAAGGATGCCTATTTATGCATCTGATTACTTCGTAAATGGATGTCACATGAGATGAGACCTTCACAGCATCAGAAGGAGAAGCTTCCTAAGAGAGTCATCATGAATGGCCAAGGCCAGCAGACACAAGTGGCAGGGTGACTCTCCATGAGTGCTTCATTGTCCACCCTGTTCTGTGAGGTGCAGGGTCAATTCAGGACAGCCCAGGCTGTTTCTGCTACACTCTGCCCAACCATACTAAAGCATGCATGCTCCAGGCAGGAAGAGCTCTGTGGCGTGCGGGGTAGGGCTGTGCTGTACAAGCCAAAGAAATTGTTGTGTACACAAGTACTTTTTGCTTCCTTTGGGGTTTTGCTGTGTCTCTGTGTTTGCACACAGCTGTGGTGGGCAGAACCAGCATCTGTTTAGAAATGGTGTGGCTGTGGACAGGGATTGATGAGGAGAGGAAACAAGGCCAGACAGATGCCAACGAGATAAATGGTGTTGGTGCACACAAACAATCCAGAAGCAGAGCGACTGGCCAGAGTTATCTTTGTTTCTCACACAGCTGACTTCCTAGCAGATTTGAGACACTTGGTAATGATGGTGTTGCTATTTGTCTAGCAGATTAGAGCAGGGCCACTGGATCAGGATGAAGTGGATGTGACTAAACTCAGGACCAGTGTTTATTTTCAAAATATTATGAGCCATTCAAACTTATCAAGTCAGCAGAGATCTAGTCACTACAGGGAATGCACCCCAAAGAGCAATCCATCAGACCAGCTATGGCATGAGACACTCACTTGCCCAAAAAGAGACAGCCAGACACCCAGGCCTCTGCCATATGCGGCTGGCAGGTATGGCACAAGACCTACACAAGATCCTCCTTACTAGGGGGAAACCTGGAGATCACCAAACAAAACCAGCACCTTTGTTTGAGTGATGAATCCCAGCTAATGTGTCTACTTCAGTGTGACCAGATCCCTGTCTAACTGCCCATGACTGTCCCAACCAGATTTCCACTGGCCACAGTGGAAGTTTAAGTGAACTAGAGCACATGTAGGCACCTCCTTGTGGACACCTAAATGTGTTGTGGCTTTGAACTGAATCCCAGTCAGGCTGCCAGCACAGGCCAGCTGAGGAAGAAAGCATAGCCAAATAGGATGTGAAAAGCAGGGGAGGAAGCACAACTCCAGATTTTGCTAGCATGCAGCTCATGCCATTAAGGATTCCCCTGTGGTGGGGTGGGCAGTGCACAGTGCAGTCACCAGGGCAATGACAAGACACCACACAGCTGTTTTAATTCAAGTCACATATGGGAGGATGGGAACAGTGGAGCACAGCCATCATGGAAGAAAATACAGGTTCATTCACTTTCCAGCCATCTGAGGAAACAAACAAACCAAATTAGTTCAGATTCCATTCCGTGGACTTCGGGTACCCAGGAAACTGGGGCATGACATCATCCAGCAGAAAGGAGACAGCAGCTCGTTCAGCTTCTGTAATGCTGTAAGAAACCACCACTTCTCTGCACAGTGGGGAAGCTTCTGTTTTTAAGGGAAAAAGCGACCTGTCGGTCACCACTTACAATGTATGATTGTCCAGAAGTTTCAAGGAAGTGTACAGAAGTGACAGCATTTCAACTTTGAAAAATTTCTTTCTCCAGATAATTTTGTCATTTAATAGTGGAAGAAGATGTGGACTCGCGCCATGAATGCATGAATTAAAGGAGCAGGTGGGACCCCCAGCCAGTCTGATTTATCCAAGAGATGGTCACCCCATGCTGTACCCCTAACGAGCTGTTTATTTAAGGCATTGGCAGATTTTCTCCTCACTGTGCATTTGCCAAACCACAACTAAGAGCTTTGCATTTAGCCACGGAAGGAAAATCTTTAAAGCAATTCATGAATCTACACAAAAACCGCTAGAGCTATAATTAAATCAACTCTTAAAGTAGCGTAACTCTTTTTATGGCTGAAATAGCAGCCTTTATTTTAAGCATCATTGGAGAAAGAGGAGGAGAGAGGCAAACATTTCCATGTGAAGGCTTGGAAACCCCTTTCAGCGTACTAAACATTCACCAAGGCTTCCTGTGAGCCACTGGAGTTTGTCCTTTCCCTGTTGGCTGGATTTCCATCCCATTTGACCTCCAGCAGCCGGCTGAAAGCCCTTCTCCAACCCGACAGCAGCTGTCTTCGGGTGAAGGACATCCGTGGGACAGCGAGGACTAGGACGTGCGCGGGCGCAGGACATTGCCTGGGGCTCGGAAAGCTCCGAGGACGGGTGGGCAGCGAGCGAGCAGCGAGGCGCGACAAGGACGGAGCCGGCCGCCCCGGCCAGCCGGCCGCCCCCAGCCCTCCTCGCACACGCC
>VZTF01008224.1:622349-694898 GCA_013397755.1 Cnemophilus loriae
CGGGAGCGCCGGGATGCTTCGGCGGCGTGGCGCGGAGAGCGGCGCGGGTGGCGGCGGAGCGGGCCGCGCACCGCAACGTGCTGCTGCTGGACGCCGGGGACCAGTACCAGGGCACCGTGTGGTTCTCCCGCTTCAAGGGCCGGGAGGCGGTCCACTTCATGAACCTCCTGCGCTACGATGCCATGGTAAAGCGGGCCGGGGGACGGCGAGAGGCGCGGTGGGGTCTTCCCCTCCCTCTCTCCCCTTGGGTGCTGGGTCCATTCCTGCCTTTCCTCGCCCGCTGCCCGTTTTTCGCATTGCCGCCTCCTTCAGTGCGTAAGGTTGCGTCAGAAAAGAGTGTAGGTAATGCTAAAATCGTGGCCAAAGGTAGCTGGGAGGCAAGCGAGGAGAATGGAAGCTATGTGCTCCCGGCCGAATTAAGTCGTGGAGATGATGGCAAAGCTACACCGAGTGATGCAGTGGAAGAGCTCTTCTTGGGAGATGCAGGGGCTGGACGGGCTGTGTTGGAGAGGGGTTGGCAAGCCATGGAAATGACCCCAGCAAAAGCCGGGCGAAGAGTCTGGTCTGCGACAGAGGAGTTAACTCTGCCTGAGGCTCGCAGACTGTTCTGCTTCGGTCCTGCGGGAGGGGGCAGATGGCACACGATGGCAGTGCTATTTCAAGGGGTGGAAATTTTAAATTTTTGTCAGTCCCTCCCTGGTTGTGTCCAGTCCCATCAGACAGGGTATGAGGGGCTGTGTACAAACAGCCCAAAGACTGCGATAGTACATTAGTGAGGAAGGTCTCTAAGACTGTGATAATCCTGCACCTTTACTCTGTCTCTTTTGGTCGTCCGAGTGCTGAGAGGAAAGTTGAATTTGTGGCTGAGATTGGGAGATGTCACTCCTTAAGTCTTTTGTCTCAGGGCAGTGGCTTATTTTGCTTGTGTACAACCCCAGAAAGGAGAGAGATTAAAGTTATGTTTGAGCATGACTGCTGTTGTGAGAGTGACTGGATATTTACTTCATCGCAATTGACAGCTTGAGGGGAAAATCTTCTGGACGTATTACATGCTCCGTCTTCATGTTTTTTTGCTTTGTCTGGAAAGGACTGTGCTTTCCTTTCCGGGTAAAAATGGCTTCACCTCTTCATTCCCTCTGCCTCAGGACAGCTGTGGAAGGGAGAGTCATGCCCTGGTGCACTTTCTTAGGCTAAGCGCCAGACAGACAAGTCTGTGAAGGATACTGCTCTCTGTTCACATGCCTTAGTGAACGGTTTTCTGATTGTCAAACTAACATTAACAGGGTATTTCCTCCCAGTGGTGATGGAGAGGAGTGTGTGCATTCAGAAGTCATCCTCACTGAAATCTGGGAAGCACCTTGGGATTCTGCAGTGCAGAAATAGCTTGAGGTGGTTTTTCCTACCTTTCTTCACAAAGCTTTCTGCTCTCTGTCATTTTTCAGTCTTGTGCTTGCTAGTTTCGCTGGTTCATGGGCAGCCTGCGAGCCTGTAAGTTTCTGATCATATCACAAGAAGAAATTTTTTCAGTGTTGAAGTAGTGTTCGGTTTTAGAAACAAGTTATGTGGGAAGCACCTGGTTTTGGAGTTACCATGAGCTTTTTCATCAGAATAGGCTTTAAAAATAAACCCACTTGTCCTGGTTTTGGATAAATTTAGGAGGAAAATAACCACCCCATAGCAAATAGCCAGAGGCTTGTGCCAGATGTGAATGCCTTAGGTGAAGTAGTCAGCCACTTGTTCTCTGTGGAGATGCTGCTTATTATAATTTGAATAAAAGGTGACAGGATAGGTGCTAAACGTTCTGTAGCTTCTCAGTCTTTCTCTGTAGCCAAAGAGCCAGAGGAACAGATGCCGAGTGTCGGGCAGTGCTGCAGCATCTGTTTCTATTCTGTCTGTGGACCGTGAGGGGCCATGCAGTGGCGATGCTGGCTGGGTGGGGGCACAGGGAGCAAGGTAAGAGCCACGCTGAGAAGGGTGAGCTAGTGTTTCTTTAAGCAGAACTTGGGAAGTCACGTACCCGACAGAAAGGGTGGGGATAACTGAAATGTTTAGAAGAGAGTTACAGGACTAGGATTACAAACAGGATGAAGGAGGGAGCATAAGTCATTAAAGTTGTTACAGGATGTGGGCAGGGGCCATAGGAAGATTAGGACAGCCTGGAAGCATTAGAGGTTTGCTTCACAAATAGGAGAAATTTCCTTTTTTAAGTTTACCTTTTTCTCATTTATACCTGTTATCACCTTCAGTCTGTTTTCTCCGGTTTCATTGCCTTCCAAAAATTTTCATGGCACCAGCCTTTTTTTCTGATGTAATTAAGACTAAAATCCGATTTAAATACCTCAAAAGCAGTTAATTGGAGGGATGATGGAAGTCTTCTAGCTTAACTTTTAGGTCGCATCCTCCTGTTAATTTGTATCCTGATTTTTGAAATATTTTTAGACTTGCTCCTTGTGAAAAAGAGGATTATATAATCACATGCTGTGTGCCTGAATATTTTTAGTTTTTTCCCCTTGTGACTTACACTTATGCCAGCCAACGGATTCAGATTTGGTGAAGGGATATTGCACAGGTAGAGTCCCAGGAGCTCTGGGTGAAAGGTAGAGTAATAGGAACCCAAAACAGTTCACATCTTCCTCCTCAGTGGAGGAGTTGCATCAAAAATAAAATTGTATTATTAGCCACTGGTGATTTCTCATGAACAACTTTGTAACCACCCACACCATAGGAAAAGTTTTTATTAAAGCTAGTGTCCTAATGGACATGAAATAATCCAAATGCAAGACACAAAGCCAAGAGAAACAGGCTTTCCTAACTGGTTGGTTGGGTTAGGGTTTTGGGTTTTTTACCCCAACAAGCTGATGGCAGTTATATCCAATTCAATTTCTTAATTCGTTTGCAACCTTTTTTGTTGGGGTTTAATTGCATATTTAGGAGGAACAGAAGGCATGTGCACCAGCCAAAAGGAAAGAGCTTTTTACCATTTTGATATACACTACCAGTCCACAGGTATCTTTTCAGAACGTCCAGACAGCATCAAAATGAATGTATTTTTTTTTCCTCTTTATTAGTTTTTTTTTTTTACAGCAAATTAGATTGTAATTAGAATACAGTTAGAAATGGAACAGTTGGAGTGCATTGTGTCTTCTCAAGTCAGGATTTTTTCACAGATAGTGCTTGGTTCTTTTGGAAAAGTGCTGCAGCAGCACACTGACAGTTTGGCTCCTTCCCAGGGGTGTGAGTAGTGTTCTCACCAGTTTCAGCAGAAGCAGGTGATTTCCAGTGCAAGTTACTGCTGATATCCTGAGATTTCCACAGAGACATTGACTACCTGCCCGTGAGGGTAAAAGGAGGCTTCATCTGTCCCAGAAGAAAGACACTGCCAATTAATTGATTGAAATACTGAGCTCCCATGCCTGTGGTGGCTTCAAGGTCCTGCTCAGGATGGAACATGATCAGTGTTAATAATCCATTTGGAGAATAAAAGTTGGAGCAAGCACAGCTGGGTATGTGGGTTGTTTGAGTAGAACAGAAGGGTACATAAGCCTGCTGAGATGATGAATGCAGCTTTCCCCACTTAATCTCAGAATGAAATTAAGAGCACACTCTTGCCTGGAAGAGTTGGCCCATTGGCTTTAATACCTCTTATGTGCTTTGCTCCAGCTGCAACCTGAAACCTCGTATGAATTTATTATGTACCAGGTTACACAATTATTGTGTTTCTGTAGATACGTATTTTCCTTCCCTAACACCTAAATGTGCTACAAACCCCTTGTGTGTATTGTGCTTCTGCAAAATGCCACCTGTGGAGGTTTTGCTGGCTTACCACCAAACTTGCAGGCACAGGCAAGTGGCAACTTAGACTGAGCATGAAAAAGGGGCAAGTAGGAGAAATTTCCCTTGAGGTAAATCCCTTTTTGTCTGCTTAACCACCCTGGAAAAACCAAATATTCTCATCTGGCTGGTATTACCTTGCTAATAGATAAACTGGACTGCTCGTTTTGTGTGGCAGCCTTGATGCTTCACGGTGTTAGGTGCGCACCCGCCTGTGTGCACACGCACCCACCGTGGATTGTCTGTGGGGATTCTCCCTAACTGGTAAACATTAGATCTTCCATAGGCAGGTAATGATATTGATGGTGGATAGAAAATGATACTTTCTCGTTGCATGTTAAAGCACAGAAGACTCTTTACTAAATGCAAAATAAATATGTTTTAAAAACTGTAGTCCAAGCCCGAAGCTCTTAAAACGCACTTTTTATTTAAAGATAACAAATATTGTCATTGATATTTATAATTTTCTTCAGTATTTAAACAATGTATTTTCCACACATGAAATATATATTTTCCTTTGTGCTTACTGCTAATCCTCTTTTTTTAGAGCTACAGGATATAAAATGAGTGGGTTTTGATCTGGTACATGCTCACAAACAGATAGGTTTTGGATTTCAACTTTCACCTGTATTCATGTAAGAGAGTCTGAAAAGCAAAAACCTACCTCTAGAAAGAAAAATAACCCAACCACTTCTGTGTTCATCAGAAACAGGAATGTGCTGGTTTAGACAAGTTAGGGTTTTCTTTCACAGAACATAGACTTTGTTTTCTCAAACATACAATGTATATAACTTATGAGACTGTTCACACTGAATATTTGAGGTAGGGGCTCATATTTTCTTCTTGCTTTTCACAGGCTTTGGGTAACCATGAGTTTGATGAAGGTGTGAGTGGATTATTGGATCCTCTTCTCAAAAATGTGAATTTTACAGTCCTGAGTGCAAATATTAAAGGGGAAACTCCATTAGGAAATGAAATGATGAAATATGTTCATCCTTTTAAAATAGTTCATTTTGACTCAGAACCAGTTGGAATTGTTGGCTACACTACAAAGGAAACTTCTTTTCTTTCACAGCCAGGTATGTTTTCTTTAGTATGTAAGTTTAAGTCTTTTGTTACTATTTTGTTACCTGCCTACTTTTTTAAATCCAAAGGTGAATGTTTTCAGCTGAAAAGTGGGAAGTTTGTTGTTTTATCAGTATTTGTTTTTTATACAGTATTTACTTGTATTACTCAACTTCTGCCTGATTTTTAACCTTAAAAAGGCTTGCTAACCTTAAAATCCTCTCATACAGACATAGAAAATATCTAAGAATATCAGAAAGTCAGTGAGATTGCAGGAGACCTCAGGGGCCGTTGGGATTTTTATTCTTTTAAAGTTATATTCCATGATATTTTATTGTTATTTATTCATTTAAACAAAAGTTAAAACATGACTACAGCTTGTCTCTAGCTTGAAGTGTGACATTTCTCTGTGTATTGAAATTTTGCTCTTGGATGCCTCCATGCCCAAAAACAAGGAGAGGTTCATACTTGTTTTTGAAGCAAAAGCTGCCCAGGATGTTTTTAGCCTCTCAAAATATTTGCAGAAATTAGACTACAGAAGGAACACCCGTTCAGCTTTTACCACAATTGCTTCATTCATGAGTAAAATTAGAATTGATGAGGAAAAAGACTTCTCAATTTCTGACTATTTTTTCAAGCGTTTCAGGAGGTTTGGTTTGATGAGGGTTTTGTTTAGGTTTGGTTTTTTAGTAAAATAAAATGGTCTACTGGAATGAGAAACACATTTAAATCAGCTGTAGGAGATATGAGTCACTGCCCACTCAGAGCTCAGGCCACGTGGGACAAAAACAGTTTCTTCCCTGGGTTTTGCAGTTAGGGTTATTCTAAACACTGGTTTAAAACACTTTCACATTGAAAAAGGACTTCATGTTATTATTTCTCTTTCTATTGCTTAGTAATACAGAAATAGTGCATTGTTTTCCTGACAAAATGAATATTCAATACTTGGAGGAAGTATTAGAATATAAAACTATTCCTTCTGTGGTTTTTAATTCCAATGCTGGATGTTTAACCTGTCAAGAAAGGGACATCTGAGGTCTGAATAGACTTACTGATCTCGCTTCTATTTTTCAGGGATTTGGTTTTGGATTTCTTTCTTTTTCTCCCCCAGCAAAAAAGAAAATTGATCTGTATTTTGTGCAGGCAATAGAATTTTACCTGTGCCTGAGGGTGAGGGTAGATATCATCTGATGCTAAGTTTGAATAATGATAGTCAATATTGTCCTCCATTAGGGATTAATAAAATCTGCTGCCACTCTTCTTACAAACACCTGTGTTGGGGCAACGAGATCATCAAAGTAACCTTCTTGCAAATAAATACACTAGGTGAAAATCCAGATAGTGTTGGAGTGATTCTATGAAGCATTTGAGTACATTTCCAATAACATTTGGACATCATATCCAATGCCTCAGTATGCTGAGACATTGTAAGAGACCACAGCTAGAAAGAAAAGCAGTGTTAAAAGGGAAGTCTTGTTAGCTCCATAGATGGAGCTGAAGCATCCCTAAGGAAGTATAACCCGAAGCGTAACTGAGCAAAAAGCAGAGAAAATTCTAACAGCGACACTTATAGCGATCAGAGTGTTTATAGTTTTCTGCTTTGCCTTCTCAGAGTGTGGAGCAACATTTAGAAGCTTTGAAAATGTGAACTCAGGACACGTTAATGTAACTCAGTGACTCTATATCGCCCACGACCCAGCAATCCTTCAGACTGGTAAAATCATGGCAGACATGGGTCAGTGGCTAAATAATTACCAACCTAGTTCCTTACATTCAATTAATAAGGGACCTCGCGAATTTTAAATTCAGCGACTTGCTTATCTCTACACATTTCTTCCAGATGATTCTGTTCTCTGTCTCTGTGTGCTTTGGCATGCTCTATACTCTCAGGGCATTCTCAAGGCAAACAGGAAGCTTGAGAACGCTGAAATGTGAATTCCTACATTACTGCCTTCTGTGGAAGTATTTTGCGAGTGTGATTTCTTCTATTGTTAAATCTCAATAACTTCCACCCAACTATGAAATTACAACTTGTACTTTTCATAGTCTGCTAAAAAAAGGTTATCAACAGACTTGAACAGAGTATAAAGTCCTTAAATCTCAGTGTTTCCACTGGGAAGGACCAACTAATCTCTGCTGAAGGTACAGATAATGTCACTGTTTGGAAACCATAGGGATGGGGAACACATTTATAGATTACAGCCAATTGGCAGTTTTTCTGGAGTTCCCTGTTTTGCTGTGTACAGCTGTCTCAGCTGAGTGCCCAGCCAGTTTTTCCATGTCCTGCAAGAGTTCGCATAACTTGGCACATAGACACAGTTATCTGTGTGTTTGCTTCGAACTGATAATCACAAGGCTATCTTTCTAGCATTTGATGGTACCAGCCCACTTGCTTTTGTTCTGTAATGTTGTTTGATCTGCTGTATTTTTGTATAAGGTATAAACCCAAACCTGCTTACTCTGTAACCCTACAGGCAGCAAAATATTTACTAAAACTATCAACTTGGCAGAGTTTTCTGAAATGGATTTGAATCGCATTTATTCCAATTTATTCTGGCTATCTTGCATAATATTTTTAACAGGCAGCCAGTTCTTTTTCCTTGTTCAGTTGTAGCAGTTTGGATGTTTTTTCTGAAACTCTACCTCATCTAAAAAGAGAAAAGGAGGTCACATCAGTCTCATACCTTGAAAGAGAAGTGAAATATTGACATGAGCAATAAATTAGTCATTTTGATTCAGATTGTTTTGACAAATGCTTAGATGAGTGCTAAGCAGTATATTGCTTTTTGTCTTGGTTTCTTAGAGAATTGAACACTGTGTAATTGCTCTTACAGTCCCCCACTGTATAACTTTCAAGCCTGCTGGCCCATTACGTCTCAATTACATCAAATACTCACATCACTAGTATCCAAAGCTGTGTGCAATGCCATGGCTAGGCCATGGAGAAGGGGTGCAAGAAGCCCCTGCAGCCCCAAGCAAAATTCCCTTTCTGAGGGCAAGATAGGCAACAGGAGACCAGTGGGTGGGTGGATTAGCAGCAGGACAACCCGCCTGAGCTCTGGTGTCTGCCTGTCCTGACAGTCCTGGGAGAGGGATGGGCTCACCTGCATGGGACAGGCCTTGTTTTTCCCCTCATTATGAAAGCAGGTTGGTTTGTTTTAATACCTTTTCTCTACAACTATCTGAAAGAAGAGGGTAGCAAGGTGGGGAACAGTGCCCTTCTCCTAAGTAACAAGTGACAGGTCAAGAGGACATGCCCTCAAAGTTTTGCCAGGGGAGGTTTACATTGGATTTTAGGAAAAAAATCTTCTTGGAAAGGGTTGTGAAGCACTGGAACAGACTGCCCAGGGAAGTGCTGGAGTCACCATCCCTGGAGGTGTAGATGTGGCACTTAGGGACACAGTTTAGTGGTGGACTTGGCAGTGCTGAGTTAATGACTGGACTCAATGATCTTAGAGGCATTTTCCAGCCTAAAGGATTCTATGGTTCTGTGAGTTGAAGATTAATAGTAACATGTCTTCAATGTGTGGTGCATTTGTAGGCTGCAGTGGCGTAGAGGGGTAAGAGAGCTGGTGCTGCTGGGGAGAGTTTGGTTGCCATGGACTGCCTGGCTACTGGCCATGGGAGAAATTAGCCCATAGGCACCTGCATGCTGGCACAGCTCGTCAGTGGCTCGTTCCTGCTCTTTGTTTCAAGAGCTCAGCTCCCTTTGCAGAACTGGTCCCCACACCGTGGGGTGCAGCTGGTCCATAGTGGTGAGAGGAGCACATGAAGAGCCCGCACCCAGGGATCATTTCTCGCGCTTCTCTTTCTGCCAGCAGCTCTGCATCAGGCCCAGCTGCTGTCAAACACAAGGATGTACAGAGGGGCTGAAGCCAGTGCCTTCCTTCAGCCTGGAGAAGAAGGCTAAGAAGGAACCACGTGCAGTCTTCCACTGGTGTAAGGGCATTTATAGAGAAGACAGGGTCAGACATTTCCCAGAGGGAAAGAGAAAGAATGAGAAACAACGGGCTCGAGCAGTACCACGGGAAATTATGGAGGGACGTAAGGAAAAAATTTGTCATGGTAAGCATGGTTAAGCCATTAAACAGGTTGCCCAGAAAGACTGGAATTTCAGCTTGCTCAGACTAGACCCTGAGCATCCTCACCTGGCTTTCAGTTCCTTTCAGTGGGTTTTGGACTACATGGCTCCTGGAGGTCTCTTGCAACCTCAGTTAACTTCTGACTCTCATTCTGAGAAGAGGTCCGCAGGAAGAAAATGTGGGGATGCACTGCACAATTCACTCAGCAGTGTGCAGTACAAAGATTCCCTCTGGCACTAACAGAACTATTCAATGGGTGTGGTGCTGAACCAATTTATGTAACCCTCTTTTATCTCTTCCATTGTAGCAGCTTCCTCTTCATTGCCTGAAACATGTTGCAATGGATTGTGAACTTGTTTCGCTCCTCCTTTTGTTATGAAATCATGTAAATCTTTTTACTTTAAAGGCATATTTCAAAATGATTTGATCAAAAAACTCTGCAGGAAGGAGAGGAATTACGTAGAGGAGGAACTGGTAGAAAAGTCACTCAGTTGTCTTCACCAGAAAGTCTAAGTTTACAGTTGGTTGAATCTGCCCTTAAACTCGCTTCTTTAAACTTCGTCAGGGAAATTACATAGGAAGGCCTTTTGTGCAACCCAAACCACTGTGCCCTGGATAAAAACTGCCTGTTATTCTAGTGCTCGTGTAACTGTCACGTTAGAGTAATTTCAGCAGGCACAGAAAACTTGCAGAAAGATTGTCAGTTTCCCGACACTCTTGTCCAGAAAAGGTTTCTCCTTTCCAAACTTTCCATTCCTTATGCTGTCATTTCAGGGTGGTAACTTAGATGTGTGTTGTGCTGTATTGGTATTACTGAGAGTGGTTCACATTAGGTGAGATAATTTGTATAAAAAGGCAATTCAGAGTTTAGTGGAGGATTTTGAAGAAGCTGCTGTTTAATGCCTTGGGGAGGGGGGATAAAGGAAAGAACAAGATGAGTGTGTAGTAAAAAGAGAGATTTAACTTGGGAGAAGATAGAAGATCTCAAAGAAATGCAGTTGGGGAAGAAAAGCCCTTGTAGTAGAATACAAGTGTTTAGATGCAAGCACTGACACAATTAGTTTCCTTTCTCTAGTAAAATAATAAAAGCCTTTCAATTTTTGATCCTACTGTTGGTGTCATTGATTTTTTTTTTTTTATGGAGTTATAACTTTCTTAGTCTAGGCAAGTACATACAGCTTGTTGCAGAAATATTGTATTAGTCTAAGCACACAGGTGCTCCTGAGATACTGAAGAGCATCAGCTCAGATGAAGAGCTTGAACCAGCTAAGGATATTTAAAAGGCACTGCCATTCAAAGTTCTTTTAATTTTACAAACTAATATCTGATGTCAACTACTTTATTTTTAACTAGCAATTAAGGTACTTTGTAAGTAAATTTTTTTTTTTTTTTTTAAGGGGATGATGTAATCTTTGAAGATGAAATTGAAGCATTGCAACTGCAAGTGAATAAGCTTACTGCGATGGGAGTGAACAAGATAATTGCACTAGGACATTCTGGTTTTACCGTGGACAAAAATATTGCCCAAAGAGTGAAAGGAGTGGATGTTGTGATTGGAGGACATACAAACACATTTCTCTATACAGGTATTGTACTTCTTACTAAAATGGTGCTTCTAAAGCTAAGCTGAAACTGTTTGTCTTTAAACTCAGAGAACTTTCACCAACATGGTTTTCTGCTGGCTGCACTCAGCCAGGTTCACAGCTGGTACGTGTCTGTAACTTCCATGGACGAAATCAGTTCAAAACAGCCTGTGCACTCCAAGTACCACAGCTCAATGAGAGGTTCCATAATGCTGTGGATGTTCAAGGTGGCCTATAACAAAGTGGGGAAGAGCAACAAAGGTAGTAATACTGGTAAATTACTGCTAAACATACGGTACCTCTTTCAAGCTCACACCTATAAAGGAGTAAATTAGTTGTCTACTTTTAAACATGTACATGACTTAACCAGAAAAATCAATCACAGAAGCCTTCAAAACTGCTACCAGTGTTTTCTCTGTAATCTGATTCTATATTCATAGGTCTCCATTTAGCCTGCCATTAAGATACTTTCCCCAGGTTTCATCTGTTTATTTCAATCCCTCTTTTAATCTCTGACTTTGTTCTTCTTTTCTCTAGAGGCAGATGTCATTTCAGAGATAAACACTGCTGATCTGATTTCTCCCGCAGTAATGCTACTTTAGGCAATACTTACCATCAGCAGCTTCCCCAGTGCTGTTACCTTCCATAGAGCGTAAGGACACAAGTAAAAGAGAGGCTGTTTTCTTGTTCTGTTTGATTGATTTTTTTAAGTTTTTGAAACTTAGCAGAAACTTTAATAACTGGTTGAGACTATAATGGGAACTCTCTGTAATTTTCAGAAGAATTTCCCATGTGCCCTAGTCACAGGTATAACATTATGTACCCTAGGAACTTAACAGCTTAAAAGGTTTGCACTGTCCATCGTCCTCTCCTCTCCCTATTCATCTCCTCTGTTTCTCATGCCCTTTTTGTCTTATCTGGACTCTCACCTTTTGTTATCTCACTTGTTAAAAAGAAACGATTGCATGCCACAGTTACACATTAAGCAGATCAAAATATTTCTTGAATTTGGCCTCAGGGAATAACTTTGATGGCTAAGTTGGAGGCACAAAGCATTTACACACCTACCTACAAGTCAGAGCTCACAAGCACTTTGCATAGGGGTGCAGAAGAGAAGTAGCAAAACTGGAACAAACAACAGGATGGACCATCCCAATACCATATGTCTAAGAGTGACTGAGGGGGATGGTTGAGGGGACTGGATGAGCATGTGGAGACACTTTACTCAGATCTGCCCATGTTTCCCACCAGCTTGCAGCTCAGGGACTCCCCAAGCCAGAAGTGGTGTCTTGATATTTACTGGCTCCATCTCCTCTTGACTACCTTTAACTTCCACAACAACCTCTAGCAGGGCATTCTGACACTGACCTGCACAACCCACAGAGACCTTGGTCTTGTCTTGGGGTGCAGCCTGCAATTTTATTGAATTATTTTTGAGATGGCAAAAACAAGGATGGATTCCATATTCGAAGTGTGCATTCACTGTGGGTTTACACAGCGGAATCCATAGTCTTTTGCACAGTCTTGTTGGTCAATGCCTGTAGAGAGTTTGTGCCTCATAGTGGTAGCCATAGTAGTCAAAATACCTTTTTGGGTGTGATCCAAATAGGTGCCACTTGTCACAATTTGGAATCCCGATGTGAAGTGCTGCAGGAGCTGAGACATCTGAGTTCATATCCTGTCTAGATCTGTAGGAGTTTGCAAGCACACCTCTTGTCATCTCAGAGAGTACCCTGCTGTCAGACTAGACTATGTCAAGCTGTTCCACCCCTCCCCATTTGAAGTTGTCCAAGATTCACAAGGGCAGAGAGGGCACACAGCATGAGACTCTGCAGCCTTCGGGTTAAAGACCTCAACTGGGGATGAGTTCTGGTCCCTTTTCCAAGGGCTCTACTGTTTTGCTAAGATAAGACTGTCTTTCTTTTTTTATTAATACTGGCAAAGTGAGAAAAATAAAAAAAAAGAAGTAATGCCTGGGGGAGATACACCAAAAATATCTATTTATTTATTTAAAATATGATTTTTGACAGGATGTGGTCTGAGCATATAATTTTTGTCCCAAGTGCTGTGAAGCACATTCTCACCCATTCAGGAGCATCATGAATGCATTTGTGAACCATGCCCTGCTGAGTCAAAGCCATCAGTCAACATTCATAGAGAAACAGCCACATCTGTGGAAGTGATTTCACTGCGGAGTAAAACATCTGATTTGAAATGTCTTTGTGCATGTCTCGATGCATATATTAAGCTTATAACCTCTCATTTACATCAAGAGGTGTGATCAATAATTGGCAGCAGAACCTAGGAGAATGTTTCAGCTCAGTCTGAGTGCAGATGTATGAGCTGTTCATTCTGTTCTGTCTGTCATGGAGGTTTAGAGACATTCTGCCCATGAAGACATGTCCACAGAGAAATCTTAGCGTAAAGGTTTCAACTTCGACTAGTCCAACCTGTCTCTAAGATATTTGCCAATGTCCGGTTTATCCACAGGTTATAAAGCAAATATTATCCTGCCTTGTTCAGGTGTGCATTTGTTTTGTAGAACTGATTCAAGCAGCAATGGTAGTTTTGGGTTAGAGCAGTTTAATTTCTGGTTTTCATCAGAACTGATGTTCTGAAAATGTAGTGTGTTGGCTAAAACAGGGTGAGAAGACAGGAAAGTGTTACAGATTCTTCAGTCACCCAGTGTGAGTTTGTGCACTTGCAGTGAAACAGCATCTCAAGCTTTGACTGAGTATGCATTCTAGTGCTACGTTCTTTGGGGTAAGATGTGCTGAATAGTCTTTGCATTTCGGAAGGAACACATCTATTTTACAAGGGAAAAATGTCAGAGTGATAATTAATCCTGCAAGAAAGTATCAGGATCAGAAAGTGTTTCTTTAGAAAGCAAGAAATGAGTAAGACTCTGGACAAGCACTTAACCACACACAGCTGATATAAACTAAAATAATACCTAGAAAGACTAAATTTCTCTTTCTAATGGTCTGTTCATTTGAGGACTAAAGAAGGGCAAGAAATCAAAACTGATTCCTTTTTCAGTTCAGAAAACCCCAAAGCCACTTTTGCGTGCATAAATCCTGCAGAGTCCTCATTAGCTACAGGATTTTGTAAATTCTTCCCCAAATAAATGAATAGTGAAGTGGCACTCCAAGAAACCAACTCTGCTGGCCTGGCTGAAAGCAGAAAAGCTAGTTCTGTGGTAAGTTTAGTTCAGCTTGCAGTTTGTTGTGGCTCTTCTCCTTGGAGAAATAGGAGGGATTAGAGAGGAATATGAATCGCATTGGAGTTCTAGAAGGAATATTTATCATGCTGCTTATCCTAGGATTTAATATTATGTAAACAACTGTAAATGGAAGGAAAGAAGTTGTTCTGTGAGCAGTGGAACTGCTTTCCTCTGGATCCATGTCCTCTGTACCCACTCCCCTGTGTCCCTGCCTTGCCAGCACCCCAGCGCTCACCAACACGTGGATGGGAAATGCCACCACCTTTGGGACAGGAGTAAGGAGCAGACTCTGAGGGAGCTCTGTCACACAGCACGTGATGGCTCTTGGAGCTTCCCAACCTTGGTCTGACAGTGGGGTAGAAATAATGACAGGAATAACTGCAGGGAGAGATACTACTCAGATAATGCTGTCATTACTCAGATAATATCAAGGAGACGCGAAGGCTGGTACCCTTGAGGCAAGAGCTGTGCTGTGCAGTTCCAGTTTTCTTTGCCACTTTCTTCCCCTGTGTGGTTTCTAAATCCTGTGGTAGCCTATGCCAATTGAGCTATCTCTTTTTTTCTGCTAGTTAGCAGTTCTCTTTTCTTAATCTCTTTCCAAGTCTTATATCCAGTCACCTTTCAGTCTTTGCAGGTTGATAGGAGTTTTAAATCCATGACCACACAATTTTAATGCTGATGAAGTTTGTTTTTGCAGAGGGTTTGCAGTCCGTCTGAAATTTTGCAAGCTGTTCGGTATAGTGAAAAAAAAAATCAGCTGGCTGTGTGCACAAATTCACAGAACTGCTTGTAGGTATTCTATCTGCTTATTAACGGTAAAAATATGTTAGACTTGTTCAGATCAAGAAGTCTGATCTATGTTTTACTAAGATTTTCTATGTGATGCAGAATAATGTAGTATGAAGGCTCAACAATAAACTTTTCATCCAGTGGCTGGTATGTTTGCATTACTGAGGGATTTAGATTGCAATAATTGGAATAAAAAGTTGCTTCGTTGCTGTTGTGGCGTGATGTCATGGCGGAGTGTGCTGTCATAACTTAAAAAACGCTGTGGTGGTTATTTGAGTTCATGTCCTGAAAACAAACATTGTTTCTTATGAGATAACTGAACAACCAAATGTGTGCTTGTAGTCCAATACCTTCATGGCTGTCTCTATCCTATCTGGGTTTTTTAAGGCTGAGAAACTTTTGAAATGTCACTGTAGTAATTCCTTGAAGGTCACATGAGCTGAAGACCCACTTTTCATGCTCGTTCTGTGCAGGCACCCCACCCTCAACTGAACTGCCAGCTGGCCCATATCCATTCATGGTTGACTCAGATGATGGGAGGAAGGTGCCAGTTGTACAAGCTTACGCTTATGGAAAATATCTTGGCTACTTAAATGTTACATTTGACAAGAAAGGAAATGTAGTTGAAGCAGTTGGAAACCCCATTCTGCTGGACAGCAGTATTCCTGAAGGTATGTGGACTAGGCACTTGGGTTTGCCTGCAGCACTCTGCTACAATTCAAGTCTTGTCATGTTAAATACAATGTCTGAGTAAGAACTCAGCTTTCTTTCTGAGCTTGCCATTCTCTTCTGTGTAGGGTTCAGGCTGTGTTACAATTGAATATGCATGTATTCAGAGTGTGTTTTTATCTATTTAAAATCCCTGAAAGTCCTTTTGTAAGAATTCAGGTGATACAATACCTTACCACTACGTAGAACCTGTTTTAGCTAGTCCTGTAATTGTGATTTAAAAGATTATGAGGACTAATTTACACTGTTTTGCCAGAGGCTGGGTTCTTCAGAACAGAGTTGAGAGCAATATAGGAAAGTGGAAATGTTCCAGGAAAAACTTGAAGTACCCTGCCAACTACTCTGCCAACGTGCAAATATAATATACAAACCCATGAGTTCTTGTATGCAGTGCTAACTGCATTCAACGTGAAACATTTGAAGAAGTGGGAGGAGGAGAGTCTCTCTGTCACTTTTTGTAACTCCATCTGAGCTCTGTTAACTGTTTTTTTTGTCAGCCCTGTAATTACCCAGGCCTGGTTTTCTAACCTCTGTTTCTTCTCCAGTGTTCGCTGTACGAAGTTCTGAGCTTTTATCAGACTTTCTAGATTCTACCTGAGTATTTGTAAAACAAATCCTTTAAAAATTATTTGTTCATAGATATTTACTGTGTTATTCTCAGTGACCTATTAATGTAGTGAGATGATGTAAAGAGACTTTACGTTCCTTCTGAATTCAGTGAAAGTAAAAATTCAGATACATTGGTGGTATAATTTTATAAATATTGTTCTTGCTGACAGGTGTGAGCAAATTGATTAAAACTCATAGCCAATATAAAATAGTTGTAACATCTGTCTGCATATACAAGTATCTTTGGTTTTTTTCTGAAATAATTAAATTTTCACCCAAGAGACAGATGTGCATAGAGAATTAATTTCTACAAATGTTTTTTTCCTTGACATTAATGTTTGAGCTAGTTTTCCTTTTAGCACAACATTAAAGGAGGAAATTACAGACAGCAAAAAAAAAAAATATGTCAAAGACCAATCTCACTTGTATATTAAAAATTCTCTCACCTGTCAAGGTAGGTACTAGAAGCCCCATCAGTCAGAGGACTGTGCAAAAGTATGGAGGAGATAACCTTCCTGTGGCACAGGACTGGCTTATTCCCTTGATTGTCCTGTCCTGCCTTCTCCCCTTAAAGGCTTTTTTTGAAGTGAATATAGTTGCCATGTTGCTTGAGAAGCTTTTAGGAAAAGTGTAACCTTTTAGAATCATGAACACCTTTTTTTTCCCTAAGGTTTGTATTCACTGAAGTGTCATTAATATGAGATATGTATGATGCTTATTTTACACTTTTACATTGCTTTACAGATGAGCACATTAAAGAAGAAGTGGAAAAATGGAGAAAAAACCTGGGGAATTATTCTGAAGAGATTGGAAAAACTAGCGTTTACCTGAATGGTACAAGCCAAGCATGCCGTTTCCAAGAATGTAACATGGGAAATTTGCTTTGTGATGCTGTGGTAAGATGTTTCCACCGCAGGTGGCAATTACATCTAAGGGTTACTCCAGAGCTAACCAGATCCAAACTATCAGCACACGGGCTCTGTGCCTGCTTTTCAACAGTGCAACATCCAGCATGTCCCTAGAAAGACCTGGCAGAAGCGAGGCTATAAGGAATGTTGCTGTACAGAGTAAGCAGCATTTTATTCTTTGTGCATAGCCTCATAGAGAGAACAGCTTTTCCACAGCTGGCTTTGAGGCTGAACTTTTAAGAGACATGCCAGTCTGATCTAAGAGCACATTCCTCAAGCAAGGAGGAGAGCTCAGCTCCCTGCCCCTCTCCTGCTGCTGTCCCCTGCTCACAACACTCACACTCTGTCGTTTTATTACTCGCTGGGCTTTGCTGTCACTTCAGTGCACTGGCACAGAAAACAAATCTGGGTAATTTTCTGTCAAGCCACTGACAAGAATTGTCCCCCTGAAGAGCCCAAAAGGTGCCAGCTGAAGCAAGGAGAGGGTGGGAAGGGCCATGCACCCAGCTGCACACAGAACACCCCAGCCCAGAGGGAGCCACCAGCCCCTGCTGTGTTCTGACAGGCACTACTGGGCTTTAACAGTGACATAACTCCAGAAAAGTCTTTTTACAAGAAGTCACTCCCAGTTTTTAAACTTCCTTAGTTTGACTGTTTTACTGCCCTGCAGCAGCACCATTTCATTTAAGTGTTTAAGGGAAAAACATTCACTAATGTGAGTGTTTCCAGAAAATAAACTTTCCCATAAAGGGAAAGTTAAGGGACAATTAATAATCATGAGTTTTCACTTAGGCATGTTGCCAAAGCTATTTATCTAGTCCATGTTGTTGCTCTTATTGTAGTCCTTAAAATAATTCTTAGTTCATGGGCTAATTTCTAAATCAGTTTAATGTTTGGGAATTCTGCATACAGTTCTCTGAGAATTGCAGCATCTTGCCTTTATTTTTTTCTGCTAGACTTTTTAATATCTTTATTTGAAAAAATGTGAACAAATGCTGTGGCACTTTACAGGCTTAAAGAAAGTAACCCTGTAATCCTTCAGAAGTCTGTAGATTTTCTTGCTATATGTTTTGTCTTAGGGGGGTCAAATTCTATATTAGTTAAATCAACGTCTCTAGACAACCACCTGCAGCCATCAGTGGATACGTTGCCCTACCAGTTCTGTACTTGCTTTCCTGTCTGCTGACACATGGTCAAAGGTATAAAGGTAAAAAATAGACCTGCCTGTTCCACGAGCTTTAATATTTAGAGTTGTCCTGAGAAATGGAGAGATTGAGGATTGCAGAAGACTGACTGAATGTTTGTGCTGGGTCAAAACAGAGGTCCATTTAGTTTAGTGATGCATCTCAAACAGTAGCCCAAAATCTCTGAATAAAAGGTTGACCGGCCTAGATGGCATCTTACAAAGGACTTTAAGGGGACTCAGATGTGAAAAGGCTGTGAAATTGATAACAGCACTGTGTGAGCTCCTCTTTTAAGCTGCCTCAGCTCAGGGCTGGGAAGCTGCAATCCTTTGATTATGAGTTACAAGCCTAAGCATGGATCTGGCCTCAGGGCATAACTTTGATGACTAAGCTGGAGGCACAAAGCATTTACACAGCTGCAAGTCAGAGGTCACAAACACTTCACATAGGGGTGTAGCAGAGAAGTGACCCACCTGGAACAGATGACAGGATCATTCATCCCAAAGTTTTGTCTCCAGGAATGACAGAGTGGGGATGGTAGGGAAAGAGCATAGTCCTGGACAAGCCTGTGGAGTTGCTGTAGTCAAATCTGTGCATGTCTCCCACCAGCTTGCAGCTCAGGGATTCCCCATGGCAAAAGTGGTCTCTTGACATTTACTGGCTCAACTGGAGCGTGCAGGGAGGGCAAGAAACAACAACAGGGAGAGAGAGTGAGAAGGGGAGGGACAGAGTGGGGATTAGCTCCCGCAGAGCAGCTCCACTGCCCTTTGCCTGCTTCCAGCCTTCCCAGCAGCTGGTGGCAGGGCGTTCCACCACGGACCTGCGCATCATGCCGAGACCTTGGTCTTGTCAGTGTGTAGCCTGCTGCTGCCCACTGCCTGCATAACTGCTGGAGGTCAGGTGGGCCTTGCAGTGGAACACTTGCTCCCTGTCCACCTTCACACTACTCATGATTGCATAGCCTTCTTGAATATTTCCTTCCATTATCTCTTTACTGGATCAGACAGTCCAAGTCTACATCATCGTTCTACATTCAGAAGCTTTTCTGTGTCTTTGACCATCCTCATCACCCCTCTCTGAATTTTTTAGGTTTTTTATCATTCTTGAAATGAGGAAACATACAGATTCCTACCCACCCTCCACATGCCCTTCTTCATTTTATAGGCTTCTGTCATGTGCTTCCTGTACTTCTCTCTCAGTGGGACTGAAGAGTCATGACCATAGTCATTCCTGTATGGGAACCTCCATCCTTTCTATTATCCTAGGTAATTTTCTCAGCCTTTTCCCATTCCACCCAGTTATTTCTGAAGATTAACACTGGAGGCTTACCATCCTTATGCAACTGATAAATATCTGATCTCCATTTTCTTTAATACTAAGGATGTCACAAGCAAATATTATCCTGTCCTTGCATTTTGTCAGAGCCTCGCCACTGAACTGCTGGGGACACATTGCTGTGCAGAGTAGACTTTATGATCTAGTATGCCTGTTTGCTGTTCTTCCACTGTTCTACATCTTTCTAGTTAGCCAAGACCATTCCAGATATTAAAAACCAACCACAGAGAAGCTGAAAAAACTTAATTCCCTGCAACATGATTAATTTATTATTTCCCTAAGAGATTTTAATGAACAACAATATTTAAGGTCCCCTTCACTTCCCAGTTCTCCAAATATGCTTAAATCGTTTGTCTTTTTCACAGTCATTGAAATCAAAAATCACCTTTCCTTTGTTCAGCTGGCCTGCCTTGGCCATGCCATAGACATACAGACTAGGGCAGAGTCTGAGAGTTCATTACAATAAAAGGCAAATATTTTTCATGTTAAGAATTTTAAAAAGCAAAATACTTGTTTGGGTTTTTTAATAACTAAGTATTTTACAATGGGGCTGAAGATAATGTAGAAAAAAAATATAAAACCTTTCAGTCTCTTTTCAGTCTCAGATTGTATTTGGTGTAAATTTTCAGAGCCTATAGTAAGTGAAGATAAAATCTGTTTAAACATTTTCCTTTGGTAGCTTTATGAGAATGTCGGGCGTCCAGATAAAAAGACATGGAACCATGTTTCAATGTGCATCCTGAATGGAGGTGGGATACGGTCACCCATTGATGAGCAGAGCACTAATGGTACGTAAAATTACCAGCTGAACAACAACTTTACCAAGAAGGAGGAATCCAGTTATGCCGGCCTGAACACTGTTAGGTATGGGCTTGTTGTGATGGGGTTTGCACGACATTTAGAAGCGATTTCAAACTTTCTCAAATGGTTGGCCATCATTTGAGCACAACTGCACTCAGGCTGACATTGATAGAATTCTCTAGCATTGTTTGTACACAATGCTTTTTATAATTTCCCTCTCTCCTTGCTGCCTTGGAACAAAGAAAGGTCTCCTGCTGTACAGGGTCATCCGGTATGGTCGCTGTGAGCCTTCTGTAGTCTGCTGTAGAGTAAGTAAATTCTGGGTTTTTCTGAATGCTAAGGTTTTCGTTTTTATTTTCCTAATACCACATAAATGCAACCTGCAAACAAACAGCTTTCTTAGTTTAGCTAAGTCTTTCTGTAGGACTGTGTGAGTAAATCTTAATCAACTGGAAAAATTGCCTGACGTAGTATGAATAGCTGTGTTTCTTCATCTTAGGTTGGTGGTTTGTCATCTCTTTTAGTAGCTCTGTTTGAATAGCAATACGTGCAGTTATATCAAACTCTGATTTATTGGTCTTGGTACTTGCTGGACGATAAAAGATGCAGGTTCTTTGGGACAAAATATGTGATCCTCACTCCTACAGCCCTCATTTTCTTAAACTGTATTTGCCACATTATATATCAAAAACTTGATATTAAACAATCCTAAAATAATCCTGTAAACAACAACGGAGGGAAAAAAAAAAAGGCAAGAAGTGAACAAAGTCTCTTTCCCCCAGGTAGCATTACTGTAGAAGATTTGCTGTCTGTTTTGCCATTTGGAGGTCGTTTTGACATGGTGACGTTAAAAGGCTCCACTCTGAAAGAAGCTTTTGAGCACAGTGTGAGGAGATATGGAAAAGGAAGTGGAGAGCTGCTGCAGGTTGGAGGTACATTTTCTTCTTTCCTCTTCTCAGCTTTCCAAAACAGCCATCTCTCCTGTTGGCCTTATTACATCTGGAAGCTTTTTTTTAAGAATGGAATGTCAAGCTGGCCATACATCCTTGCCCTGTGCCTAGCACATGCCAGCCAGCAGACGCTGTTTATCCTGTGTATGTTTAACTGAGCCGCTGCAGCACGCAGGCCATCGCTGTTCCCTTCAGCAGAGACAGTGTTCCCAAGCTTCCCAAACCCGTAATGGCATCAGTTTAACACTGCAATTAACTAGAGGAAAATATAATTTAGTATAGCCGTAACACAGAAATAGCTACAACAAACCCCAGGTTTTAGCTCTTAACTTGCAGCCTACCTGAAATGCCAAACTGGATAGCTGTGCTGAATTTCAGTTTATCAAAATAATATTGTGCAATTCTCTAATGATTGATGACAGCTTTAGAGTTTGTCCAAGCGGGCTATGGAATTGCTCCAGTGAATTTCTAAATATTTTATGGATGAACAGTTAATACTAAAAATCTACTCGTATCTTTAACTGCAGCTGCCTATATGTTTATCCAGATGTGTATTAGGCTATAGTCATGTTTATTCCGGGTCTCTCTGTGAGATACTGCAGATTTTGTTTAGTTAGCAGAAGAGCTAAACTTCAAGGGCAGGGGCTGATGCATTCTCTCCCTCCATGCCTCTCCTCCCACATATCCTGATTATGTGATCCCTCACATGCCACAGATACAACCTGTGTCTCACACTTTCACCAGTAAGTTACCGCGTTCTTAGGTACCTCTAAGGTAAAACAGGAGCAAGCTCTGCTTGCTGCCTCCTCACTGAAAAAGGAGACAACCAGTAGCTCTGGAAAGGGTTCAGGATGGAAGATCCAGAGCAGGAAGAGCGCCAGGGTTGGAAGAGCCTCAGTGCTTTGAACAAGCTTTAGTGGCTTCATCTGCAGAATCTTGGCAGTGCTGTTCTGGGGGGCCTGGCTCTCCCCTGGCCTTGATCAAGGAAAGCTCACAATGAGAAATGTCGCGTCTCCTACAGTGAGGAGAAACTGCAGCGTACAGCCCTGGTCTGGCTTTCCTTTTTCAGGACAGTGCCTATTATCCAGAATAGCTACCAAGTTAGGCTGGCTGGCTGGCCTTAAAAAAATCCATTTCAGACAACAGGCCAGTGGAGTGAGAAAGCATGTGACTACAGAAACAAGGGAAGGTATTTTTATCTTGCAGTATTCCAATCCCATGACTAGTAATTTCCTTTTGCGGAGTAGTGATGAGAATAGACATCAGATAAGTAAATGAGGTGGGACAGTGCTTCAGCAATTCTTATTTTCTTGAATGTTCTTGCATAAAGGTTGAGTAGCATGCAAAGAACACGGGACATTAACTGGTGTAATTCAGAATGATACAACTCTCGGTCACAGAAAGTAATGCAAAGAACCAGCTGAAGATGAGGGAGAATGCTGCTTCTGGCCCTGTGTGTTCAACATGCACTGCACTAACTGGCATTCCAATGTGTATTTTTGTAGGCATCCACGTGGTCTATGATCTCTCCAGAGCCCCAGGAAGCAGAGTTGTTAGCTTAGAAGTGCTTTGCACAGCCTGCCGCGTCCCAGCCTATGTCCCACTCCAGATGGATGAAATATACAATGTGACTCTGCCGTCCTACATGTTATTTGGAGGAGATGGCTACAGTATGCTGAAAGACAAAAATCTGGGATACAGTAAAGGTAAGGGGGATACAGTCCAGGTAAGTGTGGGTACTAACAGGGTAGCAGACAAACAATTCCCAGAAGTTACAAGATCTTTCTACAGTACAAACCTCAGACTTTTTGCCTTTACTCAATGATAAAATTTGCTTCTAATCTGACAGCTCTGGATTGCTAGATCTGGATGGAGGCAGCAACGCCATTCTTTTCCAGTTAAAACCACAAAAGTTTGAAAGAGAAACATCTTTATCAATCCAGCAGTGCTCAGAGAGCAGTTCTGAGAGTGTGGTAAACCAGAAAAGCAGCAAATAACATGGAGAGTACATCTTATACTGCCTTGCACTTGTACTCATTACTGAACAATGCATCAAAAAGAAAGGTGCTGTTTTCTGTAGACCTTAAATTTCCACTGTATAGAAGTATTTGGAAAGACAGAATCATCACCTCTACTATTAAAGGATATACAGCTCAGGTGAACAACACAGGGTGAGGGGAAAGATGCCAACCTGCTCTTAGGGAATTAGCCTGCCCAGCAGTCCCTAAAAACAGGGACCCTCGGGAGTTCTGCAGGGTGCCACAGACACCACGCCTCAGAGGTGGAAAGGAAGTGTTTTATAATGCTGGCTTAAGGTCCTCTAAAGCTGCAAGCAAAATGTTAAGAAATTCTGTTTGTACAATTGACATTTTACATATTTTAGGATGAAGGTAAACTTGAAAAAAAATTGAGATTAAAATACATTATTTCTGAAAACACAAAAGGGGTGTAGTGTTGTATTTTTAAAAAAATACCTTGTAGGAGCCCATCTACATTTTTGCAGAACTTTAATTCTGTGTGTTCTGCTTGTGCACGGTGAAAGCATGCTTTTACCTCAAAAATTTTTCTTTTGGACCTTTGTTACAGACTAACTTTTTTGTTTCTATAGGTGTTTCAATTTAAAATTGATTATCACAGGTAGGACTGGTGTTTTAAATCAAGTTCAACCTACAGCTTGAAATTGAGAGAGGCTGTAGTTTCCAGTAAATATCTGTGTATGCAGAAGTAAACACACAGAGAAAAATCATTAGGAATAATGAAAGGGAACAACCTGTAAGGTTCTGGTAAAGCCTTTCTGTACAACAGAGGCATAAAACTGTAATTATTGTTATGATGGAGGGTTACCCTTTGGGATTGTAAGAGCTTGGATCAGAAGGGGCTCGTTGCATGGTCGGAAGCAGTGACTGAAAAGGGTCTCCCACTGCAGAAAACCCACATACCTTGTGTGCACACAAGCAGCGCCCAGACTAGAAATTAATCCTAAAAAAAGGAAAGTTAAATTTGAAAAAGTGTAAGCAATAGTTTTGCCAGGTCTACAGCCCCATACCCTAAACAGCTGGGAGACTATCTCAGTCTACCTGACTGGAAAATACCATTGTAACAAAATCAAAACAAAACATGCCAGGCAAAACAAAAATAATTTGTTTGTTTGTTTGTAAAATACAGGTTGCTACCAAAAATGCCTGCTACAAACCACCATAGATGATGCATGCTGATTCAGAATAGCATAGAAAACAATTTGATTCTTGAGCTAAAACGAATTTAGGCAAGTTCTTACATTTTGGTTAAGAGCCTGGCAGATGGAGAGAAGACTTTTTTGTTTGTTTCTTTAGGTGAACCTGACATTGAGGTTGTTTCCCGCTACCTCCAGAGAATGAAGAGAGTTTACCCAGCAGTTGAAGGTCGAATAAAATTTTCTTCTGGAAGTCTTACTGAAGCAAGTCTCACCCTTATCTCCGTATTGTTCACTGTAACATTCCTGCACACTTGATTTTTCGTTTGGAGGAACTCAGGAGGAGAGATGATACCGATGAAGGGAAAAGAGAACTGTTCTCTTCTGTTACACCTTACAATGAATGAGCAGTGAGGTTGCTGCAGGTCAGCAGTGAGCAGCCCCCTCCATTGTCTTTAACCTGGTGGTGCCACTGCAGCACTGTGTGGAGGGCAGGGGGGCAGAATCCATGACTTCTCTTGGTCAGAATCAGCAGGTACCTGCAACTGAGGTCTCAAAAGCAAAGTTCCAGTGAATAGTTACTGCTCAATCCTAAAACAATGACAGACTGAAATGGGGTATTATAAATTGTCAAATTATTTTAGCTGCTTTAGATAGTGAGTTAAGAACCTGATTCCAGATGTAAACAAGCTTCTAGAAATGGATTTATTATAGATCTATATTCCTTTCTTTGATCTCCACTCAGGGTTAAGGTATTCAATCTAATCTCTACTTTTGCTTCCAGTCATATTTATCATACCTGCATGAATGCCCGAAAAAGCTGGATTAAACTCAGTGCCATTAAAATCACGAGGTCTATTTATTATGCAACTTTTAAAATTTTTTGTTTCACTTTTGAAAAAGAAACATCACACTAATATTTTCGATTAATAAAAGCATAAAAGCATTTCCAAGCAATAAAAGCTTGACTTAATTTTTATCAATTTTAACAAATTGAGTATTCTTCACTCTTAAATATGACCAGCTGGGGGACTGTATCTAGAGTGAGAACACAATCTATGACTGTATTTCATATAAATACGCTCAATTTTATACCTCTTCCAAAGAACAAAGCACAAGACTCCTGCCTGTTACTCTGTATTAGCAACATTCCAAGAAAATGTCAGAAACAGGCACTGACTCCTGCAGCACTTTTGGCACCCTTTGGAAATAGTCAGGTAATGAGGCTTTTTATAGCATAACCTGGCTTTATGAAAACTGATTATACCTCTTCTATGGGAAGGCTGTGTTTAAAAAAATAGTTGTAAAGAGACAGACTAATGAGTATGAAATCAGATTAAATGCTAAGTGTAGACTTCTAATGCTTTATCAAAAAATGATTACTTATACATGAGGGCAAAAACATCATAATTCTAAAATCATTGGGAATTTTGACATCAGCATGTTTCAGAGTTGTTTAATGCTGTTTTAAACTGATTGTCAGTATTTTGAATAAACCTGCTATGTTTTTCTGGAAAGCTCACTACATTCGTTTTCAACACCGAAGCTACTTGCCTCTTCCTTTCACTGCACCTGCAGATTTCAAGGAGGAGGTGCATTAAGACAAACATTCACTATGTTTAAATTTCAAGACCTCATCCATTTCCACATCCATTCAAAGGTTGTGCATGAAAAGCTCTGGCCTACGGAGCTGTATTAGGTAAGGGGTGGTAGAACAGGGAGACAAACAACAACTGACCTTGACACACTACGAGTTACGCCCTGGCATTGATTTGTCACTACTACTCCCTAAGTTGTTAATTTACAGAATGGTCTTCCCCTCATCGACATCAAACCAGTAACAGAGAGGGCACTGCTGGACAGAGCTGTACCTGCACACCAATGCTGAGAGCTGCAACAACTCCTTTGGCAGAGCCAGAAAGGAGAGAAATAACACTTTTACCGTCCTTTGACAAACAGAAGGGAAAGGTTTGCAATAGTAATACAGACAAATAACACAACTTATATTGACAAAGAACACCAATGCTGTATTAGAGTGGTTTGTTTGTAAAAAAAGGAGAAAATGAGTGTTCAAAAAGAAAAATTGAGGAATGCCTATTGAAGGAGCTCTGTATTGTTCTGCAAGTAAAACTTGTTAAAAATCCACGCATGAAAGTCCTTTTCAAAATCTCTTTTATAAAGGCTGGGCCAACAACTGAAGATTTACAGAGAAAAATCTTCCACACATTTTTATATGAATGAATTTTTTAAAATGCTGTGAACAGACTCACATCCTCTTTTCTAAGCCTGTAAAGAGGATGTCAGAAAAAACCCACAAAGCCAGGTAAGAAACTGCAGAAAAAGAAAGACAATTAAAAGTCAAACCCACTTTTTACATCTGTTATTACTTAAAGAGGGCTATAGCTTTGAAGATCAGGTATTAAAAAGACTAAATTACAAATGTGATTTTCCATGCTCACAGAAAGATGAAGGCTAAAGACAGTTTTGACATTATTTGTATGCAATAGATTCAATTGTATACTTTTGTTTAAAAAAAAAAAAAGAATTTGTTAAGACATTTTAAAATAACTTAATGGGAGCATTCTACAACTTCTTCCAAACAATTTTTCTACATATCCTTTCAGGAAGAGATCCAGTAATTGCTCTTTTAGCAAAACATAAGTTGGCTGATCGCCCAGCTGTCTTTTTTGATGTCATCCTGTAATTGATACACTGAGAGATTTTTGTGAAATTAATTCGACTTTTACTGGTAACAGCTAAAACAGATTTTAAATAAAAAGTACAGATATTTTACTTACTTGCAATGGGTATTAAATTTTAATGTCTTTATTGCATAAACGTATTTTTTGAACTTAAATTTTATGTTATTTACAACAAAATATACAAGGCCACGTTAATATGTCACACGTCCATTACACCAGTGCACAGCAGATCCTACTGTGGGTCCACTCACATCCAACTTGACACAGAACTTGCTTCCTTTGGACCCTGTTAAACAGGAGGGAGGGGAAATTTACTTACTAAGTTTGAAAATGTGTAGTTACATAGAAATGACTGAACTGAGCTGCAATGATTAATGGAATCTGAAAACATCCACTTGAAACCAGAGCTATGAGAAATGACGGCTGCTGGGTTTTACTACTGTTTCTCAAAATAGGTGTTTTCTTCTTTCCTTAGAAGTTCTCACCTCCCCCATTCCTAACTGCTAAATACAGTTTTCTTAACATCGCAATTTTCTGCTCTGGAAACAGTAGTGGAGAGGTATTTTTTCAATTGGATTTCTTTCCTTCCTCTGCTAGGAATGCTTCTTCCCTTTCAGCTGTCCCTTTTCCTTGTATCCCGTCTGACAGACTCCCAAGGGACTGGCTGTACACTATTTCAGAGGAGTTTTTCAGCTCTTGGAGCTTGCTCACTGACAGTGCTGCCATCAGACAGAGCACACATCAAGTGATCCAGCGTATATCCGCACTGCTGCGTACGGCAGGAAATACCTTCAAGATACCAATCTCAAGAGTGGGAAGCAGAATGACATCCCCACTAAGGAAAATCTTCCCATTTCTCCCATCACTGTTTTTCCTGCCAAAGGAGCAGTGCTCAAAACAAAACTTCTGGGATGCTCAGTTTCCCCTTTAAAAGCCAACTGGCCTGAAATATTTTTCCGTTCTTCACTGTAACTACAAAAACAGTTCGGTACGAAGCAACTCAAAAAGGACCAGTCTCTGCTGAACAGAGAGAACAGGCATTGGATTGATTCCCCCCCAGTACAATGGATAGCTAAGTAAGAACCAGTCATTACTTTTGAACTTCCCCACTGCAGTTGTTAGGAAGAAACAATTCTCTTTCCAAGTGGCTTCACAATCTGTTTGCAGTGATTTTGGGAAAATGTTTTTAGGGCTGTGGATGAAAACCACTGCCATCCCTCCATCCATACTCTCCCCATCCGGCATTTCCCCTCTCAGTCCTGGTACACTGACAACCACGTCCCACTGCCAAACATCACAAATGCAGCACTTTGTTCTGTATTGCTCTCAGTACATCCAAAATAAGGAAACAGCTCAAGCTCCCAGTTGAAGTATTTTTCTTCCTTTCCCCTACTGAAATCTGGGCCAGAGATTCCCTTGCTCTGTGTCCCCATCAGCTTCAGTCACAGGGGACAGGGGCAGCCCACCCCTCACCTATGCCACTTCACCAGGAGTAAAGGTGGCACTAGGAGTCCCTCCTCAGCAGGTGGTTATGAAACACTGCAGAGCAGCCAGGAAGTGTCACGGTCACGCAGGAAAAAGGAATGGATTAAGAAGCAGAAAATGTGATCTTGATTTCTTTTTGCAGAAAAAATATTTTTCGCCATTAAATATACACAGTTATGAAATCACAGCATGGCTGGGGTTGGAAGGTGTCTCTGGAGGTCACCTGGTCTAGACCTCAAGCAGAGCCACCTGGAGATGCTCAGGACCATGTCCAAACAGCTTTTAAGTCTCTCCAAAGATGAGCATTCCACAGCATCCCTGGGCAACCTGTGACAGTGCCTGGTCACCCTCACAGTGAAAAAGTGTTTCTTGATGTTCAGAGGGAACCTCTGGTGTTTCAGTTTGTGCCTGTTGCCACTGGTCCTGTTAGTGGGCACCACTGGTTCTTTCCTCTTTGTACCATGCCCTCAGGTATTTATAGACACGAAAAAGACCGTCTGAGCTTTCTCTTCTCCAGGCTGAACAGTCCCTGCTCTCTACCCTCTTCTCATAGGAGATATGCTCCAGTTCCTTCATCATGCCCATCGCTCTCCACCGGATTCATTCCAGTATGTCTGTGCCTATCTTGTACTGGGGAGGCCAGACCTGGACTCAGCACTCCAGGTGTGGCCTCACCAGTGCCAAGCAGAGGGGCAGCATCACCTCCCTTGACCTGCTGGCAACATTGGCAACTCCTATTGCAGCCCAGGATACCACCAGCCTTTTGTTCAACTTTGTGTCTTACCAACTGGCTGGCCCCCAGCCCATCCTGGTACCTGGGGTTGTTCTTCCCCAGGAACAGGACTTTGCACTTCCCTTTGTTGAAGTTAATGAGGTTCCTGCCAGTCCATTTCTCCAGCCTATTTAGGTCCCTTTGGAAGGCAGCATGACCCTCTGGTGTATCAGCTACTCCTCCAAGTTTTGAGTCATCATCAGGCTTTGCACTCTGTCCCATCATCCAGATCATTGATGAAGATGTTAAACAGGACTGGAGCCACAAACTGACTCCTTGGATAACTCCCTCATTACTGGCCTGCCTCCAACCAGACTTCATTCTATTGATCACCACCCTCTGGTCCTGACTGGTGCATTAAAGACTATTTAAATGCCACTCATTTTTTTTCCATAATCAACTGAAGAAAGACCAGTGTTCCAATATATACATATAATTAGCTGCTGAGGTACAAAACAAGTTCAGCAAAGTAAAACAGGGCTAAGTCAGGTCTTTTTTTCTGCACTCAAGTTCTCAGGCTACTTCTTTGTTCCCTTGGTCAGCTGGGTCTTCTTTCACCTGTTTTTAGCTGTCTGAGCACTGGCTTGAGGAGCGCAGCTACAGAGCTGAAGCACAAAGTAGGTCAGACTTGCTGAGCCAGCCTCATTTCACTGAAAACAATGGAAGTGTCCTGGCTTGTTCCAATGTCTTGTATTTGTTTCTGTTTGCCATGCAAAATGAATCACTGCTGGTACTCCGCAGTTCTCAGGCACAGGGTTCATGCAATGAACATTTATTGTTAGTGAGGGGTTTTTTTTAATTTGTTTGGGGGTTTTGTTTTTCTACTAGCTAACTAGCAAGTATCTCCTGCTTGCCATGAAGACCAAACTGTAAAATTACTATGTAAAACTCTGTGAAGGTTTGACATACCTAAGTACAAATATCAGATGGATCCAAAAGCTAATGACATGCATTTATATAGCAATTTCTTTCTCCTTTATCTGGACAGCTGAAGTTAGCATTGCAGTGACCAAACCAGAGGTAAGAAATCCTCCTGCCAGATATTCTCAAGAAAAATGCTGCAGCTTGACCTGAGCTTTGCATGCAGAATTCCCTTCCTAAATTGGGAAATGCATAAAACAGAGTGGAGACAAATCAAAGAGAAAGGCACAGAGATCTCAGCTTCTGGTTGATCTGTCCAAGTCTACTGAAAGGCAGCTCGGACTTGCTGCATGCTAAACAAATGGGCCTGAGCTGACTTGGAAAGAGCTAATTAACCAAAATGTAAGTAATCCAGATTTCAATTATTTCAACATATTGGAAAAATATATATTTTCCCCAAAATTTAGAATTAATATCAGTAATGGAGAACAACAGCAAAAATGTACCAGCAACCAGACTCAGCAGCAGCTTGAATAATTCTGCAGTTGTTGAACGGTAAGCACATACCTTACTCAGCTCTGGAAAGAGTTCTTGAATCCCAATGTCCAGCAGAACATAAGTTAACTAAAAGAAAATACAGAAAATTAAGGACACTCCAAGGTAAAACTACTGCTTTTTATTCTTAATTCTGAGTAACAGCCCACTCCTGTGCTACACCAAACATCCACTTGAGGAAATCCTGTGCCAAAAGGCAAGTTTGTCACACGTTATGAGTTACCTGTTTGTTGAGCACTGGTTGCTGCAGTCCATCAAACAGAAGCCTGATGCCTTCGTATTTAGCCTCTTCCCCAATGCACTTGCCTATTAAATCTAGACCAAATTCCAAAAACAAATACATAAGTCATGAGGAAGCACTGCAAAGTAGCTTTATGATGCAGTTATAGAACTCCAGTAATTAAAAAGAAAAAAACTGTTTAAATTAAAGAAAGAGTTCATATTTTTTTTGTCTCAAATGGTAAATGGAAAAAAAATCCCCACACTTTTGGGTTCATCCTTTTCTCCTCCCTCTCCTTCAAGGCTCCACACCTAAGTAATTACTACACTTTTTATAACATCAATGTATTGTTCTAATGCACTGTTTAATAAACCATAAGCTGATTTTTTAAAATTACTTTCAATTAAATCGGCCCCTCTTTCCTAGTTTATACAGTGTAAGGGTAGTTCAGATGTACCTTCCAGCTTAATGATGTGCCTTTTTTCAGTGAAAACACAGTTTTCATCTGGATAAAATACAAACCATAGGAACATTCAAAAGATGAAAAATTATGGTATTAAGTACACATGTAAAGCTCTTGATTTCCATCACCGTGTCTTTATTAATCACTATGCTACAACCTTAGTCAGCAACACTTAAGTGACAAAACTGAACTGTTGGGTTTTTACATCTGGTATACCAGTCAACTCAAATCTCAGCAGCCCAAGTATTACTTGACTTGGAAAGATAATGTGACCGTATCTGAGTTCAATATCTGCTTGAACAATCAACTACACTCATACAGGCAGTCACGGAATACAGAACCTGGAATGTATCTCATCATTTCTTCAAAAGTCTGCTTTGCTCGTTTCTGTTTATCCTGGAGAGAGCGAGGCTCGGTGTTCTCACAGAACACGGCGTCTGCAGCAAAGACACATTGAAAATAAAAACATCTTTAGGCAGCTACACATCACTGACACAGAAATGTGTTCTGGATTGTGGCTTCAAAACTGAACTTCTTCTCTGTATTATTTTGCTTAGAAGGGAATTCTAGCCCTGTCAGATCATACTTTTTGCTTACATTAGCCCGATCAAATCCAGAGTACCTCACCTGTTTGAAGGACAATCATCTTTTCACACTTTGTTTCCATTCTTTTCAAAGTTTAAAGCATTCTCTTCTAAGTTTGGATCAATTCTACTTTAGGTTAGTTATGATCTCCTTACTCAGTATAAGCAGTATTAACACCTTGTGCTAAAACACTGTCTGGAACTGTCAAAAACTTCAAATTTACCTATGAATGAGAAAGTAAGAATTGCTATTCATTAGAAATAGCAGGTGCTCAGTTCCGGTTTTAGGCTCTGAAAGTCTTACTGCACTCCTTTTTTGCCTTTCAGAAGCTTCATTTTCAGTTTGATAAGGACAGAGCTGTCTTGACTCCAGAGTTTTGGCCAGATGCATTGTTTGGATCAAACTGCAGTCAGGTAATACTCTACAGTTGTGACGTAATCTTAATTTTTTTTTTTTTAGTCTCTCTCTCCTTCCCTTATTTGAAGGTCAGGAACACTCAAGCCCTCTCAAGAGCTGACCGCAACGAAGGGAACCAAAAAATTAACAATAAAAGACTGATGTAGTACAAAAGTGAAGTAACTTAAAGACTTCATGAAACATTTGCATTGATACACTAAACCACCTTTATTCTGTTTTTCTTGTTCTCCTTGCACACCTCACCAAATTACTATTCATAGTACTTTTTTTTCTGTAATCATCACTGACAGACAAAATAGGTGACTCAACATCTTTCCACAACAAGCTTTGAAGTTAGTCCAGACCCACTTGATTTTTAATACTCCACCAGTGTTAGTCAAGCATTGCAAAGTTTAGCACTCAGAAACTCCACAGAAGGGATTTCAAACACCGGACTAAAGCACTGTTTTTTCATCAGAGGTGTAACTATTACTAACCTCTCAGCAGTGTTATCAGAGAAACCAACCGGTGCTCCTCAAATAGCTGTTCTAACTTGTTATGCAAGTAATAGTCTGTGTACAGTTCCAACGTATTTTTGAAGAGAATTCTTCCTCCCATCAAGAGATGATGCAGCCAGTCAGGAATGCGGAAAACTACCCTACCTGCAAAGTCACAGCAACATCTATGAGTAGTAACGTGTATGAGGTTCTCCTAATACTCATGATAAAAGAATCATTTATTCAAAAGAAAAGGAAAAAAAGATTGCAAGCAAGAAAAGAATATTTCAGTCTTGTTAGTGCAGCACTGAAAACATCGGTATTCTCCACAGTGCTTATCAAATACTTCCTTCAGTTTTTTCTATTAATTTAACAATTCCAGTTCCCAGAGTCTACATGCAGCCTAGGCAGACCTGAGAAAAGGGATGGGACCTACTCTCATAAACTCACAGTACTGAGATGCAGAAAGAAGGAGACATAACAAGGCAACTAAGCAATGATGAATGATAAATGACATTTTAGCACCACGATAAAGTCTTCTAAGGAATGACCATGTTAGTAAGTTGTATATTAGCTTCAAAGTGCTGAGTTATATATGAGTGCTACAACAGAATTTCATTTCTTACCAGAGACTGTGAACTTCGTATTTGGCATGAAGTATACGAATAATTAAGAGAAATCATTTCTTACCAACATACATTAAGTAGTCATAGACTCCTTCTACAGTCATCATTTCCATGAAGTAGTTCTGATTTTGTCGTCTTTCTGTATTCTCAGACCGGTTTGCATTATTCTTGAACAAATCATTAAAAAGCTAGAAACAGAAACATAAGACTGAAATCACTGTATTCAAAGGCAAAAGGATAGCCACCAGTTCTTTGGGTTGGTTTCTTTCTATAGAAGTAGTTTCTTTCCAGAGCTTTTAAAGAACTGATATGGTGCCTTGATTTGTTTCATTGTTCCTGGTTTTGTTTTTTCAAATTCTTCACTTTCCAATAAAGAGCACATCACATGTTGCCAAGATACACAACAACCAAAATACTTGGGTTCAGAACAAATCAGCGCTGAGACATTAATTCATGAGCATCTTTGTTTCTGCTACCTTCTTCCAACCTAAACAATTGTATGATTCTATGCATCTAGACTTTTATCACAGGCTCTGATTTCCTTGATGCACCCTGTTCTGAAAACGAGGGGCTAAAAGGATACAGAGTTTGTCTGCCTTAAATCACAAGGGAAGCCTATAACATTAAAGTATTCCTAAAATTTCCTGTTGGTTTCCACTTTGAAATAAATACAATGGTTTCTGGACAAAATATACAGGTTTTTTACATAAAGAAGTATCTTTTTCCCCTGCCAGCTTAATTATTTATAGTAAAAACTTCATGACTCTTTGTAAGTTACTAATATTTGGGTTTCTTTCCATTTATCTCATTTCTCAATTATATTCCTTTAGTCTTCTATTTTCCTATGTCATCACCTTCCTCTCTGATCCCTCCATTTCCTTGCCTTTGGTTCTTTCTTAAAAGATACTCTAATTCTTGCAAAACCCCAAGAGGCTCTTCCCTGCACACCAAAAGGGGTCCCAAGCCACCTAGCCAGTAGTCCTTGCCTCCCTTGCCCCCAAGTCTGTGAATCCCAGCAGAGGGGAAGGAAAAAGTCTCTGAATCCTGACACTCTCCATGTTTAATACCTAGCAATCCTCACTAACAGTTTATTTTAAATTAACTTACCCCAAAATAGTTAACCTAGAGATAAAATAGGATTTATACAAAATACTCTGTATTATGAAAAGGAAGGTCAAAAGTTTATGCCAAGGTTCTAAAAAAAATCCTAGAACTAGAAGCAAATGCAACATAATCACAGAATTGCCTAGGTTGAGGTAGGAGGCACTCATGGAAGGCTTTTTTTACCACTCCCAAATTGAAATTAGCTCCAAGGAAGCAATTTGCTTACATGTGGTTCACTTTCTGTACAGCAATTCTCCCCAAAATAAATAAAGCCATAAGACATGCAAATCACAACAATCTCTGAATCATGCAAGTCTCTAAACAGAATGCTTTGCACTCTTAATTACATCAGGACATCTGGCAAGAGTCAGGTTTTTGACCTGTACTCCTTCAGGCCCTCTCTTTTGTTAAGTGCTGAGCTGCTGGTATTACCTTCACAAGATTCACTCAAACTAAACAACAGCAAGTTATTACATAAATTACATGAAAGGGCAAATATGGTTAATGCACTGGTGGATGACTGGTATCCAGGAATGTAACAAACCTAAAAAGAACACATAATTATTCACACCTACTGTATGGAAGCATCCCTGGTACGTTGTTTAAAAAACCCTGTATAAACTGAAGTCTACATCCTCCTTAATACTGAAACCAGAACGGCAGAAAAGCCTTAGCTGTAGTATTGTAATTTGAACAAGAGCCTCCTTCATTTTTTAGATACACCCCATGACCTGACAAAGGTGATACATACTGAGCCAACTCAAAGCAGCCCATTGTGCAATGCAGACATAGGTTCAAAGCAGTGTCTGGAGGCCAAACTAAATCATTAACAGCAATCTGGTAGGTAACCTATAAAAAAATCAAACATGAAGGCCAGCTTAAGGCAAAGCTTTTTGACTTCCAAGTGCTATTTCCAGTTTCACCCCGAAGCAGAAGCAGCATCTTCTGAATGCTGTATACCTCCATACCTAGATAATCTGTGTTGCGCCTTAAATAATAATGGTTCCTCAATCAGAGTCACACTCTGCAAGCATTTCAGAATGCAATCCACAATGCACTGCAGAAGCCACAGTACAAAGTGGCATTACACCTCTGCTTCCATGTTTTACACTTTCCAGAATCTTGGCTCAGAAGAAATTCAAGTGAAAAACATACAGTTGGTTATCCAGCACAGAAGTTGAGATTATACTCACAATTCAGATAGGCACAGGATTTTGCTTCAGGTGTTTCTGTGCATGTTAATATTTGAGACTAACAACACAAACCTCAATGCTATCATTATTTCTATCTTTAAGATTAAACAGTAATTATGATTATAACCACAAAATATTCTTAAGAGGCTTACAACTGAGGAAATTCCATTAATTAGTACTGATTAACAATGAGAGTCAAGCTCTTCAAGTCAGTGAAAGATAAAAGGCCTGCATTAAGAAAAAGACCAAAGTAATCCCTTGTACAATATGCTATCATACCTTACTGGGAAAAGCAAGCAAAGGAAGCATGAATGCTCACATAAAGTACCTCACAGAAAAAAAAAAAAGTTACTCAGTGGTGAGTGCATATGCAAACATACACCCATACACTCCAGCACAGGTGTGAACCGTACAAAAACAATACCATGACTATGAACAGTATCTACAGCCAGAGGCATAAACCTCTCCCCTGTTCTTCCTGCTCATTTAAAAAGTACAGAGGACTATACCAAAATGGTAAGAAGAAAGATTGTATGCAGTGTCTGAATCACATCAGTCAGTGTAGGCAACCACGTCTTCCCCCAAGAAGCTACTCAAAAACATTTATTATACTGCTGATGTTCCAAAAGCAGCTTTTATTGCTGTTGGCAGGCCATCACAAGCCAGCAGAACAATGCCTTTATTGGCATATTTTGCAAAGTCTGCATCAGCTGAGAAGTCCTGACCTATTATAGCAAGTCTGACAAAAATATGTTCAGAAGATGATCAAGCTGCTTACAGACCTTCAGAAAAGAAACATGGCCAGAAATCCTGCTAGTGGCCCTAAGAGGAAGCAGAAGTATTTGTTCACTTGGTTTTTTTAACCAGGCAGATTGGTAACTCTTAATCTAGTGGATCTGATACAGGATGAAATCTAATTCCTCCTGGTTATACTGGGGTTGACTACCTACATTCATTGTGCATTTTTAATTCCACCAGTTTTTAAAACACACAAACATACACATGCACCGGGAACACTCAAAAGGAAGGAGAATGCAGAACATCTGTCAGAGCATTAGGCACATTTCTGACTGGGCCTGCCCAGACAGACCTTCAGGCATTTCTTATTCAGCCTGCTGAGGAAGAGGGAGCCTGCGTGTACCCTACTCAGGGCAGCACAAGCACTGGGGAACGTGCATTGTAATCTCAGCAGAGTTGAAACTGGAATAAGCAGATCTGTGTCAGCAAAGACACATGAGAACACTGTGGCAATACAAGCATAAGCTGGAAATCGACTACCATTGTCCTGTCGTTAAACACTCCTGTAAAAGTCCTGCTCCATCTTTCTCGTAGGCTTCCCTCAGGAACTGGAAGGCTGCACATCTGCACAAAGATGTCATGTCTCACAACAGAAGTGAAAGTGCAGAACTGAACAGCTCAAGTCTATGTCACACATATCTGGGGAGCAGGAAAGTATGTTATTGCAGTCTACCTTTGGACTGAACACCCTCAGTGCCTGCATTCCTAGATGGCATTTTCCAGCTTGGCTTCATCTGAAATAATTTTAATTAATGAGTTCTAAGAGAGCTCCCTAGTATGAGAGAAAATGTATGGTCAGTTTTCTCCACTTCTGTAAACTGGGAAAGGAACACAACTTACTGTACCTTCTTGTTATTTTCAGAAGTGGGACTCAAAATGGTAAGTTCAGGCCTGCTTGGTTTAGGCTTGGGAGATTCACAGGAGTTGATAAAATTCATGATGAATGGCTCCAAATGCTGACCTTTCTGAAAAAAAGATATGAGTGACCTGTCACTTGTATAATTATAGGAAGATGAGAACAAAAACAACAATAAAAAGAATTTTCAAACAAAGTTTTGATTAGCCTGTAACTTAGTAATCTCACAAAATTAGCTAATAAAGTTAAGATATTGGCGACCTGAAAGACTTACCTCTTTCATCAGCTTTCCTGGAACAGATTTTATGATTTTACCTACAATTACAAACAAACAAAAACTTTCTGTTATCACTGTCTGATTTGAAAGACATTTTGCTCTGCTACATTTTATGTATTCATTGTCTAGTAGTTATTTAAAAGTACAATAATTTTTAAAAATCAGGTGGTTTTTTTTTTGATTTGGCACAAAAACCTAAGAAAATAATCTTGCATATAACCAGTTTCACTTAGTGCTTAGTACTCTTCAAGAAAAGATGCTTAAAAATATACCGATTATTATATGACTACTTAAAAAAAACCATAAAAAAGTACTGCAGATCTACCTTTTAACTTTTCTAGAGGCTTAAACATAAATAGCTCTAGCACTGTAACAGCAATACTGCTACAACACCAGTACAGGCAAAATTCCCTGTATTTAAGTTAGTCCTAGAATCATAAACACTTATCACAGGAGAAATCAAGATAACTCAGATTCTCTTCTTTCCATAGAAAAATCAGCAAATCTGGAGAGATTCTGGGGGGATCCAGCCTCGAAAACCCTGGTGAGCAGAATTTACTAAATTGGACAGGTTACAGCTGTGGCCTTAAAGATCAGCTCTTGTGTCCTGCTAAGGATATCAGGATATGGTACAGTAACTTTGAATGCTGAAAAATGAAACCGTCTAGGACTAGTTTTATTTTAAGCACTACAGTCAGTAATATTTTTCTTATCTACATGTCATTAAGTTTGGAATTTACATTGGAATATAATAAAAACTCTCATCCTCACAAAAAGCCCTACTGAAATGCCAAGACTTGTTATAATGCTCTTCCATGGAAGTGAAGCACAGTCTCAGACAGGAAATGCATTACAGTAAACAATAATTATAAGCTTTTTTTAAGGATCTAGAAGGGAGATCTGAAACAAAATAAAAACCTTTTGACTGGAGGCTGAGAACAGAAATCTCATTCACCAGCTCATGAAGCAGACTAAGAGAAGGGCTGCCCCAGCAGGACCACACCGTGACCAGGAGCTGCAGAAATGCAGCAGCACAGCTCAGACACGGCTTTCTGGGACCACAGCCACACGTGGCACAAGGCATGAGGTTGACTGACCATCTCAGGCTCACTATTCTGAGACAGCTACATTGCAGCCAAGTTACACTACAGTCGACTTTCTTGATTTATTATGAACTACTGTCATTAGACATTAGAACTTCTCAACTTCCATTTGACCTGCCTGTATCACACACACACTGCTGCCTCAAATTCTATTAAGCAGCTCATGTTAGAAAAGATCTTAACACCACCTAATACTAGAAATATCTAATATTGTATTTCTCAGAATAAAATAAGAGGATTTTAATCAATTAAAATCCAAAGGTAGTTTCAGAAGTGTTTATGTCATCTCATCTGCAAACAATGACAGATGCACGCAGATTTGACTTGTGACAATACTGTAAATTTTCTTGAACTACGAAATTCATTAAGAGAAACCTTATCATCTTGCTTGCTGACACAAAAATTCAAAAGCAACCACTTAAATGCTTTTTTCCAAAATTTCAAAATGTCTTTTTTCTTCAAGGAAGAATTAGCAGCATATCTTGCTTGCTGGGCAGTAATTTTAAGGGCTGTGAAGGAGCAGAGTTCTTATTTCCCACATTCACAAGAGTTATCTATTCATTACTACTGTCATTCACAGAATCACAGAATTCAATTACAGCATCCATGGCATTACTATTTGTCAGTATAAACAAGTAGCATATTACATACCAAGATTCACATCAGGCAACATTTTATCAAGAAACTGAGTCTCTCCTCCATTAGGGGATAGGAAGTCAGCTAAAAGCTGGCTGTTACTTAGTTCTGGATGTTGCAGAAGTTTCTTTGAGACAGAAGGAACAAAAGAAGCATAAGTACTTTAAAACTAATCTTTAAAAGTCCGTTTCTGTACAGCAAAAATATATTCAAAGAGCATTATACTGCCACAGATATTGCCATTTGCAAGAGATTTCTGTTTTCAGTCATGTGAAACTTTAACATTGCCCACTTGAATCCTTTCTCTAATTATAAAGTTACTTGGAAACAAACAAACAAAAAAACTCCGGATATTCTTTTATTAGTTTTATATCATTAGTTTTAGAACATTCTTTGCTCCAAATGTTTGTTTGATACCTGCAGATATTCCTGAAACTCCTCTCTCTTGGATTTTAAGAACTCATAGTTCTTGGGGCCAATGATTCTCTTTGAGGGAAGCTGAGCATCAGGAAATGTACCTAATAAAGATATCAAGGCGATTAAATTATTCTTGTAAAGCAGTAAACACTGATTTTATTATTTTAAATTTCAGCTAAGTATAATAATCACAGCAGGGGGAAAACGGCTTTCCAAATGGTGGAGAACATACCATGAAATTCCGTAAGCTTTGATTCAAGCACGTAAAATTCAAGATACCTCCTGTAGACAGACCAGTGTTCAGGTTCATGTCCAACTGGAGAAAAAAAAAAAAAGTTAAAAATAAACCAGGTTTTATGGCACCTGAGAGACAAATCAGCAACAGCAAACATATGCTGGATTATCATAAGAAAAACCTCAGTGACATTAGCCATCCTGTTGTAGTAACAAACTTTAAGGTACTTTCAGTGTTACAGTAAAATGTATAATGTATAACTGGTATAACTGGTAGGTATGGTACTAGCAAGGAAATTATCAGCTAGTTTATGGGATCCCTACAACCTAAACAACGAAGTGCTGCAAAACTTCAACATTTATGATGGCTCACTATATGAGATCTGTTTTCAAACTTTTAACCAAATGATTTACAGAAACAGTACTTGTTGAATACAGTCCTCTGCACCACCAGCTTGAATGCTGATCATTCTTAATAGTATCACTAAAGATATCACTAAATGCCTCTTAAATACTTTCTGCTTATTGTGGAAGTATTAGCCTCACTAACACAAATCCACGCAGCCTTAGGATGATGCTGCTTTCCCCTACTCCAAATGGATGTATTGCTATCTAGATACTGATGAACTAACTGCAAGCCATGATGGTTCCTAAGAAGCAAACTAAGAACTAATTTTAAGGCTATATAAAAACTTATTTGTTGTTCATTATTCCAAAGTTCAGAGTGGGTGAAAAAAAAATATGCCAGGTGTTTATTAATATGAATTTTAAGATAAGTATTTTTGGAAAGAGAACATTTCAAACTTTGGCATGAAGTCTAAATAGAACTGATTCATGCTGAGGAGTTGGTTTTCAACTTACAAATGCTAAATGTGATCATTTATCTCTCAAAATCATTTCCTCAGAACTTTCAAGCCATTATTTTGAAATCAGAACGACACATATACAAAACACACTGCAAGAGCCATCAGAATACAGCACACTAGAATATTCTGATTTCACTTTGAAATGCCGCTTTATTTATCCGCAACACTGCGTACCTGCCCTTCTATCATTTCTCTCTACATCAATGCAGAATACAGGAATTCTCTCCTTTCTGTCTTTTCTTTCCAAGGAGGGATCATCAAAAAAATCTACATATGGGATGCTGATTTTCCACGCAGCAAGGTTGCGGGGTGTATTTGGGGTGGTAACAGCCTCCTCAGGAGAATCATCTTCCATCACCATAACACCTTCTTCAATCTGTAAGGATTCAAACACAGATTTCCAGTTCTATTTTAATTGGTACAGTCCACCTCTACTTCTAACCAGTTCCCTCCTCTTCCCTTCTTAAGATTTCCCATTTGTCCCCCAGCTGTGCTTCAGGTAACAATGTCCCACGCAGTAAATTCTACCACTGGCTCTATTCATGGCTGTTTAGCATGGAAGCAAAACATTAACTGAGGGAGACACCCAAGACAAATGAGAAAGGACTATTGGCTCCTGATGTACAGGGAAAATGCCACATCACAGACCAACTTGACAGCAATTCCTCTACTAAGTTATTTATGGTTTTAAGATCTTGCGACAGGCTGCAGATGAAGAGCCCTGCATGCAGTCCTGTGCGTGCCCTACTACCCAGAATCAGAGAAAAAGTCATTGCTTAGAAAAATATCTGACACTGCTACTTTTGGTACTTCTCCGTACTAAAACAATAAGCTCACACACACGCGAACTGGGGATGTGACCTTGGCTTGTGAATGAATACAGGGAAGATAAGCCAACTTAATCAGAAGCCAGCACATGCAAACTGTGAAGACAACAGAAACTAACATTTTCAAATGAGCAAAGGAGAAAAAAAAAAATCCAAGCCCAGAAAAGACTTCAAGTAAAATTTAATGGCTTTACTCACAAAGTCATCTTCTCCTTCATTTAAGTTATAGTTAGGCAACATAGCTCCTTCCATTGCAGAACTCTTGAATACACCTTTTATTTTGTTCCCTATTTTGCTGATTCCAAATGATTCTCCTCTCTTCTGTGTGGTCCTAGGATTACAGAAGCCACAGTTCACAACACAGGGCATATTATTACACAGCTGCTCATTAGGCCATTGCCCACAAGAGAAACAACTATAAACAGGTAGCCAATATATTCACAGTTCCACTTAATTAAAATTCATTTATGGTAAATCTGTTCTCTGATCAATCATCAAAATTTCTTGATTACACTTTTAAGAGACACAGGATTCCCATATGCTTAACCACGGGTAAACTCTTACAAAAGTATCTTAGTAATTCATGACACAGAATAAACAATTAGCTAAGTAAAATAACTTTGTTTTGACAGCAGAAACTGTAGTATTGCTACAGGCATGCGCATCAAGTAGGTCATTAACTTTGTCCTTTTCCATGTACTCATATTGAAATATTTATCCTTCTACCAAGTGTAGATGCATTTTTTTAATGGAATTTTACAAGCACATATCATCCAAGATAGATCTCAGTTTTTAAGCAGTAGAGACGGACAAAAGGAATGTGCAAGGAGCAAGACTGAGCCTGAGAGAAAACAGATGCAACTGAAGCATCTTGGCTTGAAGAGCCAGTCTCACTGAAAAATGAAGAGTTTTTAAAGTCTTGCCACTTATGACAAAGTATCCAAAAACAAACAAACCAGGTATGGGGTGGCAGGGGGAAATACTTGGGCAGCAAGCACACTCCTCACGGAGAACAGATTTTTTATTATTCTTATGCCCTTACACAAGTCCTGACACTGACAATTATTTCTTGCATAGAAATGCTAGTAATTCTGGAAAGAAAAATGTTTCTGTTGAATACAGAATCATCCTGAAGTTATCTATGGTGATTCAATCTATACAGTTGAGAGACAGGTTAAAAATCGATACACTGAACTGCAGAACCAGACATTCAAAACAAATTTATAGACTGATATTAGATGAACAATTAGTACATTTGAGGACAAAAAAATCCTATTTCTTCTTCCTTTAAAACAAGAAACTATTGACTACTGGAAGGGAGTACAGAGAGAACAGCAGCAATCAGCAGGTATAACATTTTTGTCATCCATAAAACCATGCAGACAACACCAACTGCTGACTCCAAACATGCATGTGCACATTACTAATAAGCTTCCTGTTTATAATTTTAAACAGACTGTGTACATGACTAAAGTTGTGTAAATAACCCACTGTTTTTCCAAATCTTTTGCCTTTTCTATCTCATATAATCATCAGCTCCAAAGCAGACTGGCACCATCTAAATTATCTCTTCTATGCAAAGACAAGGTTGCTTGGCTGCTTGTAGTCTAAATCTGTATCTGAACAATTTTACTCCATTCTTGAACAACTTCTGCTACGTGTTATTGTGCTGAACTGAGCTGTTTCACATTGGGGACCTACCTGAATCTTGTTCGAGTGTTTCAACACTGGGCTAGAAAACACAAACCTCGATCAGACAAAACTAGCTTTTCTGGAAGGCTCATATTTCAGACCTCTGGCTTGACCTTGAATGAAGTTTTCATCATTTCCCTGAAAACTTGTGCAGTTCTCAAGAGTTTGAGCAAAAACATTGATTTGCACAAGGTCAGTGATTTGACAGGAGGACTCCAGTCTCAAAGCAGTTCTTTCCCACACTGATCATGCTCCAGGTGAAAGCAGCATTCACCTGTGCCTGTACTGAGCTGTATGGAGCCAGAACTCAACCTGACAGCTAGGAACCAACCCTTCCAGACCCAGTGCGGAGCCCGAAGATTACGCCACATGAAGAAAAAGCAATCACTGAACCGGACAAGTAGAAAGTGACAAACTAGGATGGGAGTCTCTGCACAGGAAGAGACAAATTCAGAACAAACACTGGTGAATGAGAGGGTACACAGACACTCTCCACAATATATAGAGTGTTCTACAGGACTGGTTTGGCAAAAATCCTTGAGCACAAATCACAATAGATGAGCATGGAAAAGAAATCTGTGGATGTTAGCAGAGATGGACAGACAACAGGATGACTTTACATTTCAAAGAAATGGAGCAATGAAAAATATATACAAAAAAAAAAGGTATCAGGTTGAAAATCTAATAGATTCACCGGCTAAGCAGAAATACAAGAAAAACCTTGAGGCTAGGTAGAAGGAAAGAGATGAGACTAGGATAGAGGCAGGTTGAAGAGTTGAAGGACCAAAGATGACAGGAGGTAGCCAGTTTAGAACAGAGACTAAACTTTTTTTAAGACCTGTCAGCTCTGCTACTGTCAACAAATATATATATGTCCAAACCTTGGAAAAATATCCCACTCCCTCTAGTGCTAATCCATATAATAGCATTATTAGACCATCATTCTGTAGTTGCTTTCTCAGCAGGGCCCTCTGTGGAGAGTCTACAGGCTCCAACATTCCTGAAGAATGATGTGACAACAAGAGGTTGGAACACTTCTTTTTTTTCAAATATTCCAAAAGTAACACATACCTAACATTAAAAAAATTACCATTATTGTTCACTCTATAACAGGGAATTGCAGACTGAGGACTGCAGTAGTCCACTGTGCACAGTGGCATTCTTTAATCATTTTCCCACAGGATGCCTGCCTCATTCAGCACACTGAACAGATCTTGGCAGGTGATGAGCCAGAACTATGCAGCTGAAGAATGATGCTGTGAACTTCTTTGGGTCAAGAAGGACCAGACCAGTTGCATATATCAGACAAGCTAGGTATTAACATGCATGTGAAGTCAGAGTACCATTTCCTTTGGCTGACTAAAATCCCTACACACAGGAGAAATGCTGAGCACATATTGCTGCACTTGCAAATCAATGAGCTGCATTTATATCTCAAGAACTCCTTATTGCTCAACAATCAAGCAAGTTATAGCTCAACATGCTGAACTGGCACATAAAATATAAAAGCATATAATTACCTTGATTCTTAACCTGAAAAATTAAGTTGAAAAATTTCCCCTCAAGACTAGTATGAGCAATCTATGTCATACTGATGCTCTGTTAAATTCTAAGGAAAAGTCCATAAGAAAAAGATTGTTTTCTGAGTTTGGATACCATGTATTTAAAGAGGCATGAATAATGAGAAAACAAACCACAGAACAGCTACCAAGGCATTAATGAGTGGTCACATACTACCTACAGCAAATTATAAAAAATAGCATATGTTGTCATCAAACCTGTAACAGTCACAAGAGAAGCTGCAGAGAGAACTAATTTGGGCAACTGTTGGGTTTGAGTGCTTAAAAATCATAAAATGGTTGTATTTGCATGCAGTGTTAGACAATGATCACCCCGGATACAGCTTGCAAGATAAAACAAGCATGTAAGTGGATAACACCTCAAAGAGGATCTGGAAATATGACACAGAGCAAAGGAAATTTTGGAGCAGCTAGCAGTCACAAGTCAAAAAAAAAGGTTCAAGCCCTGCAAATATATTTCAAAATAAATGACAACAGACAGTCTGTTAACAGCAAACAACATTAATATACAGAAAACAATGTTAATGTAATGCAAACACATGAAATTAGTATTTAAGCAATTTCTAAACACTTGTGAAGAGGACATGGGGAGTAAAGCTTTTTGTAAGGAGAAATGCATCTCAGTCCAGAGAAGACATTCATGTCTTTTACAAATAAAATGAACAGTTAATTACTGTTATGAAGGCTATGTGATGAAGTCATGAGAGATGCAGCATAACTAACACACAACATTTATTGAGTGTTAGATAGACTTACCGTAAGTCATCCAAACTCAGGCTACTTCTGCAACAACAGGCAAATAAATTACCTCAGAGCCCAGGAGAAAATAAAAATAAATCAAAACCAAAACACCAAAAGAACCCAAACCAAACCAAGACTGACAGACCTATCCCAACAAAACTGAATAGGCTTTGACCCTCACCATGGATTAAGAAAAGAGGTGGTACAATTAGGAGTTCCTGACCTAGAATCCTAAGAAAGTGAAATGTGAACAGTATCTGCACATCTCATCATCACAAGCTCGGCCTTTGAATTTAAAACATCAGTTACTGAAGCTTTCAGGAGATTCAGCACAAGCAACCACCAATTAATGGAGAACAACTTTCATTCTTAGAGTTACCTGTAGTGCCAAATAGGAAGCTAACTTTTCCTATTACCTGTGTTCAGAGGTCATGTAGGAATCTAGTTAATTTGCCAATACAATGAAAAGGCTGTGGACTCACTTTATGTAATAATACACACCCTCTCCCCCTCTGTATTAGTATAGTGTATACATATATAATACAGTATAGTATCTGTATTAGGTATACTAAGAGTCACTATTTAAAATTAAAATAACTTTTTAAAATTTGTATTTCACAGATTTAACAACTGTCATGTATTTTTGACATTCTACATAACCTTGTACATAGAACTAATGCCTTAGACATCAACCCAGTAATTCCAAGAGAGACGATTAAATGAATTAACTGTAAACACTGTCACCACACAGAGGATTTAAATTCATTGGAGCTACTGAATTCTGGACAAACTGATATGGAATAAAAATGTTAAAATATTAGATTCTGTTTTACAGAAGGGTCTGATTGTATAAGACATCTTACACTGTCTTTGGATGTGTTAACTGTGAAACTGGAAATATAACCTACCAGGTTAGAAATGATGGTGACCATTACATTGCATGGAACTTTTCACAGACTTAATTCCATGGGTTTGACTCCTAACCACTCCCTGAAATTGTTAGTATCTTTTCTACATGGTCCCTTAGATTGAAAAATGCTTTAATTTCACCGCTATCCCAATATGAGAAACCAGGATGTGCCTATTTCGATTTGTGGTTATGGTATGTAGAAAATCAAGACAGATATACAGCAATCCAGAAATCTGGGAATTTATACTGCATAATGGCTTTTCTTTTTTTGTTAGACTTCCAACACAGACTACATTTAAGTAATGTAGTAATGTATTATAAATACATAAATGTGAGAGAGGGAGAGGAAATTCTTGTTGTCTCTTCCACACCAACCAAATTAAGTTGACAGAACTGGAACTTGGAACATCAGTTATCACTGGCCACAAATTAAACATTAGGTAGAATACATCGGTTACAGAGTTAAAATTGATGACAACCACAGTTAGTTATCAAGTTGTCAGAATACCCTCAATGTGACTTCTTTACACTCCAGAAACCCTTGACACTGCCCACCTATTGCCTTAGCAGTTTTCATAGCACATTATCTGTCCTATCTGTACACAAAAAGCTATGATTGTTCTGTACGGTTCAAAGAATTGATTCAAACTAAAAATTACACATATAGTCACTTCTTCCTACCTTCCCACCTATATTTTCTAGAAACTGTAATTTTCTTGTCTTGCAATAAAGGGAAATGTTTCAACACATTACCCCCATGCACGTTGCACTGGGATTTCATATCTACTTCTTGATCTGATTTTTAAGCAGCAGTACCTATGCAATACACACACAGTACCCATAGCAAAGCACATCAAAAATATGGGAAAAGCAACTCATCCCTTTGCATGTAATTACTTTTAAGTGGAACTAATGCTAGAATAAGAAAGAGAAGGCAGGACAAAATACATGGAATAACATCTGGAATAATTCCATGAGTAACCTTGTTTTTTCCCCGACCCCTTGGCAGTGACTGTACACAATTCTGCAGAGGGAAATTCCAAAGCAACAGGCAAACTACTTGCAGATAGGACCTCTGTTTCATGGAAATAATCACTGAGGCACCACTTCTGGAACACACAGTATCTTGAATTGTAAATCAGCATATATACTGAGGGCATTCAAATTGTTCTAAAATGTAAACCAGATACATTTTCAGTAATGCTATGGATGCTGTTTGAGAATACGCTGCAACAGCCTCCCAAAAAAATTTGTTTATTCTGTAGCCAGAGATGCATTTCAAAAACTCCAGGTAGAAATGGCCTGTAATTTCCCCCTTTCTGTTTTTAAAAGCAAAGCACCAAGGAGGTAACCTGCGTGTTTTCATATTTTAACTAGATTTAAGAAGTGTATGACAGGATACTTCCAACCCCTGATGTGAATAATTTTGGGGAAGAAACCAGAAGGCAGATTTAAACGTCTAGGTGAAACCCTGTAGCCATCCTCAAAAGAAGCTGAAGTACGTTTAAAGTCATCCCTCCCCGTGGAGTATACCATGTAGGAAAGAAATGTAGTTTGGGCTAGCTGCCTTCATTCCACGCCTCTTTGTTAAGAAACAGAAGCTTGCCAGCACCACTATGAGACAGCATTACACCAAAGCTCCAGTCCTGGACCTACAAAAACTATAAAAACTACATAAAAGATGTCACCAATGGAGACATAATACAGAGGACAATCATGGCATTTTTGAAGAATAGGAGCAGGGAAGAAAGGCATGTGCCAATAACACAAATCTCACAGTAGGCTGTGAAACAGGAGTTTGCTGTCAGATGTAACTCTAATGAAAGCAGAAAAGGTTAAATGAATCACTGTCACTCCTCTAGATGAGGACAAACATTAGCATTTTCCACGGCACCGTGGATCTTACTTCATACCAGGAAAGAAAGCCTATCCAAATTACAGATTGTCTCACTGAAGTTTTCCTTCTTTTGTCTAGGGCGTAAGAGAAACTCAGTTGGGCTAATCCACGACTGTCAGAGCCATCCAACATAAAGCGAAAGGCAAGAAATTTTGAGATCTCAAGGCTTATCAACCCAACCCAAGCCCACAGTGGAAGATCACCCACCCCCACCACAGGAGAGGCTCTTCTCCTGCACAGACCATGAGGAGCCTGAAGGTGGTCTCTAAGTATACGGCCCAAGCCCAGAACCAGGACCTCCGATGCTACAGTTCTGCAGTGGAGCTGGGGGACAGAAAACACATTTGATATAGTAGAAGTGGCAAATCCTCCTCGTCACAACAAGAGGAGATTCCCATTCCATAACCATGTTGGTTAGACATAGGGTACACTGGACCTATCCCTGAAACATCTGAAATCCAAGAAGACACACCTTGGCAGCCCTAAAATGTTATTATATATACGCAGTCAATTAAATCACCGCTTTATTTTCACATTATCTTATTCTTACTGCATATTTTTTTCCCCTTCCCTCTTCTCAAATGTTGAGGTCTAAACCACATTTTAAATTCCTTAACGTAAAACACTTAAAGAGAAGAGACATCTTGTATAATACTGCTTACATCTTTAGTATGTAATTTGTTCATTTTAAAACAAAAAAGTAGAGCTAAAAATTTAGTCAAATTAATATCGGGCAATGACAAAATTCTTACAGTTTAATATTTTGATGCTTTTAATTAAAAACCAAAGAAAACCACTTAAAGGTTCTACCATATCTACCTGTTAAACTTCGAATTGCGGGTTGGTGACTCTGCTCCTCTTAAAAGGTGTCTGAAGTACTGCAGCAGACAAATAAGGTATCAAAGAAAACACTGGATTAACTGAGGTAAAGGCTACTGTGCAACAACACTGCAAAATTCAGGAAACAAGAACTGAAGGAAAAGCCAAACTGACCATAATCTAGCAGTTAGAATTTTAATCTGGAAAAGGACAGACGATACAATAATCAATACATGAGCTTAGCACTACTAATTTAACCTTGTGTAATCACAAGATTAAAACTACAAAGTAGAAATAAAAATTAAATTAAGCACCAAAATCCATGCCTCCTCCTTGTTAAAAAATCAAGCATTTGAAGCATTACAGCCATCATGGGAGAGATGACCATCACACCCATTTTTAAGAAATGTTCTTTTTATCAACGCCAAGTAAGGCAAGTACCCACTCCCAGGAGAAATCAATATATTCTGCCTCAAATAAATGCAAGAAGCTTAACACGCAACCTGACTTACACACACAAACTTCCGAAAGGAACATGAATTCAGACTCAACCCTGTGATTAAAGTGTGTCCTACTAGAGGGCCTTAGGCAGATAAAGTCAACTCAGTGTGGGGAATTCTTAAGGTGGCATTTAGAACCCAATCACACAACAATCTTAAATACCTTGTAAATTACTTTGAGTGATCTTCTTGAAAACAAATACCAGCCTTTTAGCTGCTGGAATGCATAATGCTGAAAAAACCTAAATACGACTTTTGTATCTTTAAATACCATTATATTTTGAAAGTAAATAAAGAGATTGTGTTCTATCAGGCAGATTACTTTTGAACCAAATTTGCAATCACAAAAGAAGGGGTGGAGACGATTTTGTAATAGCTGTGATATACACAAATTGTTACATTGAAAAATGAAGTTTTCTTTTATTCTATGATGCTGTGTTGGACTAGAATAAATTCTGTTTTCCTACTGAGAATAGTCTAGCTCTACAAAGTCAACTGAAGTGGAAAACGAAGCCATATTTTTCAGTTCCACATACACGTGACTGCTGTAAATAGAGCATCCTAAAAAAATACAACCTTGCTTTCAAGACTACTCTTCCAGCCTTTCACACTTACCTCATCACTGTGACAGAACATAGGAGTAAAAACATTCTCGAGCAGAGAAAGGACATGCTCATAAGCTTCAAAAAGACACCGCATAGTTTGAAGTTTCACAACATCCATATACGGACCTTCAGCAACTATTAAAAAAAAAAAATTAAGGATGAATAGAAAGAGATATACATACAGGCATATAAAGTTCATGTTTTTTTCTAGTCAGAGATTGTGATTATTTTTCAAGCTACTCTAAGTCTTACAAATAAAAAATAGAAATAAATTGACAAAACAAGAATTAAGCACAATATAGCAAGGGGATGATTTTTAAAACTGGCAAAAAAAAGATTGATGATATTCAGCAAAATTTGTTTTCCCTTTATCACAGAATGCTGTTTAAATTCCAATGTACATTATTCCTTTCAAATTCCAACTTACTTCTTTGAATCTCTTCCACAATGAAAGGGTCAAATCTAATCTTGTCAATGCTTTCATCCAAACAGTAAGTTTTGTAAATTTTCTGTACTTCCTCATGAAGAGACATCTTTTCAGTATCTGATAGTTCTGGTCTCAAAATTCGGTCATTGAATTCCTCTGAGAAGTAAAGGAAAGAAAAAAGCATTTCTTGATCAACTTAGCAAACAAATAACATCTTGAAGCATCCTAGAACATCAACTCATTTTCCAGTAGGTAAGTAATCTGCAAAACTTTAAAATTAAAAGAAACATAAGACATCTCAAAATCCTAGGTAATAAGGTAGCTGCCTTCTTATTAACTATAATTCAGATTTGTTCATAAAGTTATTACTAAAAATACATTGCAATTAAAATAAATTATTCCCTATCACAGTAAGGATAAATCTATGGGGTTGTTCCTGGCATATGAATGATTTTTTTCTTCCTAAATTACCAAAATTCAAATTGTAGTTTTCTTCTAGAATGATTTCCAGATCATCAAATAACTTCAGCACATGTTTGTAATCTTACCCACAGTCAGGCAGAACTGCAGCACATGGACTGCCCCTTCCTGTTTCAGGAAGTTCATAAACCGAAATAAAAGGTCTTGCTGATCTCTGATCTCCTTTAGCTCCAGTTTCAGTACCTGAGCAGGTTAAAAATGCAGTCAGCCAACTTTCAAACTTTCAGTGAGTACATAAAGATTGCAAAGAGTTGTACAACAAAATCAGCAGGTAAAGTAAAACACTTATTCAAAACAGGAAAGGAAATAAATATTGCCTTTGCTTACAGACGGTTTTTTATTTCTCGGCTCAGCAAATTTCTGAAGGAATGGAACCAATGAAGAAGTAGGCTCAGTTGCTATCTCAGGCTGCAGAAAAAAACGACAACTGGGTAAGAAAGCTTCTTTCATGGGTGAACAAAATGCCACTGTTTTAACTCTGTCAGTACTCACTGGACTATCATCAATGAAGATCAGCAGCAAGTGGTTGACAGTGTCCTGCAAGAAACACAGTACGACAAATAAAATTACTATTAAAGAAACTCAACAAAATAGATTAAAATAATTTCAATATTATGTTATACCCAAGTTTAAACCTGAGTATATTAATTCTTTTAAAAAAGCAATGCCTGGGAATACATGTTTCAGAATTGACCGTCAATGGTCTCCTCAAGCTTTTACAAGTCAGGGAATTTCTGAAGAGACCTGCACAGAAATATTCTTTACCCAGTGTAAGAAAGCCCTCCAAAGTATTTTTACCGTAAGTGCAGATCTAATGAACTACTAATACTTCCACACCACAGTACTTTCTGTTTGCAGCCAGGCGATGCCTGGATAAGCACTGCAATTTTGCCTATTAAAATACATGCATATATAAAAACAAGGATGGCAGTGTTGCAGCTTCAGAAATAAATGCCCCTTGATTTGCAGAATTAAAGGAAAAAACCTGATCTCAATACAGCTGCAAAAAACGCTGGTTTACTTAGACTGCTATAAAGATCCCCAGAGCTAGAGTTCAAGTAATGGAGCCCTTTTCAAATGTAACAATAGTAACTTGAAGATGTTTACACCAGCACAGTATTCTCCCATCTGACAGGAGTTGTAGTCCTTCACCGAAAAATAGTGATTAAGAGATCACACCAATACTGTTATTTTAGCCAGTTCAGTGAGTTAATTTGTATGAACAAACAGAACAACCGGTCACAAGATTCCTTTTTCTTTTATCTAGTCAAAATGCACAGCAAGTAAGTCATTATGCATCACTTGCTCTACCACAACAAACTTAGTAGATAAACAGTAAATTTGAATAAATTAAGATTATTCTTGTACTCCAAAATCTTACAGGGTCAGCTAAGAAATCCATTGAGGGAAGGAAAACAGAACCGGGGAGAATCTCTCTAATGAGAAGGGCCAGGGATCTGAAAAGAAAATAAAAGAAAGAAAATAAAAATCCAAAGCAATATTAGATTCCATAAATTTCTAAGTGAAGTTTCCAATGCTGTCATATACTACTAGGAAATATTTTAGGATTTAATAATACCATAAGCATGCTATTTTAAAGACAACTCAAAAAAAAATCATAAAAAAGGAGTAAGAAGGAAAATGACTTTGAAGTTCATTCTTTCAGTTTCCAAAATTATTGTACTATATAGTATGCAGACACTTGAAAAAAATACGATTCTAAGTAATTTATATACCTGCACTCTGTTGACTTTGGGGGCAAAATATAAGGAAAAAGAAGTTCAGTAAGTTTTCTTAAGTAGTGAAGTTCATCTCTTCGGCTTCTCAAAGCAACATGCAGTTCTGGTCCATATTCTTCTAAAGCAGCTTGCTGCAAAAATTCTGCATTTTTTACTGAAAGCAAAAAACAGCATTGCAGAGTTGCTTCAGCTTTTTCTTACTGGTAAACAAAAGGCAATTGGTTTTCATTTGAGCTAAAATGTTAGTATTTTTAGTACACATATAACTGCCAAAGGGATAAAATGTTGAAACTTCACAAAAGAGCCTTGGCTCAGACTTTGAAGCCTGGCTATGTAAAAATAAAATCTCGCACCGAAATAAGAATTCCTTCACCAAACAATTGCAGTTTCCATGGTATCCAGAATGCTTTCTCTTTTAATTATATATAAATACATATGAAATAACATAAACTTATATTTATATATTCAATTTATAATGTATATATAAAATAAATGTAAGAACTCAGCATCTGGATTCTCAAAAAAACAGCACTGTGCAAAGTTTGCCTCTAATTGCCTTTTTCCTGACCTTCCTCATGATCTCCCATTTTTTTGGACTGCAACACAATTTGAAATCAACGTAAACTTTTACTCAATCCTGTAGTATGTTTCCTGCTTAGATCATTTAAAAACCAACTGGAAGGAACATACATTTTAAACACAGGGTAAATCAAGCCAAAACCTGCAGGAGGGTCTGCAAGAGTACTGCCTCTTAAATTACAGTGGAGTTGAAAGAATACCTCTTTATCAGATTAAAAACTATAGATATTCATTAGAAGCAACCATGTTATATTTCTTCAGATGACTCCAAAGGCAAGAACTGAGCTGTTATAAATCACATCTAGCTGAACTAGCAATGTGGCACAGCCTCGTGCCTACACAAACACCAGGCACAGGTGAGGTATGTCATATATTCCTCAGTTACCTTCAAGGTTAAAGCTTATTTCCAGCATATGAGAGAAGCCTACTGGCTTGGCCTTCACATCCAAAAACCACGAGTGGTATCAGCTGGCAGGGGGGGATGCAGGAATAGATCACCTGATAAATCTGCCTAGCTGGTGTCACTAAAAGCAGAGAGAAGGAATGCACCCTCTAGCATGGACAGCTAATGAATCGTGGAGGTGTCTGGGCAAACAGGAATTACTAAGAGAGGTAAGGGTAACAAGAGCAGGAGAAAAGGAAATGCCCCTTAAAAGCAATCATTTGAAAAAGGATTTAGAAAATAAGGAGAAAAGGCTAGGGTCAACTAGCAACCAAAGCAAGGTCTGAAAGCTGCCTCTGAACCATGTATTGTGGGGGCTGCTTTAGCAATGTTTACTAGAAAGTGATACTAAAAGTAATTTTAAGCTGCTACTTCACATATTTGCCTTAGGAAACAAGTCTTTTCCTTTAAAACACTGAAAAAAATGGCTACATTTTCAATGCTGTACATTTAAAATACAGTTCTTTACTGCTAAAGAAAAGTGTTTCCAGCTCTTTGGTAGAAATCAATGGAAACATGAAATTTGGCGTAAACAGCACTGCAAGATTATCTACTATCTTGAAATTGCTGTTGTGCCATGAAAGATATCCAACGTGATTACACTATGCCTCATTATTCATCTTAACCATTAACACTACTCACAGGACCAATGGCATGTATTTATGGATATCAAGCAGACATTTGGAGGGAAAGAAGAAAAGTTCATGACTCCACTCAAAGTAAAGATCTACACTTGAAAGTTGAATGAAACCACATTTAGCAGATATAGCACCGTGGAACACAGCCAGTAAAAAAAGAAAAATAACAACAGCAAGTGTTTCCAAATATTTCTTCAATGTGCAGTTTAAATATAATTTTTACATTGGGCTTGTGAAGATACTCTTACCTTGGATAATAAATATGCTTCTGCTCAAAGACTCTCCATGGCTTACAAACATGAACCTAACTTTCCAGCATATTACAACTCCACTAATGCAGATTTGAAATCATTCTATCTGTAAGAGTTACGAGGCACAGTGCACAGATGTACAAATTCTTTAATCTATAACTGCTCATCTGGAATATAAATAAAAAACTTCAAGAAGCATTGGTAAATGATCTTGGTTGCTCTGAATAGACAGAACTCACATTCCTGTTCACTCCTGTATAGAGATAGAAATTCAGTATTTTCATCGTGGGGCAATAAAAATCAAAACAGAGAGTACAAATATGTACTGTAACTTTTTCCCTATTTGCAATCACAACCATCAGAAGAAAAATGCAAAAGGACCCCTTTTTTTTAAAAAAGAGGCTATAAGGATAAAAAGACATAGCAATATAATCTCAAACATACATAAAGAAATATTCATACTTGGCCTTTGAAACTGACAACATATTAAGTCTCGACATTACCTTTTTGCCTGGCCTTGGCTATTACTTCAATGTGTTTCATTGCTGCCTTGAGCATCTTCTTCGTTACAACAGTTGGAATGTCCACCTAAAGAATAATTTCAAAATAAAAACAAAACTGTTCTATTTTTTCCCCCCAAAATTTATTACAGACAACCATCAAATGTACTAATTTGCTTATATGTCCTGGTTTGAACCATAAAATTAACCATTAAGAAACAATCTTCTCTAGATGAGCCGACAGCGTGCTCATTCTTCTGGCAACGTATATAACAACACGTAGAACTAAATGCCATAAACAACACTGTTAACACATTTATTGTCAACTCATTCCCATCATGATTTTTTCATTGCAATAAATATAGCAAGGCAGTGTGACTTCCAAGTCACAGCATATAAAGTCCAGTTCTACGGGAAGATTTGACTGCCAAAAAAAGGATCAAGTTAACTATGCTCTGCTTCCAACACTTGTGTGCCTTAACACTCTGCAATCGTGTCCACAAGGACTAAAACCAAAGAGAAACCCTCCTACACACAGGCAGAAAAAATGTCACCCCTCAGGTGATGACAGAACCAAAAGAAAATCTGAGTTACAGAGTCAGAAGACCATTAGTACCAAAAACAAAACCATGTGATCATAAGCCAAACAAAAAACATGTATGATTTAATCAAGGATTGTATTAGGGTCCTGCATTTATATTTTCTTTGATAGCTACAAAAATGGAAGGAGAATTATAGAACAATTCAGGCACAAATGACCTTGGGATGTCTTGGCCCTGCTCCAAGCAGGCTCTGATCACGGTGCTCAGGGCTGTATTTAACCTGGTGCTGAAAACCTCCTGAGTTGAACACAGTCACCTCTTCCAGCCCCAATCATCTCGGTGGCCCCTTGGTTGACCCTGCTCCACTTTCTTGTAAAGAGGAGCCCAAAACTGGATCAGTATCCTAGATGCCATCCAAAGAGCACCAAGTGAAGGCATATAATCACTTCCCGTGATTGTCTCTGCTCCTGTCACTACAGCCCAGGATGCTGTTGGTGTTTTAAGCTGCCACCGACAGCTCATATTCAGCTCACAGCCTACCATGGGGCCAGGTCCTTTGCAGCAAGCAGAGCTTCTCCCTGCAGCCAGTCAGTCCCCAGCCTGTACAGTTTCAAGGTATTCTTTATCAGCTGCAGCAGTTTTCACAGAAACTCATCTAGAAAGTTATTTACACTTTGCATGCTCTTTATTTTAAACAAGAGATGTCTCAGAGATACAAAAACATACATACAGATACAAGAGCTGTAAATGTTCAAAATCTAAGAATTTAGAACAAGTTTCTTTCCTAATGGAGGAATCCCTCCCTGATACAGCATCTTGCCAGACAAGGAAAGAGACGATGCAATTGCAAAGGCCACCAGAGCTGAAAGAAAGTTGGTGGTTTTTATTCAATTGTACAAGGAGAGTATCACATATTCCTGCACACTCCCCTATAATATTTGAGGTGTACAGCTATGACCTGACCTGGCCAGCCCCGACAAGCCAGTACAATTGATGGGAGCTGCCTAAAAGTAAGGTCAGCTCCTATCTACAAGCAGGAAAGGACAAGCTTCTGCTTATCGATGGAAACCCCTTGTCTTTTGTTCCTCACATTCCAACAGTAATTTCTAGAAATTAAGAGTTTCCTATGGCATATAGAGATAGGGCAGTGTTTCTTCCTGCAGAGGTAACTTAAAGCGCACAGCCAAGAAAATTGTTATCAACACTACACTAGACACTGTAAACTTTTGTCAAAAACTTCAATCAGATGCAGGGTTATCTATACCACACTGTACAAACGGAAACCCTTCCCTTTCCCTTCAAAATCCATCACCAATCCAGAAATGAACACAGCAAGGAAAATCCAGATTTGAAGTATTTCAGCATACATTTAAGAGCTGACTGGCCTGAAGTGCTTGTTACTTCATTCAACAACCATGCTTCGACCTAGGCAGCTTTAAACAGAAAACAAAAGCATTCTTTTCACTGAAGCAATTTGTAATTTTAAGTCTCAATTCAAAAGTAGAATATTCTTTGGCAAAAAAAAAATAATAAAGCTATAATCTAAAATAATGAAAATGTAGCCTGTTTTTTCTTACACAATTCTTCTTCCATTTAAATATTTTCTCTCTCTTAGCCAGAACTACTGCTTTCAAGCATCTAATAATAAATCCAAAACGGAGTACAGCTGCTTGGCAAAGGTATACAAGTATTTTATTCTGCAACTGATGATGATGATTTTCTCCTCAACGCACGCACTTCTGTGATGAATTTTATTTTGTAGGTTCCCTGACAGTGCTTAATACTGGCACATGTCTTGAGTGTTTGTTGCACATATTGCCTGCCCAGAGAACTGAAAATACTACATTTAAATCCTTACTGTCAAAGGCAGATATGGTAAATTAACACTCTACTTCAAGATGCTATGGCTCATTTGGATATCCCAATCAATACCTTATTACATGATCAATACAGGAGACATGGTCATTTTCTGAGTCAACAATGGATCCGTGAACAATGCAATTAACACTGGCATGTATTACAACTCCAAATTAAATTTTAAGACCTTGGTCTAGATTTTCACTTTGAAGATTTACTCCACTTTCACACTGCCATACAATGTCTGTGCTACATGGACATTTCCTAATCTTCCCCCATGCTCACTTTAAAAAGCAACATGCCTGATTTAGAGTAAACAAGAAAGTCATCTGGATTTGATACATAACAAGGAGAGAACCAAGCTGTTAATAAGTCCTGACAGGGTATATGTACAACTTGTAGCTCAGAAAATATTGCTGTTACTAAGGAGGGGGAAAAAAGACACACATTTACGGTAGCAGCTCCAACAGAGAGGCCAGCACTAATTCTGGAAATTGAGTTAGCAACCCTTTCTGCTTAGAAGAGCCAGAAAGTTAGAAGCAGTTCCTGTGAAACATGCTTGAAGCGCTTTACCGGGAAAGACTCGTGCTGTTAAAAAGAGAGTGCATACAAGAAAAGTCTGTGCTAATAAATTAAACACAGCAAATAAAAACTTTTAATCTTCAGCACTCAGAATGTTCCTGAAGAATTGCATTAATGTAAGAACCACATCTGTTTTAATTCTTACAGTAAGCTGGTCATCTAATAACAGTCTGTTCTTTATGGACAATCTAAGGGTCTTGTTTGCATTTTAAGAAGACAAGCAAGTAGAAGCTATAACACAGCTCATCATTTTCTAATAGGTCTTTTTCAGTAATTCTCAAAATGGTTTCCACTTGGATTAAGTCACCAAAAGACAGCTGAAAGATCACAAGGTTTTAATAATGCTTTGCACTGGTATAAAAAATATATCTATTTGCAAGAATTGGGAAAAGGTTTGGGTCACAAGGGACCTTCACAGATCACTTATTCCAATCCCCTGCCATGGCAGGGACATCTTTGACTAGAATAGGTTGCTCAAAGCCTGTCAGGATGTTGAACACTTCCAATGATTAATCTTCAGAGATGGTTTACAACTAGGAAGGAGATAAGCTCCAGAAGGAGGGAGTAGATACCACAAAGAAGTAACTCAGATGGTTAGAGACAGCCTACCCTCTCTTTAAGATTGACTTTGGAACCACAATTTAAAAAAAAAATTAGGAACTCACTAGAGATGGATATCAATTATCTCTGATGGAAAACCAACAGTGATACCTTTAAGCCACCTTACCTTGTGAATTCTCCGAACTAAGACAGATGCAAAAAACCGTAGCGTCCCTCTCAGTTCATCCACTGAGGACTCATCATCAGTAATATTCCTGCCGTGTTGCAAAGTATGCCATGCAAGAAAACAGAATAAAGTACATTTTTGTTAATCCAACCACAACACATTTGGCACTATTAAAAGCATAAGAATAAGAACATTCAGCAGTGATACTTCACTGGAATGAACTGCAGTGAAAGCTACCAGAGAGTCAGCAGTCTTCTGTCTGAGGAAAATACACAGCATGCTCACTTTGTCTGTGCGCACAATGGCTTAACAAAAACGTCAGGAAATTGGAATGATACACCAATTCCTGCTCTCATAGACTATCTGCGTGATTTTGACTGAGTAAAATCTAACCCAGTTTCTACATATGTAAATACATCCTAACTCAATGGTATAAAGGAAAGTGGCTTCTGCTTGGAAACAAAGAAGAATTTAAATAGATTTCCAAATTGCTATGTCAAACTATCATCTAAACTTTTTATCTGGCTTGCCAGTTTCCATCTGCTGCAATAAAATATGTTAGGTGAAAAATCACGTTAAAAGTAATTAAACGTGATTCAGGAAGAAAAATACCTAACTCCGTGACTTTTTTGGAAAACTGAACGAAAACAGGAAATACACTACATCTTAGATGAAGAAACTGCAACTAAACTGGGTGGAGAAAGAGATCATGATGCCAGCATTCCACAAAACGCAAGCAAAAAAAATAAAAATCTACCAGTTATTAACATGAACTTTAGAGCATGACTAATATATTGATAAAACTGAAGTAAAAAAGCTGAATAATGACAAAACAAAGGAAGTTGCATCCAGTTTTACCTAACGACCAGATGCAAGAGCCATCACAGTTTTTGGTAATAAACGAGTGTAGTAAGTAGAAATATTACTTGAGTTAAAAAAAAAACAAACACTACAAGCAAGAACAGGACACTTAAAAATAAAAACTATGTATAAAGCATTTTACATTATTCAGCATCCAACTTTTAAAGCAATTTTAGCCTGGGTTATAGAACATTCAAAGGCATGTTGATGATGAACAGTCAGGTACAGATCCTAGAGGCACCAGTGACCTGAGAGGCACAGCATAAAACTAATTGCATGAAAAAAAACCACCTCACAGAAAGCAGCTTGGTGTAAGAAACACAATCATCCTCCAACAGCTAATCGTATGCAGATAAGAACGCTGTAGGGGAAAGTTTGGTTTAAGATCAGCAGCTGACATTTTATAAGCAACACGGTTAGAAAATACCCACACTGTCAAAGGGATTAGCTTTGCCAAGGGATTAGCAAACAAACTATACTACGGTATTACTAGCATTTGACAGACAACAAGATACATGAAGTGATTTGGACCAAGAAGTTGTTATTTTATTGACATCTGGATAACCAGTACCTTGGCTTGCTCCACTTGGACATGACTTTATGCCACATATTCTCACAACAGATTTGCAAAGACATTCTTTTAATCACCAGAAGACTGAAGACTGGTGAAGAAAACATCATGAACTTGTAAAACATCAAATCTCCAGTGACACGGAGGAAAGTCCAAATAACTCTCTTGGAAACATTTTAAAAGCTGGCTGTGCTTTCCCAGAATTTAAGGAATATTAATTGTAAACAGTTACAGAGTCTAATGTGTCAAGAGAGATACACCCAACTGCTATCGCACGCAAAGTCTTACGGGATCCACTGACAAATGAAAATCATATACAAATAACAAAGGATTATTTTTCCTCTGTGTGTCAATTATTCTTCCAAAACTCAGCTAACTCCTTTCACAAAGATGTAGAAAATAAGTCACAAGCTAATAAAAATGTAAAGCTATGGTTTGTAACTCAACAAAAATTCTGAATTTTTCTTGCATTACGTGCATTTAAAATAGAAGCAGCTCCACATGTGAAAACATTGGGTTTAGTCACCATCAAAGAAAAATGTTTTCATAGCCACGTATCACAAAAACGTGGTAATTACTGAATTCTGTCCTAATCTGAGAGAACTGGTGTTGCAATACCATCAATGACCAAAAATATTTAGTAAGCACAGAGTGACTCATTGAAACTTTAAACTCTCCTATTTAAAATGAGGTTGGTATAAGCAAGGTATTATATAGTTTTGCTGTACAGCATAAGCAATAGACTCAGACCTGTGTTTTGTAGCTCTACAAACTTGGGATTACTTACAACTATGCTCTATTCTTCTCAGACAGTTGAAAAATAAATCTTAATATAACCAGCACAAATACTCTGAAAAATAAAAACCAAAAATTCACAGAGATATAATGACCTATTTCAGTAGAGTTCACTGGATTTTAAGCACTAGTCCTCATTCCCCTAAAGTGATCCAAATTTAGGGATGTTTGCCTCTAAATTTTAACCTGCTAATAAAATATTAGAAATTCTTACACAGTTTATTAATGAAACAAACATAAACCAGCTTTTATCTGCTTATAGCACTTTTATTCCTCAGCAAAAAATCTGTGATTTTATCTCTCAACACACCCTTCTGGTAAACATTACACTTGCCTGGCTTCTGACTGAGATACACCCTGATAACACTAATGTCCAAGATAGCATCAGCTGGCACAGCACATAAAACAAAAAACCAAACTTTTTTTAAAAATAAATAAATAAAAATTTTAAAAAGAGGTAGCTTCTGCACAAAATCCATTCATGTGAAAGGCGGAGCAGCCAGGGAATTATGCCCAAACTTTTCTTTGCAAAGGAATGTAGCCAACTGTTTCACCAGCCTATCTGTCAAGTATGAATTGCCTCCTAGGGCTTATCCAGACACGCTGCTAAATAAGGACTGCCTATTTGTCAAGTATGAATTCCCTGCTAGGGCTTATCCAGACACGCTGCTAAATAAGGACAGCCTGGGTGCAAAGGCTCTGTGAAGAATTAACCTGAGCGAGGTTTATTCGATCAGGGAAAAAAACATGTCCTGAATGCAAGAATCCTCTCTACCGGGTGATCTGAGCTTTGCCAACAGTGCAGGTACAGCTAGAGCAGGAAAAGCCAGAACTGACTTGCTCTACAAGACCTCAAACCATGGCACACAGACACAGTTCAGGTCTCCCTGCACAACCCTTGCTGGAAACACCTGAATGTCTAGACTAAATAGGATCAGATCTGACCTTACTACTGTTAAACTGAAACCAGCAAGCCTTTCAGGACCAAGTTGTTTCCCGTAGAATTACTTGGACACCACTGCACTCACTGTAGGTCACTGAACTCCCAGTATTTCAGGTTCACGGAAAGCTTGTTAGATTTGATCAGCATGGTGTGAATTTACGAGCTAGTTCAAAATCCGGAGGTGCAGCCATGCAAAACTGAAGAAGTGCAGGAACACCTATACTGCTCACCAGAGGGCAGGATGTAGCAGAATGTAGGCTGGTTGGCTTCATACCAAGTATATTTTACACTGCATTTCTAACTGTATGTTATATATATAGTGAATTACTATCCCCACCAGATGATGTATTCCAGACTTCCACTGTCTTGGGTGTCAGAGAGGTAAGTAATTGGTGGAAGCCAAGTTTCCTTGTCAGTCCATAACAAAGACATTGAAGACACCTTCCACCAGCTAACAAAAAACTCTTTTCCAATCATGCAACACAAGAGATGGTTGCCTTACATTTGTTACTTTACCAACAACTCAACAGAACATGCTCTAGTTTTCTGTATCTGAAAGTTCAAAACCTTGAGGTTTCCAACTCGCACTCACAACACATGGTGCTGAAGCTCCCTCTGCTGTTTGCATCAGCAGTGAAGTTTTACACTTTAGCATATTCAACAAACAAAGTTAGAGGTAAGACATGCAGGTATTGGCCACAATCAAAAACCCAAGATGCAAAGAAGTCTGAACAGCAAATTTTAGATCCCGGAGAAAGGAAAAAAAACAAACGACACAGAGTAAAATAAAAGAAAGCATACATTTTTTTAGGACAAATTTAACATTTCCATCCAATGAAAAGGTCAAATTCAGAATTAAGGCAAGATGTTGTTTTAACACATTAATGCCAGCATTATCAATTACAAATATTTTAATATCTTCTTACAAAGTACTGCAAAGCATTAATTAATATCTAAAAGTACAAGGAAGACAACCCAAAAGCAACAAAAAAACCACGGAAAAAATAATTAGCCATAGTCTTTTCTTTATTCACTATGTTAAAGTTATTTACACAGTACTATTCTATTTAGCGCAATATAATCACTGACAGTCTTAAAACTCAGAAAATTTCAACATGATCTCCAAGAAGTTCGCCATACGTATTCGAAATACCTCTTCTTTAAAACTCTGTGAAATTTTATTTTTTTTTTTAAAGCAATGCGATAGATCAGTATGCTTCTAATCTGGAAGTAAATTTCAGATGTGGTGACGGGTTGAAGTTTTACACAGATTTTCATCAATCTGTATTTACTTCCAAGTCAGAGTTATCACAAAATGAACACATAAAAATAGACAATCTAAAAAAGTTTTTAGGATGAAATTAAAATTTCAGAATCATCTCTATTACACCTACACTATTAAAAGATCTGTTCTACTCTGCTAAGAGACAATGAAACAATGATTCGTAGCACTCAAAAGTATGCTCTATCTTTCACTAAGGAAACAGAAATGTTTATTTTCAGGAGACAACTTCTCAAACAGGTTGACAAATATTTATGATATAAAAAGTAGTAACTATTAGGTAAAGCTCGTACCTGTACCATGGATAAATAAAGTTTTCCAGCACCAACTCAAGCACCTGTGCAGAACAAAGACAACCATGTTACAAAATAAACAGTTTACTATAAATCCCTGTTAGAAGAGTTAACATCACAAACACCTTCCAAAACTCATAGGACATAATTCACACGTCATAAAACATAAAAATGTGTAAGTTGTGATCCTGTTGCTGGATCAATCATTTTGCACCATAATTAGTACTTTGGGCAAGTAACAGCAAAGTGATGGTTTCATCAGGTATCAACATGAAACATCTGCCACAAGTACTATCAGTAACATGAAGCACAGTACCGTGGCCACTGTCAGGCAAATGCTACGAAAAATGTAATCTTACCTCAAACAGCCCTTCCCTAATTTTTCAGATCAGTTCCTGTTCTTTCCTGACGTAGCATGGAGTGTCCCATGGGCACATCTACCTATACTACACTTACACACATCTCCATCCTTTTTCACCCAAACCTCCACCTTCAAGGTGGGACAGTCAATCCTGTATGCTCACCACTCTCAAAGAAAGCAAAAGAAGAGTCATAAAAAGCAATTCCTATTAAAGCCATCTGTCTTTCTCAATATCCTGTATCACAGCTTTCAACAAAGCCTACCTTATGGTTCAGCCAGCTTCTGATGTCCTACCCAGAGCACTTCTTAAAGTCCTTGTCCTACATGTACCCTAATAGCCTTCTCCATCCTGCTCCTAGCCCCTGGATATCTCCCCTACATGGATCTCTGTAAGAGAATCCTTCCTATCCTTTCCACCAAACCTGTTCCATACAGGTCAAGCCTGTGGTTGCCTTTTCCATGCCAGGGTTAATCAGGATGAACCAGTGCTATTGCAGCCTCCTCACAGGCACACCCTGGTTCAACTTGGCTTTCAGTGTGACAGAAGGAAGATGGAGCAGAGGAGGTGACAGCCCCTGTTCAATCAAAGGGCTGCCACCACTGTATACACCACGTGTACTGCTCACAGGACTCCAGCTTTGACACCCCTCCTTACACCTACACCCACCTGTTACAATATCTGCACCACGATTTGTCAAATGAAAACTTCTGAAAGGAAAGAAAACTGTCAGACAGAGCCAAGAAAATAAAATATGAGGAAGGAGACAGAAGGATGAAGTTTTCTTAAGATTTCTCCTCCTTCACTACAGCCCCAAGATACCACCCATACCACCTTCTCCCACTGCAACCTATCCTTTAATTTGAATCAGTCTTCTAGAAATCAGTTTGTCCCCAACAGCATCAATGCTGATGAAGGGAGTAAGAGAGAATACGTGTGTTGCTACGTGAGGCTGCTCTGCCATGTTCTGTAGAAGGAAAGGTTTTTCAAAGCCACTGTGTACAAAGAAAAATGTGAAGTCTCTCTGAAAGGAAAGCTGAATGTAACAGCTCATATACAAGCGTCATTCATGAAAATAAGTGTTACTCTTCTTACAAGATCCGCTGCTGCACTCATTCACACTGTACACACTGCAAGAATTCAAGACTTACTAAATTTATACCATCTTTAGGGCACTACATGCCTCTGCTCCTCTCATGATTATAAATGCATACTCAATAAAAAACACACCATGGCCTTTTTAATTACTCTCAATTCTCCAGACTTGAGCAGCTCACAAATACTCTTTCTCCGTCTTCGCTAGTAAGAACATCACCTACTCAGATTTGATAAGATACCTTCTCTTTTCCAATTGTTCCACTTCAGTGATTTTCTTTCCCTCTCTCCGAAGAGATGCTTTGCAGCTTGGGATAACTTTACATGTCTGTGTTATGGACCATACAAAGTCATCAACGTCTTGTCTCCTACCCTTCTGTCCTATAGCAGTAATAGATCTTGAAACTGCAATAGCATCACGTGTTAGTGATGGATGGGTAAACTAAATGATGTATCATGTTGTCCTGAGTCATCCCCACCCCCAAGCTCGTATTTCCATTTGTAAGCAGCGTGGAAGGGTGAGGGAAATGACAACAGATGCTTCAATTCCCAGTCTAAGAGAGATTAAGAAATCCTAGAGAACCTTCTATGGAAGTTAATCTTCAGACAACAGAAAGGAGATCACATCCAGCTCCAGTCAGCAATCACAGGCTATTGGCCTTAAGAGCAGTATATTAGACGATTTAAACCAATTTCCCTGGTATTGGTGCCTTCCATAGTGCTGCCACTACATGAGCCACCAATTTACTCCAGAGAAATCTCAGTCTCACAGATATTGTGACATTATTTTTGTTCATGCAGAGTTTCTAACAAAATAAACCTCTTTCAAGGCTCAAAGTGCTCTCTTCAGAAGAAGTGCCTTACAGAAAGCCTGCAAAAAATCCATCTATTAAAGGTGCCCTTTTCCTTCTTCCTCCACTTTTGCTCTGTGCCTCCCCATCAAGAGCAACAGCAGCAGAGCATCTTCTGTTTGGAGTGGGAAGTGCACCTGCACAGCCTTCAAGCACAGGCCAATGTATTCAAAGGGAATACAGTGCACTCCTCTTGAAGCAGCTTTCTTCATTCATGACTACTACTTTTGAACTGAAAGCCTATCTATCAAGCTTTCCATGAATGTGCCACTACAAATTCAGTTCATCAGATGCTAACATAACTTATCGGCCCTCTCTTCCTCTATAGTCCACAGGCCCCTGAAGGCACTAGAAGAATTGTTTCCAACAGTGAGAGATCTCACCCTTACTGCTGCCTAAGCAAAACACACGTGGTTCTGACATTCATCTCCCCATGGTTATTAAATAAGCAAGAAAAGTTAAAAAAAAGTGCAAGACCTGATGATCCTTCCCACTTAAAAGTGGAAGACAAAGTCTCCTCGAGATTCATCCCATGTTGTAGTAACTGAGCTCCAGGTGAACCATTTCGCAGACTTGCCAGTGTTTCTCTTCCACAGCCACACTGTAAGATCAGGCTTTACGGTACTGCTTCCATGGAACAATGCAGATAATCCCACAAAGACACAGACAGCACGCACAGAGACAGACAACTAACTCAAAATGCACTTTTCACTGGAGTCCACTTATCACTGCTCAAGATATCAGAAGGCAAGACACGTTCTACTAGGACTCAGGTTATCTATATGGTCCTAATAAAAAATGCATGGACACACAGAAAGCAGCCCCTACTCGCACATTTTCTAAACACATGGCACGGCAGAGGCAGTTAAGTATGATGCTCCATTCCACCATGGTGCTGTACAGATGTTAAAGCAGAGCTACTGTGTGAAATCATCCCTACTGCAAAAATAGAAGCACTCAAGAAGTAATAAGCCATTGACTGCTACTAACTGGATTTCAAGGCATGCAGTCCATACTGTTTTCTCTTGAACCCTATCAGCATTCCAGACTGTGTCAGTGTTATTCTGCTGGACAGAAAAAAACCTGTCACATCATCCACTGTACTATGATAAAGCACTGGGAAAGCAGGACACACATACCCACTTCCATTCTAGCAACAACAAAAATATTATTCAGGCTCAATTGCTCACACTTCTCACACACCAATAAAGTAGATGGGACACCTCGAAGAATGACAGCTAATGATAAGCCATTTCCTTGTCTGTAAAGTATTATTCTCCAGTTTTAAACACAAATGATGAGTGATTTCTTTTAAAGCCTATCTCTTTTTCAAGCATTTTGCAAAATGACTGGTTTTACTACATGTGGGCAGTGGGCAGCTTTGAATTGGAAAGAGATTATAAGTGTAAAACCAAATGCAGCAGGTAGCAATATAAGCAGCAGCTCTACTAAAAAAAAAAAAAAAAAGAGAGAGAGAGAGAAATTATGTTCTAGCATGCACTGCAACACTGCAAGCTAGTCAGCCTTTGCTGCTGGGACAAGCTTTTTGGGAACTGCCACACAACTGACCCCAGTTGTCAGGAGGAGGAACTGTAGAGACAAGTGATGACTGAGTCAGTAGCAGGTCAGAACTACCAATTAGAATGGAAAGGAGCAAGGATTTGATATATAAACCACAATAACAATTATAAAGCCTTAAAAGACAGTACAACTTGACAGCTGAGGCCACTTCCTGGGAGTAGAACAAGCTATTTCCAATAAGAAAGCATACAGCCCACCATGTTACTACAAGAGTTGAGGACTTGCAAAGAGCACATTCAGGCAATAACCAATTTCTGGTCATACATTTGTCTATTTCTTGCTTTTAGAAAACAAAAAAAAATTCTAGTCCCATAATTGAGTCGTGAACCTGAGAAGAATTAAAAAAAAAAGAGAGATCAAAAGACAGCAGCACCTTGATCCACTGAGACTTTTTTTCACAATGCTGATCAAGAGTAGCTGAGCAGCTTTCCACAGATTTGACTTGCAATCATCCCTCACATAGCAAAAATGAGATTGTAGAGAAAAAGACAAGTTCATTAACAGAACAACAGGATTAAATTCTCTTTTATACAATCTGTAGCACCTGGATTATATACAATGTAAAACTGACCAACTGATATCATGTCCTAATTCAAAAAGAAAGAAAGCATTGAAGAAACAAACATAATGCAAAATGGATTAGAAACTGGAAACAAAATTATACTTAGGTCACTGCATTATTTTTGTGCAGGATACAGCCCAAATTACAAAATATTGATAGATGCATGGTTGAGACAGTTCAGCGTTCAACTATAACAATAAACATAAATGCAAGGAGGAATGTCTAGGCACAGGTTTTGTTATTCTTCTAAACCACGCACAGCAGCTAGATAGACTAAAACAAGGCTGCAAAAGATTAAGAATTTGCAAAGTGAGACAAACTGTCATCACAATCCAAGAAATAAAAATCCATACTTGTGAGGAAAACTTGGATTTCTCTTCTGATTTGAGTATGTATTAAATTATTCTGAAAGCACTTGAAAACACGAGCTTAAAAGCTATACACCTGGTTCAAATTAGAAACATTTGGAAATGAGATTATTGACAAAATTCTTCAACCTGCAAAAAAGAACTAAAAAAACTAAAACATACTAAAAAAATTCTGAAATTATTCCAAGTATTTGAAGAAACTGCTTTTCAGAAACAGGCTGCACTCTGCACTCCTTTAGAATCTAATTAATCTTAATTCAGTTCACAGTGTATCAGCTTCTCTCTAATGTATGACTAACCCACAAAAGAAAGTAAGAGCAGTCTCTCCTTCCAACCTGAAGCAGGCTATCCAATTCCAGGCCAGCATTACACACTGCATCCTCAGAGCAGATGGTCAAGAGGAATATGTTGTGTGCAGAACCCCTTGGTACCCTTTTGACCAGTAGAGAAGGGCTGCAATGAGGAACCATGCAATGAGATTTCTCATTCCAAATAGTATCTGTCCAACACAGGTGAAAAAGGTGGCTCAGACTACTTCTTTGGGTCCATCGAGGAAGGTGACCCTGGCTCGCTGCCCCGGGAAGGTCCAGAACTCACGCCTGGTACTTCCCTCTAGTTAAGCACACAAAGGAGGTAAAGGAATGAGAAGCATGGGCATGGATACACAAACCCCATGTCCGCAGGGCTAAATAAAGCAGGGCCTGAGACACGCCACTGAAGCGAAAAGTAACAGCAAAGAAAAGGCCACTATTTCAGTAAAAGCAGAACTACAGCAATCAGATACAAAATGCCAAGAAGATAACTATGGTATCTACTCATATCACTTACAAAGAGTTACTACAAAGAACCTTTTCAGCATCAAATTCCCATCTAAGCCAAACAGGAAAATTTCCAGCTCTTCAGCATTTACAACATCCTTGGATGGACTGCCACAGCTATTTGGTACCCCACATCCTAAAAATATTAAAGGCACAGAAGCATTTCTTTTACATTCTATTATTAAAGCAAGAGTCTATTGAAATTCTATTCAGCAATATTGTTACTCTAATACACTTAAACTTATTTTTAAAAATAGATTAAGTAACTTTAAAAGAATAAATGTTTGCTTCTGAAATCACAGAAGAAGTCACTTCATTTAACTAGAGGAAGCCAACAAGTTGCTACCTGTTCTTTTTTAAAAACATTCCACAACTGTCCATCCCTTCCTTAAGGTTTTCATTCTCCTCCCACTCCTGCAGTGGGCTATGCCTGGAACAACATCTCACAGACCTGAACTAAATGTTAGCTTATACCACAGACACATGCATCTTTGACTTTGTACACCATGCTGCTAATTGCAAGAATGGACACACAAAAATCCTCTCACTTCTGCCATGCCAGTTGTTCATCCTCTACTACAGAGCTCCAAGGTTGGAATTCTAAATACACGGATATTAAGCTACATATGTGCTTGTGTGTTTTCCTAGCTTCAAAAAACACAAAGCTTATCGGTTTAGTTGCCAATATATTTCATCAATTACCAGTCAAGGAAATAAACAAAAAACCAAGCCCAAAGAAAAACTTCAACAGCTCTTTTTAAAAGAGATTAGAACAAAACAAAATTCCTGATTTACAGTCTTACTAAAAAAGATGTATATGCTATTCTTCTTTCAGTAAATTCAGTGATCTCTTTTTTTAGATAGATTTCGTTACAGCTTTGTCTGACGATTTAAAATGGATTCATGGAATGGTTTGGGTTGGAAGGGACCTTAAAGATCATCTCACTCCAACCCCCTGCCACGGGCAGGGACACCTTTCACTAGGCCAGGCTGCTCCATCCTGCTTGGCCTTAAACACTTCCAGGGATAGGGCAAGCAAGTTCTCTCCAGGCAACCTGTCCAAGTGCCTCACCACACTCACAGTGAAGAATTTCATCTTAATATCTAATCTAAACCTACTCTATCAGTTTGAATCCATTCTCCGTTGTCTTCCCCCATGCTCTTGTAAATAGCCTCTTTCCATCTTTCTCGTAGGCTCCCTACCTTCAAACTATCATGTTCATTTCAGAACTTTTGTAGCTAGAGCAAATCATCTTTTACCCTCCACTCCAATAAACCAAGCAGGCTGAAATCCTTAACTTTTCAAGACTCAGACATGTTCAATTGTACTGTTCTTTCCATTATTCTTCCCAATTTACACAGACATTTCTTCTGTGTTCTACATGCTCTGCTACGCAAGCAGTCCATGTTTAAAAGCAGGCCACCTTGGTTCCCTGCTCCCAGCAAACACTCCTTTGATTTGACTTTTACCTGAACAAGTTAAAATACCTGTGAGGTACATATGAACCTTCTACTGAACCAGAAGCAAAAAGTCTAAAAGACACGTAATAAAACCCCACAGAATTTTAACGTACTAAAGAAACGATGCACCAGTTACCTCTGAAAGTGATGCATCAACCTTGGAAGGCACCTTCAGATCCAGCCATGGCTGATAGTTTTCCAGAAGCAAAGTAGGTCTGTAGGAGAGCGCCGAAAAGTTTATGTAACAATATGCAATTGAAAGTTTCCTACTCAAAGTGTGTAAAACGGCAGCAGCACTAAGCTTAGCGGTGCCACATATGTAATTTACCTGTGCCTCTTGCATTTGACCTTGCCACATACAGCACAACTGTGACCATGGGGAAACAGCTCCGGCAATTCCAACTGCTAAGAGATTTGGACAAGTTTACATTCTCCAAAATGATGACTCTATCAATATAACAACACATTTGTGAATTTCCTTTTAGAGCACGCTATTATAGAGAACTGAATAAAGACAAACTTGTTCTTCCATCAGGAAAACAAGATAACAACGCGTGGCCTGAGAAACAACTGAACCAAAAAGAAAAATCTCTTCTACTGAAACAAAGTGAGAGGACACAGATATCCCTTCACATCTCCACTCATCTCCCCACACGTTAATCAGTCTAGTAACAGACCAGATGATTTCTCTGACTTACTCATAGCCTTGAACTATTGCAACCGTACCTTTTTAGTCCTAAGAAATTCCACATTGAATTTTTTTAAGTTAGAAAAGAAAAATTTGCTTTGGGAATATTTTTCTCTTTGAAATGCAGTACTGCTTAGAGAATTTTGATTACAGTGAGCAAAGAAGACTCAGCACTGGCCTGCCAAAAGGAGGGCATCTTTAGAAAAGAAAAAGCCCCACTAAAGGAGCAAACAACGTAGTTTCTCCACTGCCTGCTTCTCAAATGCTCAAAATGTACCATGAGGGAGCAGGAAACAATATCCATAGACACTCCAACAACCGGTCTTGCAGCCATACGTGGATTTGATGGGACTATGCAGAAACACGTGAAGAATCCAAAGTCCTAATCATCCAAATCAATCCAAATCGTCGTCTATCTGCCACAAAACACCTGTCCGTAGGAGTGTATGAGCTGTACTGACGTACAATATTTCTGAAAGCAGCTAGGATTAGACAAGAACTGCTACTCCATATAAATTCTTACCATATTTAAAGAAAGCACAAGACTCGTCACAGACATATTTACCTTGGGCTTATATTTTATTGTGAACAGAATATTGGGCAGGAGGGAGTCCGGTCCCAAGGAACAGTAGAAGGTGACGACCCCAGCCACGAACGACCAGAAGATCATCAAAACGTGAAGGTACCTTACAGACACACAGGAAGGAAAAGCCGCTGCGTGAGAAGGCGCTGCGCCGCCCGAGCCCGGCTGCGCCGCCCGAGCCCGGCTGCGCCGCCCG